>CM061920.1:38623244-38749349 GCA_031002005.1 Vandiemenella viatica | reverse complement strand
CAACTGTCTGTTTAATCATTTAAAATACCTTTAGCTCTTTGGGTTATACCAAGGGTTTGAGAGCCATTTAAAAATAGAACATATCTAGTACCAGGCAGTGTCATAACTAAGATTGAGCAGTGTTTGCAAGTATAACCCCCAGAGCAACCATTCAAGTTCAATAGCGTGTTAGTGTTAATTTCTTGCCATCCTAGCATTATCTCAAAGGGATTACAAAATCATTGCAACAAAATCATAATCATAATATCTAGTAGACCAGCTAAAGATTTGATTGTGGGCTGCATTAATTTCCTAAGTCAAATGGTTTGGCACATTAATGGGCATAATTACAGTGCCGAGTGGGGAAAGAATTGCTTGCTGAAGACTTGAAATGAAATATCTTGGCATTAAATTTGATAACCAGCTTAACTGGGCAGGACACATTGGACAGTGTGGCAGAACGAAGAACAAGGGTTTATAGATTACTCTCTGTCAGTAAGAGGTTGCTATGGTAACAGTTGGCTATCAACGAGAGCTAGCGTGAGAGCATAGACACGAGTTGGAACGTGAAGTTATTGATAAAAGAACCTGCAATCTTCGGAGTTAAAGCATATGATTGAACTTTAATAAATGTTAATTAATCGTCAGACAAGTTTACTCATTATTTAAATAAAAGTTTAATAAAGTAAAAATCAAATCGGCACGAACTACAAATGAAAGGTGACATCGTGAGAAAAGCAATATAAAGTAGAACAACAATCTTCATAAAAAGATAAATACGACCGAACAAAGAATACGACATGAAGTGTGACATGAAATGCGACATGGCGATCGTACAGTTGATACAAATAACAACTAAGTTACAATTCGACAACAAGAATTCATCGAGAAAAGATCCTAGAAAGGACTAACAACGAATTGACGGCAGTGCCTCCAGTGGACGATCAGGAACTATTAAGAAAAAATATCGCAGTCGGGAACAGCTGATCTTGGATAATTCCATCTGTGCTGGAATTTGCTGCGTCGCATATGGAGGTGTTTGAACGGCTACAGCGACTGAACCACTCGTATATACAGCTAAGTGATTTTTCTAAAGAGTACTAAAGTGTAATAGTCTACCATACACTTTAAATTTTCAAATAATCACTGTTCATAACCTTACGGAGTGTAAATTATTTTCTTGACCTTTTAACTTGCAAATTAATTTCACGAAGAACAGACGTTACCTGTAAAGTTAGATTTTAGTAATTTCAAGTGTACTTGATTTTAATTTGCGTAAAGTAGAACATGTACACATTGCATAAATTTCGCAAGCTTTCCAGCTATTTATGTTAACAAACAATTTCTTGAAGATAGATAGATTGATGAATAATTTTTACGAATTGAAAAGTTGCCGACTTTGGTCCAATTTTGACTGAATCTTTATATAATATTAATTTGTCGTAAGAACAGTTTGATTGTTTTTTGGAACTTTCTGTTCCCAATCGGGATTTTTTTTTAGAAAAAAAAAAAATATTTTAATATTATGCAAGAACCTGTTGGTTGTAGTGAAGAAGGCCATTGACTTCCTCTAACGATAGAACTACATCCACTACTGATACGTCAGGATTTCTATGGGTTTCCTGAGACTGAGTCCCCGATTAATGACAGGAGTTTTAACAATGTTACTCTGTCCGATTGTGAAGCTACTTTTTCTAATATAGGACTATCTGCCACGGAAAACTTACTAGATCACATTCCCTTAGAAGTAACTGAACGGACAACACTTGATGACCCCGAAATGGTTTCTCCAAGCACTCAAATATGACAACACTTATAGAAGGCATCACTAATGATGAACCACAGACACTGAGTGGTACTAACAAAAACACTCAACTACCTTCAGACACGATTTCAGACTTAAAACAGTTTATGTTCAGTTTGTTTTTACAATCTCAAAAGGCACTGGACAGTCTGAACAATTTCAAAATGCACTGGTTGAACAGTCTGAACAATTTCAAAATGCACTGGTTGAACAGAAAAGAGAGTTGTCGGAACACTTTACTAAATCTCATGAGGGCTTATGCAATAATTTCAATTCGCAGTTCCAAACTGTTAGCAATCAACTTGACAGCATTACAAAGGAGGTAGCATCTAACAAAAAGATTTGTGAAAATATATAGGGAATTGAATGACAAAATTGACAGTATCAAGACACAAACTGACAACACTGATTTAGCCATTGAGGAGTTGACATTTAAGGTGAAGAGTTCAGAAGAGAAAATCTGGGCAATTGAACAGAATAATACGAGAATGAGGGGTCAGGTAGAGACTATAGTAACAGACCTCCAGGCATTAAGTATACAACATCATGAAACTTGTAAAGAGGTTACACAACAAAAGCAGGATAGCACCTCTTTGGTTCAGCACTTTGATTCAGTAGTAGACAAACTTAGTACTATGCAAACTGAGTAAACACCATTCACCAAAAGTTACAGTTCCATGACATGAAGCTATCAGAGATACAGACAAAAGGTAAAGAGGCACAAACCTCAAACCTTGGGGTAACCTGAACACAATAACCTTTACTTCCAGTGATAAAGTTGCAATTACAAAATTTGGGACGATGGGTCCATCCACCCTGTTACTTTTATAAAAAGTTTTGAATCCTACAGGACTTTTGAGAATTATAATGACACAGAGAAAATAAATTGTATTTATCAACATCTCCGAGGTAGAGCTCAAGTATGGGGAGAGCGACAAATCCAAAGATGCAGTACTTATTATGAATTGAAATCCAATTTTCTAAATTATTTCTGGTCCCAGGAGAGGCAGTACCATGAGAAAAGAGAACTGTGCAAGGGAAGAAGATTTCAGGAAGGGCGAGATTTATATTTAGATTTTTTTGCTGGAGAGGCAGCAAAGAATAATTTCTTTACAGATCCACTCCCCGAAGAAGAGATAGTAAGAGACATTGTAGGTAGGATGCCTGGTAAAATACAAGACATTTTTACGACCCAGAATGTCAGGAGCATTGAAGAGCTGAACAGTTATTATATAGGCTTGACAATGGACAATATTATAAAAGTTCTACGAACGATAATTATAATAACAATAACTACAGACAACACAGGGATATAACAAAAAAACTCATACTACACTCATAACCAAGGAGACTATCCAATAACCACCAATTTAATGACCGCAAAACACTAGCGAATAACAGATACAATAGACAGGAAGATTTAAGTAACAACAACCATCATTCTGACTCACAGTCTAATTCAAGAGGTCAACAATTTTTTTTTCGGGTAGAGGTAAAGCTTATAAGATATATCAACCGAAACAGAAGAGGTGATTTTGCAGGAAAACATTTTAAACCTCAAATGGATGTAGACAGAAATGAGAACACACCTAACCCATGTACCAGCCAAGAAGGGAGTCCAGAAAATCCAAAAAATTAGACAATGCCGAAGTTGTGGTCCGGACAGAGGCAATAATAAAAAATGGACCTACCCACGAAAATAGAATAGTATCTGCCCGAAGTGTTTTCCACAATAATCCAAGTGATGACTTGAGAGAAGAAGAGTTAGTTAAGGAAGAGCAAATAGTTAGGGCACCAATTATTTTAGCAACGATGTATGGAAAGAAAGTTGAAGTATTACTTGATTCAGGTGCGGAAATATCCTGTATTTCAGAAAGTTTATTTGAAATGTTTCAGAATTTGCAGAGCAATTAAAAGTTAGGATAGAAATGTTACCAGTAAGTGGTATGTCTGTAGTAACGGCAACAGGGGGAAAGAGTAAATTAATAAGAAACAGGTACTCTTACAAGTGAACATAAAAGAATACTCTTTTGATTTTGGTGTTTCGTAGTACCTGGACTTACAACGGATTGCATTCTCGGCGTAGATTGGTTGAGGACCTTCAACGCGGTTATGGATTTGAACATGGTTACCTGGAATTCCCAATAAAAGAAGGAAGATACAAGTACCTATGATCAGTTATTGGAGAGAGAAACAGGAAATTACAATTCGTGTTTTGACGTGGGGAAATGCGTAGCAATAGGGAAAGAAAGTAAATTTCATGAGAAATTAGTTAAATGCATTGTGAGAACAATAAAACCAGATATAATGCAGCAAGCTGAAGAAAATAATTCCTTGTTTTGGGAGGATAACAGTAATTATGAACATAAGGAGATTTTAAGTAATATTTTAAGAGAATTCAGTGAGTGTTTTCGGATAAACCAGGACTTGTACAAAACTATGAATGTAATTTTACTGTAACATGCAAAACTCCATTTTTTGTAAAACCCTATACAATACCGATTGCTAAGAGGAAACAAGTAGATGAAGAAATTGAAGAATGATTAAATGGAAGATTATTGAAAGATCAACTAGTCCCTTTAATAACCCGATAGTAGTTGTTAGCAAAGCTGACCAGTCAGTCCGGCTTGTTTTAGACGCAAGAACCTTAAATAAAGTTCTAGAAACGGAAAGGGACCATCCTCCACCTATAGACGAATTATTACTGAATCTCGGAGGAAAAAAGTTCCTAACGTCTTTGGACCTGACGGCGTCTTACTGGCAAATACCTATAGCGGAAGATTCAAGGAAATATACAGCATTTCTTTACCAAGGTCGCAGCTATCATTTTCGCGTTTTACCTTTCGGACTCAATAACGCCGTGGCAAATTTCATCCGAGCTTTAGACTTAGTGCTTGGCAAAGATCTGCTCAACAAAATATTTGTCTATGTGGATGATATATTGCTAGTGAAACAATCACAGAACATTGGAACTCTGAGGGAGGTTTTGACAGCCTTAAGAAGAGGGGGAATGACAATAAAGTTGAAAAAATGCGTATTCTTGACAAGAAAAATTGAATTTTTGGGCCATACCATTACCCCTAATGGAATGAATGAGGAAAAACTTAAGGCAATCAGAGAGTTCCCGAGGCCCCAAAATAAAGAACAACTAATAAGTTTTTTAGGACTTTGTAATTATTACCGCAAATATGTTCGTGGGCAAATACTCAATAGCCCTCATTTTGAAAAATTGAAAAAGAAGAACTCCCACTGGCATTGGACTGAGCAGTGTGAAAAGGATTTTCAGGAAGTGAAAGACACTTTACTTAAGAAAATGAATTTATATGCCCCAAATTGGGACCTACCAATTTGTGTCCAAACAGATAGCTCTGATTATGGACTGGGGGCTGAAATTTTTCAAGAGGTAGAAGAAAATAAGTGTTAGAGAAAAGACACCTTGCCTTTGCTAGCCGGGTGCTAAACCAGTCGGAACGTAACTATTGCGTTACGCAGAAGGAAGCACTTGCTATAGTTTGGATTTTCCATAAGTTTAGATATCTGCTATTAGGTAGACAAGTTGTAGTTTACACTGACCACAAGGCACTTACGTTTCTGATGAAGTGTAAACTGGTACATGGTAGACTGGCTAGATGGATTTTATTGCTACAAGAATTTAATTTTGAAATTAAATATATACATGGAGCAGACAACTGTCTGGCTGATGCCCTATCGCGAATGCCTCTAGGATTGAGGATACTGAAACAAACCAATCGGGAATGAAGAAACCGCGGATACTTTATATCAAAGGGGTAACAGGAGAAAAGGAGGTGAGATATTGTTTACAATTTATGCAACAAGAGCAACAGAAAGACAAGGTAATACAAGAAATCATACATAAACTGAAGGAATGAGACTAATCACAATTTAAAACAATTTTATTTAATACTTGATGAGTTTTATTTAGAAGAAACCATACAGACAGTGAAGATTGGAAGATATGGATACCCGAAAAATATGTCAATTATTTTATTCTCCAACATCATTTTAGCTATGGACATTATGGGGCAAATAAATGTTACAAAATTATGTCAGAAACATTGTATTTTCCGAATATGGCCCGAAGGATACAGACCGTAATTACCAATTGCGACTTATGCCAACGAGTTAAAGCCGACAACGTTAAGCGGATTGGGGAAATGCAATGTGTGTTACCCACAGAACCCAGAGAACTAGTTGCCCTAGATATTTTTGGACCTTTACCGATGTCTCGTGGAGGGGTAACACAAATATGTGTTGTATTAGATTTTTCCAAAATACATACGATTATATCCACTAAAGAAGAGTACCACTAAAGTAATTTGCTCAAAGTTTACTAATGATTACATACCACATGTCGGAAAACCAAAAAAAGTACTCACAGACAATGGACCTCAATTCCTAAGCAAAGCATGGAATGATTATTTTGAAAGTCTCGAGATAGAAATACTTAGAACGTCCTTTTACTATCCCCAAGGAAATGCCGCAGAAAGAGTCATGAAAGAATTAGGACGTTGGTTCAGAACATACTGCAATGAGCATCACCAGAGATGGGCATATGAATTAGGGGCTATAGAAGATGTTATTAACACCTTACCGCATGATTCTACATCTGTAACACCTTTTGAACTCATGTTCAGAAGGAAACCTCCTCGCATTGTGTATGAAATTATTCAATTTCCAACAACCACGTATAGTTACTCTGAAAAAATAAGAATGGCATGTGAGCAATTGAAGAAACATGCCGAAAGACGAAGAAGACACCACGATGCACACATCAAGCCCACAGAATATGTATTGGAGATTTAGTATTGGTCCAAACTCATTGGAAATCAGCAGCAATAAATAAAGAGATCAAAAATTCAAATTCTTATATGCAGGGGCCTTATAAAGTAATTGGTAGAGACAACGAGAACTCATACACAGTAGCCTACTCAGGTGGGAATAAAATTAAAGGAAGATATAATGTTAGTGGTCTTAAACCTTTCAAACAGCTACCACTCAGTAAATGAGCAGTGGAATATGTAGTGAAAAAAAAAAAAATGGAAAAGTCTTAACATGATTAACTGTTTAGGTCCAAGTACCTACTTTCTCACAAATCAATATTCCATTCATGCAGTGTTGTAGTGGTATAGGTAGAAATGTTATTGGGAAATGATAAAGATATGACATAAAATGAAAATAATTTGCATGTATTATAAAAAATTATGTAAAGGTCAAGAAAAAATAATGATGCATAATAATTAGGCAATTAACTATTGTAAATACTTTTGTTCCATGTACTTGAATAATTCATGAGATTGATCTATGTTTTACATTTTTGAAGATTAGTGAATAGTTTTTATTAATAATTAATTTTGCTGATAAGATGGGTAATGCAAAGTTGTTGCCTGTTACAGACTTTCCTTCGCCGGAGAATGGTGTCAGTGCTTTGCAAATGATCGAGAAACAAGCTGCACTGACTCCCGCGACAGGACATTGGGATTTTGTTTTGTTCTGGGTGCTATTAGTTTTAAGAATGCAAATTGTGATCATTTACTGTAAAAAAGATCCCGAAGAATGCAAAGTTCTTACGTCCAACCTCATATAAAGTTTACCATAATATGTTACTTTTAAATATATGGTAAACTTGGGAGGGGTTGTGGCAGAACGAAGAACAAGGGTTTATAGATTACTCTCTGTCAGTGAGAGGTTGCTATGGTAACAGTTGGCTATCAACGAGAGCTAGCGTGAGAGCATAGACACGAGTTGGAACGTGAAGTTATTGATAAAAGAACCTGCAATCTTTGGAGTTAAAGCATATGATTGAACTTTAAAATTATGCACTTGTCGGAGAGAGTGATGAGGGGATGCACAAAAGAAGTAAAGGAACTGGGTTACAAAACTTTGATCAGACCATTGCTCGAATATGGTAGTGTAGTATGGGACCCCATTTTGCATATCAAATACAGGAATTAGAAAGGGTGCAAAAAAGGGCTGCTAGATTTGTTTCAGGAAATTATCACAGAATGCAATCAGTGGCAGATAAGATAAAGAAGCTGGAATGGGATTCATTGCAAGACAGGAGGAGGATGAGGAGGGTCACGGGAGTGTACAGGGCATATACCGGTGATGAGGCATGGAAAGATATTGGAGTAGGTATGAAAAGAAGTGCATGGTAGGGAAAAAATGACCATGACCTCAAGCTGGCACTCGATTTCAGGCACAAGGGTGTCAGGGAATTGAATGAGTTACCAAGGGAAATAATGAATAACCTACCGAAACGTTGAAAGAATTTAAAGTTAAAATTTGTAGAGGGCAAATGTAGGTGGGTGCAGGATAAGGGGAATTTGGGTGTGTAGGGAAATTGCCACCAGAGTGTGTGCTCCATTGCGATTAAAATTAAATTAAATCATGTCTAAAATAAGGTGATAAAAAATGGTAGATATAAAAGTAATCCTTGTTTCCTGATTTTTATTAAAAGAATTCACATAGATATATTAAATCTGAATACACTACCATATATCACATAACCTTATTTTCAGGGAAAAGAAAGGAAAAATACACCCAATACTCACCAAAGTTGAAGGAAGGTCGGTAGCAGCTACACAAACCAACACACACAAAAAGAAAAAACAATATTTTGGGTGAAAATCCCTTTTTCAAGTTAACAGAGAGGTGGCTGGCCTAGTACAATACTTGCGTTGGATGAAGCCATTCATAGAATGCAATAGACCTTTGGAGGTGGTGGGGGGTGAAATGATAAATAAACTGCAAGTTTAATAATGATTAAAATGGCGAAAAAATGAGTTTGAGGTCAGGCCAATGTAGGAACTTGGACAGTGGAGGCAGGTGAGCTGGTAAATGAGATGGGTGATTGTAAAAGTGGCATGACCTATTATGGGGTAGGTTTCACCAGTAGTAGGGTTGCTATAGGTAGTGGTAGGTGGATGCATACCACAAGTTTTGCAATGGGGTCTCTTACAAGGGAAGGATCCAAACATTGGTTTAGGAGCATCAGAGGGTTGATATTTATGTACAAGAATGTTTTTTTAGATTAGGCTGAAGGTGACTCGGGGTGTGGTGGGAAGGATAGTGGGAAGAATGCGGCACATTTCAGGAAAGGACCTAAGAAAGTCATAGCCCAGACAAAGAATTTTGTATAGGGAGAAACTTTCCTTTTCTGCTTATGACATATTTAATTCTTTCGCCCGCCTGTGACCATTATTCAGCACAATAACGCTACATTTTTCTGGGAAGTTTTACAGTGCTACTTTGGTACCTCATTTGTTTTTATTTCCTTTTCAACATATATATTTTTGTTCCGCTCATATCCCTTTTATTTCGTAGCACTAAGTATCCACTTTTTATATACGTCCCTCCTCCTCAATTTTCCGCCGTTTGACCACCCAACTCTGCTGTTTGTTTACATTTTTGTCATCTATCTTGCTCAAGCTAATTTTTTCCCCCCTCCATGTGTCTATTTCAGAGTTACCTTTCCCAGTATATGCACCATGCTACTCATCTTGCTAAACTGAGATCTCATATTTTATTCCTCCAATCCTGCCTTTCTCTTAACATACCACCAAATGGCCTTACCATAAAACTTCCTATTTCTGGATGACCCCGCAACTTCGTCCTGCACTCCACTCATTCTGCTTGACACTTCCTCACCAAGTTCTCCTACAGTATATCATAAAAGCCCCAACAACATTCATCCCACCTAATTTCCTTACACAAAATCCTTCTCCTTGCATTCCCTGGTTGCATTCATTATTTAAATAACATCCTTAATCATTTGTTAACCAAACAAGCACAAAAACATCTTTCAAAGCTCTCTTCCCTCTGCAAAAGCTTTTTTGTTTTGGGCCTTTATCTCCCTAACCCACATTACAGGCAACACATTACCCCTTTACCACTTATCGCCATGTATTTCTCATATTCTCAACATTACCCACCCAGCACCTCTGCCACCCACTCCCATCACCCCCACCCCTACCCATTCCCCACCACTGGAGAATCAAAAATCCCTATTGTGAATCTTTCTTCCACCCCCTCTCTGAACCTGAACTATCAGTTCTTTCAAAGGTTCTTACTTTTTCTCCCACCCCTAAATTTGATCTGATTACTTTTATTAATGACTCCCTTTCTGCCGCACACTCAACTGGTGGTATTATTTCAATACTACAGGCAGGAGAGACAGCCGATGTGATAACCTGGAACCCAGCCTCCAACAATTCCTACCTCCATCCCAGTTAAATCCACCTCCCCTCCCTCAAAACCTTCCCCTACTCCTATTCCAGGAATTCTTCATGTCAACCCTCTCATCGCCTTCCTTCCTAAATTCAATCCCCCATTTCAACAACCTGACCCATACTGAAATGTGGGCGATGAGTGAACTTTCAAAAAATAAAAACATCATAATCCTCCCAGCTGACAAGGGCTCAACCACTATGGTCATGGATCGAAGTGACTACACAGCTGAAGTCCTCAGGCAGCTCTCTGACACATTACTTACCTCATGCCACTGACCTCACTAATTCAATCTGCACAGAAATCCGCTCTTTCCTCAGTCTCCAAGGTTCCTTATAGGGTCTTTCACACCATTCTGACTCCTAAGACCCCCCTGACCCCCACCCTGTAACTTCTACCCAAGATACACAAGGCGGGCAATCCTGGACGTCATATAGTTGCTGCCTTTGGGTCTCCTACAGAACGCATTTCTGCATTCGTTGACCAGCACCTACAACCTTTCATCCAGGCCCTTCCATCGTATGTCAGACCCCCCCCCCCCACACACACACACACACACACTTTTTAGAGCCTCTGTCAACAGTCTACACCCCTACCAAAAGATTGCTTCCTGGTCACTATTGATGTATCATCGCTCCACACCAACATCCCTCATGGCCAGGGCCTCAAAGCTATAGAACATTACCTCAACAGTCGCCCCCTGCACTGCTTCCCTACCACTCATTTCCTCACTTCTTTGGCTCAATTCATCCTTACCAAAAATTTATTTTCCTTCCTGTCTCAGATTTACCATCAGTTTCGAAGCACTGCTATCGGCACTCGCATGGCACCTTTCCATGCAAACCTTTTTCATGGGCAGACTAGAGGAACATTTTCTTGAATAGGTTACCTGACAGGTATATAGATGACATATTTATGATCTGGACCCACAGTGAAAACCTCCTTCTTGAAATCTTGTACTCACTGAATAAACTTCTCCTCCTTAAACTTCACCTGGCCCTACACTCAGACTGAAATCACTTTTTTGGATGTAGACATCTCTGTACAGAATCGTCACTTACACACCTTTGTCCAAATTAAACCACTAACTTATAAATATATCTCCATTTTGATAGCTGCATCCATATCATACAAAACGTTCCATTCTTTACAGCCCGGCCATTCGGGGCAAACGCATCTGCTCTGATCATGAGTGCTTTACTCTCTACACCAACAATCTGACCCAAGCATTCACAAACTGCAGTTATCCTCCAGAACTAGTTCAAAAACTGCTATCAAGAGTCAGGGACTATCCCCCACACCAACACAAACAACCTGAAGCCAACTAGTACCCTGTTTTTCTCACCCAGTTTTTCCCTGGCCTGGAATCGCTAATCAAAAGTCTTCATTTGTGCTATGACTTTCTTAGATCCTTTCCTGAAATGTGCCACATTCTTCCCACTATCCTTCCCACCACACCCCAAGTCACCTTCAGCAGACCGCCTAATCTAAAAAACATTCTTGTACATAAATATCAACCCTCTGATGCTCCTTAACCAACGTTTGGATCATTATCTAGTAAGAGAGCCCATTGCAAAACTTGTTGTATGTATCCACCTACCACTACCTATAGCAACCCTACTACTGGTGTAACCTACTCCATAATAGGTCATGCCACTTGTACAACAACCCATCTCATTTACCAGCTCACCTGCCTCCACTGTCCGTGTTCCTACATTGGCCTGACCTCAAACTCATTATCCACCAGAATGAATGGTCACAGACAAACAGTTTACTCCCAAAACCTGGACCTCCCTGTTGCTCACCATGCCAGTACTCACAACACCCGCGGTCTTAATAACTGCTTCACAGTCAGACGCATTAAAGTACTTCCAGACACTACCTCCAAATCTGAACTCCGCAGGTGGGAATTGGCATATCAACATATCCTGCAGACTAGACATCCCCCCCACCTCAATTTCCGTTAATATCTTCCATCCTCACCTCTGTATACCCATCCAATAGATACATATATTGTGATGAGACAGTAATTTGGTACTAAAAGAGTAGAGTGGAAAGGCTAGTGCATAAGAATTAATTGGTCATCAAACTGCCAGAGCGTAATTGTAACAATAAGACTTAGTCTAGTGACAATGTGAGGATTCGGTAGAAGGAGGCTCAGCAGTGAGCATATAGAGTCAATGGAGACTGATCGGCACATGATGTAGTAAGCATGCGAATTGGTGTATGTAGCGTCATGCACGTGGGACGGCAATTTAAGCTCCTGAAAGTCAAGTAGAGTAACTTTACTGTTATAGTTGATGGGTAGTGAAGGTTTTAAGCAATTTGGAGAACTATACATGAAGTTGAACTGTTTAAGTGAAGCGCTGACTTAGATCGGGAAAACATATTGCTCAAGCCTGGGTCTACGTTATCGTAGTCGGATCTGTATCTTTGGCGACCAGTCTGTATTAGCCTTATCCACAGTCAAATTAAGTGATGTGTGTACTTTAGTAAGCGGTCATATCAGTTGAAGTTGGTGGTTGATTATGTACAATTAGCAGAAATAAACTTCCAGTTTAACAAGAAACTACAACTTTCATTAAACTAAATCCCAGCTCGCTTTTCCCGACAATATTTTTCAAAATGTTTCAATTATATTGTTATTTATTTATTTATTTTTTACTAATTATTATTTTTTCAACCATTTTAATCTTTCTTAAACTCATGGTTATATTATCATTTTGCCCCCACCCCCTCCAAAGGTCTATTGCATGAGTGGCTGTGTCAAACGCAAGTCTTGCGCAAGACCAGCCACCTCTCTGTTAACTTGAAAAAGAGATTTTCACCTAAAACATTGCTTTTCTTTGTTTGTGTGTTGTTTTGTGTCACTGCTGCCCTCCTTTCTTCAACTTTGGTGAGTGTTGAGTATATTTTCCCTTTCTTTTTTCTGTAAATATTGCCTTGCAGCATTTCTTTCCTTTCAATGTTACCTATATAACCTTTTTTTTCAGATATGACATCAAAAACAGTTTAAAGGACATGTTTCATACATAAAATCAATAGCCAATCATTTTAGATTTAGTTTCCAAGCATTTTTGGACTCAGAATGCACGTTATGAAGAAAGGTTTAATCAAATTAAAATGTGACAAAAAAAAATTATAAATGAAAGATCTTATTCCTGAAACCTTCTGGTCGCATTCATTTTCAGAGTTGTAACATTAATTTACAAGCAAAACAACATACAACACTTAGTGTCTAGAAAATCTAGGTAAAGATATATCATGAATTTAGTGACTTCATAAGTACATGTTCAAAGATGTACAATAAACAGTCTTTTTAAAATAGCAGACTCAATTTTCAAGTTACAGTAATGATTCATATCTCATTTCATTCAGCACAAGACATTACTATTATGGTTAATTTAAATTGTGATGCAGTTAACGCTCCTGTGGCAATTCCCCCAGTCATCTAGTTACCACTTTAATATATATATTAAATTTTCTTTTATAACTGGAATGTTAAATTCGTCTCCTATTTACTTTTACAATTTTAATTTAAAAGTCCTTAAGCGTTTTTGATAAATTATTCATCATTTTAATTAGTAATCTGTTCAAATACTTGACACCTTTAACTACAAAAGAAAATTTTCTAACTCCCTTATGCATGAAATTGAGTGCCAGCTTGTAGTCATGATCACCTTTCCCCTTCCGTGCACAGGAGAGCATAGGGAGTACATTCAAATTAAAGAGGGATCTTTTTTTTTTCCTAAACATGCAGAGCTATTTTATTTGATGATTTCAGGAATATATGGGCATTAAAAGTCAAGTTAAAAGTCTGGGGAAAGATGGAGTCTTCACATCACTTAACACAAACTACAGGACAGTAGGAAAAATCGCTAAATGGTCAAAGAATTGCACAACACTGTGAGAGAGGTATTAAGGAAGTAAGGTAGCACATAACATAACCATTAGACAGGAATTTAATTTTGTGAAGTTTGACAACTGTTTCAGATCGATAGAACTAATATTTTTGGCGAAATTTATTATTGAATTCTGGGAAGGATTTGATTTTCACCTTGAAATACAGCAAGGACAGAATTATACAAGGTAGTCCTAAAATATATGTCAAAAATGTAAAGGTAGGTAGAGATGGACCTAAATAAGCATATTTCAGATAGGAATGTGTGAGCAGTTATGACACATTAGAAGACTAGCTTGTGAAGCAGTATGAATCAAAGGAAACTGAAAAGACAAGTAAAGACAAAAGAAAACAAAAATTTATTAACAGTTTACATGAGGTGTGTGTGGAGACTTTCTCAGCGTATCGATGCAACAAAATCTTCTCGGGTGTCCAGCCGGATGGTGGTGTAAAAACACGACGTTTCAACAGCTGACTCTGCTGTCTTCAACAGGTATCTGTAGTTGTTCTCAGCCGACTGTCTCTGCCTCGACTGGTGATACTTGACACCTGATGAAGACAACAGAGTCAGCTGTCGAATGTGTTTTTACACCACCATCTGGCTGGACACCCGAGAAGATTTTGTTGCAGTTTACAAGAGGTTCTCAAAAGAGTGGCCACCAACAGCGATACAAGATTCACAGCAACGGAGTATAGATCAGCATACATTAGAAAAGACGTCAGGCATGTCGAGCTCATGCAAAGCAGCAACAGACAAGTGGGCAACAAGATCTTCTTCAGCTGTGACAGGACTCTCGTACACCAGACTTTTAATATGACCACAAAAGAAAATATCCAAGCAGGAGAACGCAGTGGCCTGGGAACTGGACCGCCCTGTCCTATCCAATGCTGGCCTTAGACAGCGTCCAGGTGATTCCTGACATCTCGACTGAAGTGAGCTGGGGCTCCATTGTGCTGGAACCACATTCGTCTGCGAACAGCTGGAGGAATATCTACCAGAAGTTCAGGTAAAACCTCCTGTGGGAAGATGTTGTATGTATGGCCAGTTAAACAACTGGGTAAAATGTATGGTCCTACTAAGTTATTGTGTACAAATACTGTGACACGTAGAAAGAAATACAGTAATACCTCACATTACGCGAGGAATACGTTCCGCAAAAAATCGCGTTAAGTGAAATTCGCGTTTATAGGGATTTATGATTAAACATAGTCAAAAGTTAATGCAAAAAATTACAAATCATTTGAATCAATCACTTTAATTCTAAGAACACTTTATGTAGTATTACATTTTTTGTAGGAAAAAATATATATATTGTCTTTTGGGTAGCGTTTCTTTTACGTTCTTTTAAAATATGTTCATAACACCCACCGCTGTTTTTAATTGTTTGACCCAAGGTCAAAACATGGTCATAATCACTATCTATGCTCTGCAATATGTCCAAACCTGGATAAATTTTTGAAAGAGCATTTTGTATTCCACTTGAAGATAAAACTCTCTCTTCTACTTGTTCTTCCTCATTATTTATGGCATTATTCTGTAACTGGATCAGATCTTAATTGCTGAGAGGTTTGCTGTGAGTTGCTTCAAGATCTTCTACAGCGACATCTTCAAGTTCAGACCCCTCAATTATTGCAGCACCGAGCATGGTGGGTGAACGTTCTGGCCTCACAATCGGGAGGATTTGGGTTCGAATCCCCGTCCGGCCATCCAGATTTGGGTTTTCCATGGTTTCCCAAATCACTCCAGGTGAATGCCGAGATGCTTCCTTAAAAAGGCCATGGCCAAATTCCTTTCCATTCCTTGTCCCCAGTCCCATCCCACCTCTAACGACCTTAGCCGTCAACAAGGCTTAAAGCAATAAGCAAAAAAAAAAAATAAATAAATAAATAAATAAATAAATAAATAAAAAATCATTGCAGCAATGTCTTCAAGCACTTGTCTGTGCATTTGGACAATTCTTCTGGATGCTTTCACTACATATGACCAAAGATTATGCCACACCCTGTTCATACAACTCTTTTGTACTTCATTCCAAGACTTGTCTATGTTGTGAATAGCCTTCATTATTTTGTATGACTTCCACCACTCTCGCATATACTGTCTTCCTTCCCCATCAGTTTCATGAATTAATTGGCTAAAAGTGGGGCAATGATAATAAGCTTTGAAGTTTGCTATTGATACCTGGTCCATAGGTTGTAATATTGACGTAGTGTTTGGTGGAAGGAACTTCACGTAAACTTTTAAGTCTCTCGGAGTATCAAGTGAGGTTGGATGTCCTGGGGCATTGTCTAAGAGTAATATAACTTTACGTTCAAGCCCATTTAAAAAAAAAAAAACCTGCCTTTCTGTAGGCTTGACTTTTCTGTATCTCGCATTGCACAGGGTGTTTCTGAATGGTAAACCAGTAAAGATTTCAGTTTGAAATCATCAGCGGCATTACCCCCCAGCAGAAGTGTTAGATGATATTTTGCAGCTTTGAAACCGCTGGCTTGACGTTCTTCTTTAGAAATAGATGTTCAAGATGGCATTTTTTTCCAGTATAGTCCAGTCTCCTCAACATTCATGAAGAGCAGGAATTTTTTCTCGTTCTACGAAATCTTGAAACTTGTCTGGAAACTCAGCTGCAGCTTGAGTGTCGCGCTGGTGGCCTCACCTGTAATCTAGATATTGTAAGATTGGAAAGCTGATTGAACCAATGAAACCAGCCTCTGCTGGCGCAAAAGTCGAAGTGGAACTCCCTTCACCTTCTTCTGTCTTTAACATCTCAGACAAAGATTTTGCTTTTGTGCATATGAGATCTTGACTCAGTGGCATGTTCTTCTTATTTAAATCTTCGATCCAGATTGCTAGCAACTTTCCATTCTTTCCAGGACAGAAGATCTCGAATGAGAATGTTTTGTTGCACTTATAGGTGTTGAACTTTCGCCGGAAATTTTAATTTTTCCCAATTTTTTAAAATCTTTCTCACAGTCGATTCTAACAGACCAAAATCTCTGCCAACAATTGTTGCTATGCCTCCATTTTCCATTCTTCTTTTCACCTTCCTCTTCAATTCCAACGTTACGCTTTTATCCTATTTTTTCTTCATAGGTGGCATTTTTAACGTAGCATTAAATTATGTATCTCCACCAAATGTTAAAACACGACTGCCAGCCGAGATAAACATATGGAACAAACGAAACAAACGAGAAAATCCCCATAGAACAAAGTGTAGGATGGGGAATTCTGAATTCTTTGATCAGAATGGTCAGAGAAAGCGAGGATTCCTGTGACCAAAGAGAAGCCAATGACTACATTATGTACATACATATTCTTAAATATGCAATTTGCGTAATATGAGGCAAAATTTGAAATTCGCGCAAAAGTAAAACTAAGCACAAGGGATCGCGTAAAGCAGGGTATTACTGTATGTCATAACATGAAATGACATTTAAAGGATACTCTAACATATATAAAATTTTAAAAACGATCAGAAATAAAATATGGTTTAGTTAGTATCGATCAAAGGTCGATAGCGTGAAAGATCCTGAGAAACCAATTGAAGACCAAGCGGCAGCCATGACCATTAATAGGGCAGACATGATTGTGTGCGGATGTGTGCATCGCAATGTATGGAAGATTTCTTAGTAGTTGCACAACAGTGACCTTGGCCACCTTATGCTTCTTTCACACTACACTATCATCTGGAGGTTCAATAGAAGCTGCTTGCTGGTTGAGAATGGCTTACCCTGCGATCATTTGTTAAATTTTGATTGAATTCTGATGTTTTTCTAAATTCACTAGTACCAATTCATGAAACAGAACTTTTACTTTATATATCAGTTTTATATCATCAAGAAGTCTACTGTTTTATTTAATGAATCTGTTGGGGGATAACAATAGGTTGATGGCCATAAGAAGATTTTAGTATGGTACCAAGGCACGGTTAAAGTTTGCACGGTATTCTGTTATTCAAGAACCCCCACCAGCACGTTTATTTGACACATTTTCATAAATGTGGAAGTGTGATACAATTTTAGTTCATTAGCTGTTATAAATTTTAATGACATCAGTGTAAGAACTTCATATCATAATACAGGGCGATTCAAAATTATTGTCAGGGTTTCAAAAAATCCCTACACTTAGCACAACTGAGATACGAATTTGAATCTTTTTTGGATGTGTAAAGAAACTCATCAAGTTTTTTTACATCGATTACAAATGTTCGATATGTGCGCCTTGTGTCACTCTGCACACATCTATGCGATAGTCCATTTCATCCCACACGTGATGCAGCATGTCATCAGAAATGTTTAGAAAGGCGGCCCTCATCCATTCTCTCAGTTGTGGGATAGTCGCAGGTAGAGGAGGAAGATAAACTTGATCCTTGACGTAACCCCACAGAAAAAAATCACATGGGGTTAAATCTGGTAAATGAGGTGGCCAAGCCATGAGCATTTGGTCACTGTCGGCTCTATGTCCTATCCATCGCTATCCATTTCGTTGAGAAATGTACTGACCTCCTGATGGAAATGAGGAAGAGCACCATCTTATTGGAATATGAAATCATCCACCTCTTTCAGCTTAGGCAGTAACCACTCAGAGACCATATCGAGGTAAGTTAGTCCTGTTACTGTCTGTTGATTGAAGAAAAATGGGCCGTACACTTTCGCCTTGGAAACAGCAGCGAACACACACACTTTTGGAGAATCACGCTGGTGTTCAATAAAAGCACTGGGATTTTCTGTCCCCCAAATCCGTTGGACTATGGTAACTGACTGACACACGTGAAAATCTAGTTTGCAAAAAGCCTTCTCTATAGCGTTAGCTGCCATATTGCAAACACTGACATCTGGCGGAACAAAATGTAGCTACAAGATTATCAGCTGCTACAAAACAAAACTTTGAGAGTTTGTCTATTCATCCATGTAAAGATAATACTTATATCTTTAGTACACAGCCGGTAAAAAATTGATGAAACCCCAACAATCATTTTGAACCACCCTGTTTATACAAATTAATAGATATTCAAACAAAAGTTTTAAATATGCTTATATAAAATCGTATGTAAAATGTATGCAAAACAGGTCATTCTAAAAGCAAACTAAAATGACCACTCCCTTTAGCCTATTAACAGCATAAAATGTTAGGTATTAAACAGGAAAAATTAAAAACTTACACTGTAAAAACAATAATGGAGAATAAAAACAATTTTTTTACGTAAAACTTGTATCTAGAATTGTAAAAAGAAGAATGAAGTACTTACCATTAGAGCTACTCATGAAGAGCAGAATATTGCACCGTCGACCCCAAGTGGCTTTTACATGGCGTGCCCTAATAACATGATTCTTTGGTGATGTCATAACCCAACATAAAATTCTTACTTTCCTTGCCAACCTCCCTGCCTCATCATCTGTATCTGCAGGATTGACATGAACAAATCAAAGTCAAGATTTATCAAACATCTAAAAATAAATGCTGTAAGTTGGGTTGATTATTTTGGTTTGTTTAGTCTCAAAGAGCAAAGCTCACTTTTTGAATAAATCAAATTAAACATTTTTATAGTGAACTATGATTTAACACTTGCATAGATGAGGGAAGAAGGGAAGGGATGAACACAAAAATTTACAAGCAAATAATTCAATATTTCTACTGTAATTTTAAATCATGTGAGTAGATGAGACACATGGCGAAGGAATGAAATCTGCAGTATTTGACACACAAATGAAGAATTGTAGTGAATAATGAGATGATGGCAATGCTTTTGGTGAGAAGTGGAAAAAGCTTAATTGATAATTGTTGACTCTGGGGAAATATTATTGTTGGAAGTTGGGACTGTAGAGAACTTAAAAAATTAAAATAGAATACAGAAATACATAGCCTGGCAAAAAAATTGAAGTACCCAGAAGGGAAGGAAGAAATGAAAATACAAAGGGTATGTAATGTTACTTCAGTGATTACAAAATTGAGTATAATATACAAAGAACTTGGCAGAATGAGCCCACTTGTCAATATGACATTGCACACCTGCTGACCTGGATATACGCTCTGATTTAGTTCAGCACTAGATTAAAATAAATATTTTGTGTACAAAAATGGATATTTTATGTTTTGATTGTGTATAGTAATTTTCTAAAAGTCTATCATGGGCTCATAATAGTTTTTGGCCTAGAATGTTCCACTTTGTTCCCAACAGCTTTTTTTCCAGATGTATTTTTCCATCCATTCACTAAGTCTTCCAAACAGAAATTGTGAATTCATTTGGAGGTTAAAATTCAAAAAATGTTGTACACAAATTTTAATCTTTTCTATTTTTACTTCTAGCCCTTTATTCTCCATTCAGTAATGATATGCCCTTTATTCTCCATTCAATAATGATATTCCCTTTACAAGTACTGGCATAAAGCAGGGTAGTAAGTACCAAACACTATTCTGAATGATTCATCTTCATTGAACTACTCTTAATAACAATTACCAGTGGATTGTACTTCTTTACTTAGGTAACAGCTATAAGATTAAAAATCTTAAATACAAATAACATATAGACTACAATTTGGGGAAGGAAATTTCCATATACATTACAAATCACAAGAAATTAAATATAATTTAGTGCCATATGCAAAAATTTTGGTAATTTGAATTATTTTTTGTTTAAATAGGATAAAATAAAAAAGATTTATAGAAACAAGTCAAACCTTTATGAATTTGCTCACCATTGCCATGAATTACAAATGAACCAAGATCTGGTATTAGGATACTATCTAGATCCTTATGGTGATGGAAGTCCTGAGAAAACACATACCTGTGGAAAAACAGTAATATATAATACAAATATACAAATAGTTTAAAATCGTTAATATTTCTAAAAACATATGGACTCATATTCTCTAATAAATATACTGACCAGTTAAAGAGCATTTATTTATGTACAAGTATGGTCTTTATTAAAAGTTTAGTTTACCCTAGTACATTTCAATAGCAATAGTACTAGTATTTTAATGCCCTTTAAATCATATACATATGTACACTATACACAATGATATCTGTGAGATAATGGTGACAATGAAACTGCCATTAAGCTCTGAAAATAAGATGGGATAGAAAAAATAACCCATCGCTTACAACAGATGAAGCCAAGAGGGCCAGAAAACACACAAACACACTTCACAACATTTAGGTTAATAACTTTACTCATGTAGGAGGCAACGGATATATCAGGGGAAAAGCTGTATACACATCCAGATCTACTACATGAAGAGAATACAATCACAGCTATAAGTTAATAGGGGTACTAGGAGCGGGGCCACATTTAGGCAAAGGCTGTAGCCTGGGTACCCGCACCAGAAAGGGGCCCACACCACATGCAAAAATAAAATAAAAATATATTAGGTGCTGTCATCCTCTTGACATGGCTGTGTGAATGATGAATATTGTGTTTTTACTCTTTCTCTATTGTGTGCTTTGGTGATGTTAATCAACTTTTATCATTTTTTATATCTTAATATGTAGGCCTACTGTTTCATATGGTTACTAAAACTTGTGCGTTTGTGATTCCGTGGGCTTTTGCTAAGGGTATTTAGCTGCAACAACACTAAAATAGGCAGCAGCTTATCTATCGATCATCAGCCAAAAAATTGAACATGGGAGTATCACTTGCTAACATCAATCACTTCAGTCTCAGAAATGCTACAGAAAGCACTTTAAGAACTTTTGATTCTTTAGTAAGTTATCTTCATATATTTTTACTATCATTACACTATTCAATATTTTGGAATAAAAGGTTTCAGAAATTCAAGCGAATATGGAAGCAGCATAAGCAGAACAGACTGGCAGTGAATGAACTGAAACAATTGTGACAGAACAGGATAATTTCATAAGAAAATCATATTTTTGTGAAATGAAATTAAACAAAAAATGATATATTTACTCCTTTAGCAAGGAAATGTAAGTTGCCATGGCAATAATAAAAATCAAGAGATAGCTAGAGGTTAGCGACGTAAAGGCCGAACGGTTGCTTTGTTACCAGTTCACTGCTTAAGAACTTTGCATTCTTCGGATACTTTAAGACCGATGTAGTTCCTAGAAGAATAAGAATTGGGAACAATAAATGTTAATTTGTTAAAAGCGTAGAACTGAGTTATTTATAATTATAATCAGTCGCGCGACACCAGGCGCGCGACATGGCGACCGTGACAGGACTTGCATTTGTGTGGTGTTAAGCTAGAATGCTGTATGTATATATGTTTTCATTAAGACAATACATGTTTTTTTTAGTTCATTTCTGTATATTGTTAGTATTAAGAAGAGTTTTGTAAAATGTTTTGTAAAAAATTCTAATAGGAACAGAGGAAAGAGTATCGCTGGATGCAAGGTTATTTTCTTATAAGTTTACCAATGTCTTTTAAGCAAAGACATGGTGAACTTGAGGAGGCATGTGACAGAACAGGATAATTTCATAAGAAAATCATATTTTTGTGAAATGAAATTAAACAAAAATGATATATTTACTCCTTTAGCAAGGAAATGTAAGTTGCCATGGCAATAATAAAAATCAAGAGATAGCTAGAGGTTAGCGACGTAAAGGCCGAACGGTTGCTTTGTTACCAGTTCACTGCTTAAGAACTTTGCATTCTTCGGATACTTTAAGACCGATGTAGTTCCTAGAAGAATAAGAATTGGGAACAATAAATGTTAATTTGTTAAAAGCGTAGAACTGAGTTATATTTATAATTATAATCAGTCGCGCGACACCAGGCGCGCGACACAATCTAACACAAGAGAAAATTTTGCAGAAATGGTAGACATAGGTCTAAGAAGTAACTGTGAAAGGAGCTCAACTAAGGGCGAATGGAATGCATTAAAGACTGAAATAATGAAAGCTGGCAAAGAAACATTAGGCTTTAGGGAACAAGCTGCCCGAAAACCTTGGATCACAGAAGAAATTTTGGAACTGATGGATCAGAGGAGTAGGTACAAAAATTCTCAGGATGATGCAGGAAGAGAGCAGTACAGGCAATTTAGAAATCAAATAAATAGGAAATGCAAAACAGCAAAAGAAAAATGGCTACAAGAAAAATGTGAAGAAGTAGAAAAGGAAATGGTCGTAGGAAAAGTAGATGTTGCATATAGAAAGATCAAACAGAATTTTGGAGAAATGAAGAAAAGAGGTATGAACATTAAAACTGCCGATGGGAAACCTCTTTTAAGCTCAGAAGATAGAGCTAACCGATGGAAGGAATACATTGAGAAACTGTATGTTAGGGATAATTGAACAATAGTGTAATGGAAAAGGAAGGTGATGTCGACATTGATGACTTAGGAGATCCTGTTTTGAGGACAGAATTTAATAAAGCTCTGAATGACTTGAAAGCAAATAAGGCAGTTGGAATTAATGAGATTCCTGCAGAACTTCTTAAATCCCTAGGCGAGGAAGGAAACGAAAGATTATTCAAGTTGATATCAAAAAGTTATGAAACAGGAGAAATTCCAACTGATTTTAATAAAAATATCATCCTCACACTTCCAAAGAAAGCACAAGCCCACAAATGTGAGAATTATTGCACCATTAGTCTAACATCACATGCTTCAAAATTACTGGCCAGAATAATATACAGAAGGATGGAAAGGGTAGTAGAAGAGATAGTAGGTGAAGATCAGTTTGGGTTTAGGAAAAATCATGGTACAAGGGAAGCAATTCTGTCTTTAAGATTAATACTTGAAGGGAGGATCAAGAAAAACAAAGATACTTTTATGGCATTTGTTGATTTAGAAAAAGCTTTTGATAATGTTAGATGGGACAAGATGTTCAAAATTTTAAATAAGTCAGGTCTAAAGTATCGAGATAGAAGAATACTCTATAAACTATATAAGAATCGAGTGGCTGTAATAAAAGTAGAGAATCACGAGAGACATGCATCAGTTAAAAAGGGTGTGAGAAAAGGTTGTAGTCTATCCCCATTAATATTCAACTTGTATGTAGAAGAAGCAATGAAGAAAATCAAAGAAAAATTTCCACGTGGCATAAGTTTTCAAGGAGAAAAAATCAGTATGCTACGATTTGCTGATGACATTGTCTTGTTAGCAGAGAGGGATGAGGATATTGAGAAGTTATTGAATGGCATGAACAAAATACTGAAGGAAGATTTTGGACTGAATATAAATCAAAGTAAGACAAAAGTGATGAAATGTAGCAGAAATGATACCAATACTAGCAGATTAAATATAAAAATAGGATCGGATGCAATAGGAGAAGTGAGTGAGTTTTGTTACTTGGGAAGCAAAATTACAACCGATGGCTGAAGCAGGAATGATGTTAAAAGCAGAATAGCACTAGTAAAAAGAGCCTTCATGAAATAGAGAAACCTTTTAGTTTCAAATATTGATCTAGGAATTAGAAAGAACGTTTTTAAAACTCTATGTGTGGAGCACAGCACTTTACGGTAGCTGAAACATGGACTTTACGAATAACGGAAAGAAAGAAACTTGAAGCATTTGAAATGTGGTGCTACAGAAAAATGCTGAAAATTAGGTGGACAGACAAAGTAAGAAATGAACTGAGTTTTGGAAATGATGGGTGAGAAAAGTAGTTTATGGAAGAAGCTTACAGAAAGAAGAGACAGGCTGGTAGGTCATATTTTGAGACATGGCTGGATTGGTTAATTTGTTAGTAGAGGGAACAGGCGAATGTAAGAACTGTAGAGGTAGACAGAGATTAGAATATATGAAGCAGATATTTGAGGACGTGGGTTGTAAGGGGTATGTAGAAATGAAGAGGTTAGCACAGGATAGGAAGGGATGGAGGATTGCATCAAACCAGTCTAAAGACTGATGACAGCAAAAAAAAAAAAAAATTGCTTTATATACATGTAAGGGCCCGGACCACAGTTGTAGCCTAGTAACCTACACAGTGGTGTAGCTAGTTCAACAAGGGCCCCGGTGCAAAATAAAATTATTATTTTGAGCCCTCAGGCCAGATGGGCGACTTTTTTTTAGCTCTGCCAAGTTGCTGGTAGAGGAACCCTGAGCAGAGCTTAGAGGTCCTCTGAGCTGCACTTGGGGGACCCCTAGGATATACTTGGGAGCCACCTCAGCTGCACTTGGGGGCCCTCTGAGTGTGAGGGCTCCAGTGCACTGCACCGACTAGCCCCATAGTAGCTACGCCACTGAACCTACAGATCCTAAAGGACCCGCACCACAAGTATAGCCTATAATCCTACAGACCCGAAATATGGCCCTGACTAGGGGTTGACCACTGGGATGACAAGAAAGAAAGAAATTGGCTGCTTATTGTGGTTGAAGAATGGATGATAGACATGATTCTTTTGAGAAACAAAATTTATATTCGGATGTCACTGTATAATGTTCACTATTTGTAAGCTACCTTACTCTCTATTTTCGATATTCAGTTAAAATCCGACGAAGTTTGAGGTTAACATTCAGTACATGATACTATAGTTGAAATCAAGATAACAAAACTTTGGTTCAGGAAAGTAAATAAACAACACATAGCAACCATAAATAAGAAGTTTCTAATAAAATATAAACCATAAACTTACCTAAATGAGCGTAATCCATAATAATTCTGAAGTAAAATAAACAGGTTTGGTTAAACAACCACAGCATGGGCGCCGGGATGGGGGTGCAAGAGGGTGCACTTGCACCCCCCTGACATCCCGGGTCGCCCGGAAATTTGGGCCGATAGGGGGTGGGGAGCACCAATTACAGCCCTGGTGCACCCCCCTATATCCCGGGTCGCCGTGTGGGCAGTGGTAGAGCTAAAAAAAGGTGGCCCAGCCCGGAAATTTTTGGGCCGATGGGGGGGGGGGGGGCACCAATGCAACCCTGGTGCACCCCCCTAGAAGCAATCCTGCCGGCGCCCATGAACCACAGAATTAATATTCCACTAAATTGACCACTGTAAAGCACTTCAATAATAATAATTTCACCATTTGATGTTAAATTCACTAATAACTCACAGTTCCAGACTAATTTAAAGCAGTAAATATGATTTTTAAAGCATCACCACATGGGTGGAGTTCAATAATTAATTCCAACACATCTAAGTAATTTCAGAGGTTTAAAAGTAGATTTAACTAAGCCAAATAACTGGCCAGCCAATATTCTTTAAGTTTCCAATAGCCATCAACTAATAAACAGAAGATATAAATAAATGAAAATCCGTTTTTTGGTGGCGTCGTAGAAACCGACTTGCAAATTGAATTTCTCTCTGACTAACATATTTCATGAACTAAAAACTTTTCTAAAGTACTTAAATCAAATAAAGGTACGGTTTAAAAATAGTTTCAGGCCACAACCGACTTTAAACAAAAAGTGAATAAATTCTTGCACCACCTAGGAAATCAGCAAATTTTATAAATTCAATAACTTTTGATATCCTTAACCGATTTAAAAGATTTTTACACCACTGAACTCAGCAGAAGCTGGGGAACACTTTGAAAATAGTATTAACTTGAGATTTTAAACTTTAGCAAATCCATATTTCGGATGTGACGTATCGCAATACTCTAAACAAATGTGCTTTCCGATTAACCAAATTTCAAAATTCATTTACGCCGGTCTGGAAGCTTTAAAACCAAAACCAATCACATCACTATACTTGTCTTGTTATGCTCTTCATCTTGTGATTTTCTGGTAGTTTGTAGTTAACAGATACTTTTTCTAGATAGACTGTTGTTTAGGTCAGTAGGCCATTTTGATAAAAGTAAGTCCGGACATGGTTTCTCCCCAGTCGGTCGGAACGCCTCGTCGAGTTAACACGTAATTCGTGGTTTAGTGTGTTTGAGTAAGCCCGGCTCGCGGTGGCTTATGGGAAACCGGAAATTGGGCAGCATGGCTGACTGACGCCATTACTAACAGGATAGGCAACCATAGAAATTTGAACTTTTCTTACATGTGTTCATCGATGTGAACTTTTACTTTCATTTTGGGGTGGTGCGGTCTGTTCTGTTTCATGACTTGTGATCTTCGGCAAATGATTTTCTCCGATCGCCTTTGTTAACTATGATTTTATGTAAACTCTGTGAAACTTTTAAGCATATATACTGCAGGGATTCCGACTACTCCCTTTCATTTCAAATTGAGGATCCCCTAACATGGGATCGTAGTGAAGCGTGCTCAGTAGAGCTGTGATACAGAAGACAGACTGCTCAGTGTTTTTTCTCCAACAAGAAGTGCAACTTTTCGACGATCTTGGAAGTACCTACCTGACGAACCAAACGCCTACCACACATCAAGATGCAACAGCTACGCTTTGATATCAACTGCCAGGATGGGCAGTTCTTCAAAATACATCGCGGATTTCGTCGTGGGTTCCTACCTGTTGCTGTCCACTACTAGACTGATGGGGCGAAAACAACCTCATCTCCTCACCGACCAGGGAGGCTGCCACAACACTTCACACACCTACTGATGTTCCTGCGATGACTACCACAGTGGATTACCCACATACCACTGCTCTCCACACACCATTGCAGCACAAGTTAAGTAAAAAATTTTTTTGGTACAACTTTTCTTCGAGTACTTCGAGTTCCGTCATAATCAGCTGTTTAGGCATCAACGATCTAAATAAACAGATATACAACTACCTAACTTCAGAAAGCGCGATATATATATTGCTACGTTACCAGTCTTGTGCACTACTATCGCTGCTTTGTTTACTTTCTGTCTCCAAGATTACATTGCGTGTGAAGATTTTTTTTTCTCTTTCATTCATTTTCATTGTTTTTGTGTGTTTTTTTCCACAGGGTTATTTTAAGATATTATGTGATTGTATTTTGGTTTTGGGGGTTGTCATATTTTTACGTGTTTTGTGATTGTATTTCGCCGAATTTGGAAACAGCTGTTTGTTGTTACGGTGACCAATAGCCTTACTGTAGGCTATATGCTTTTGTAATTGTTAATTTTTAAGCATTATTCCCTTTTATTTGAACTGGGTTTCCCCTTTCATACTTTCCAGTTTTCACATTTAGTACTTCGTCAGTTCAACTATTCTCATCAGTCATGGAGCACCCTGACTTTGTCACTATACATATAGATGTTTTATGTAAAGATTTGCAGGCGATTGAAGAGGGTATGAAGATTCCATCGCCATTAGGTTCATACACAGAGGAGGTTAAGAAATGTATACTATGGTTCCAAGAGCAATACAATGACAAATGTCAAAGGGTTTGGAATTTGGTTATGCGAAGGTGTCAAGCTTGCAAAAACACGGCGATGTCTGCACAAGGTTGCATACAGCAACACATGCTGTCAAAGGCCGATAGATGTTTTGTTTTCCTTGAGACTGAAAGATGGAAATTGAAATTCTCTGGGGATATAGAAAAGGAGACCCAACTTGCCAAACAAGTAAAACTAACTCCATTAGCAGTCAAATCTGAATTTGATAAGAAATTACTCCACTGTAGAGGAATGTTAGAGTCTTGGGCTGATGCTGATCAACTACAACAGTTGACAGTTCAATTTGAGTACATTCTTACGATAATAGATCCACTAGTTAATGAGATGCTAGCCCTCTTTACAGACATGAAAACCCTCGAGATTAAAACTATGAAAGACCTTCTGTCAAATTTTACATCATTTTGTGACAATTTACTGAAACAGGAACAAACTTTGATAACCCCATCAACAATCACCATTCCACCAGAATTCCAGTGGATGGCAACATTCTTTAATCACTTGACACAAGATTTAATTGCTGGCATCAATAAAAAAATTTGACCAACAAAATCATAAATTGGACCAAAAATTTGCCCAAAAAATTCAAGCTCTTAAAGATATCAAGAATAATATTGACCACATCAATAACAAATTTGACCAACAGGAGTCACATTCTTTGGTACAGGGTTCACTTGAGACACCAGACCCTACTGCTACAGGGGCACAACTTGTTCCAACCACTGAACAGCTGGTAGATGACTCAACTGAGCTTGTAACACCCACCCCACCCCAACCCTCAGCTGAGCAACACATAATACCTCCAGCAACTCCACTTATTGCTATTTGCTCTGATTCAGTACCTGACCCAACAGATCAGCTGATTTCTAATATTCAGTCAGTAGACCCTACATCTCATATTGTTAGTTCACATATCTCAACCACCACTCTTTTCAAGAAACCAAGACTAAGTAAGCCTTCTTTTTTTTTTAATTTAATTTAATTGCAATGGAGCACAGGCTCCGGTGGCAATATCCCTACACACCCATCCTCCCCCTATCCTTCTTTTGTGGATAAACTAAGATTGGAAATCCATAAACAGATGTTCCCTACCTCTTCTACCCGTAATTGGCCATTGTTTTCCCAACAGCCAGCACATATTTTGAACATTCACAAACAAACAATGGGCATTATTCTTTTCCAAAAGTATTCAAGTCAGCAAGAGACTGACATTTTAGTAACTTTTCATATTTTGGAAGGTATACACTGCTGGGATGCCAGATTTTCCAGGGGCCAGCCACCCAGCAACCACACTTCTGATCATTTCATACATTGTTCTCAAACCACAGCTGTTATTGAAATGATTTCACACTCCACTTCTTCATTTGGCTCTCAACACAGGAAGGTTGGGAGAAAAAGATTTATTCTAAAAGCAGTTTGTTTTGAGAAGGGAGCTAAGATTAAAAGCAACTTCAACCCTTTGCCACCTAATGAGAATGCATTATTTGATGACAATACAATACAATACAATAAATTCATTTTCCATTGATCCCAATATAAGAGACTGGTTCTGTGGGATATGGAAAGTTGTCAATTTACAGATAAACAGTTGCATAACAAAATAATAAGTACACCACTAGATGTACAGTCATAGTATACATGGTACATTAAACACTTCCATTACAAAATAATACATACACCAGAAGATGTACAGTCATAGCATATATGGTACATAAAAAAACCATAACAAAATAATACATACACCACAAGATTTACATAACATATATGGTACCGTAAACAATTACATAACGAACTAAATACATACACCAGGAGATGTACAGTCATAGCATACATGGTAAATTAATTAAGTGAACTATATTTACACAAGATACTGGCAGTTATTTTTTAGATACCTTAGAAATAAATTCTTCGACAGTGTAGAAGGAGTTGTCAATTAAAAATTCTTTCAATTTTTCCCTGAATTTATTCTTATCATCTACTAGACATTTAATATGTGTTGGGAGCATATTGAAGATATGTATTCCTGAATATCGGATCCCTTTTTGAACAAATGACAATGACTTGTAAGTCTTGTGAAGATCATTTTTACTTCTAGTGCCATAATTGTGTATTTTACTATTTGTTTCAAACAAAGTATAATTTGTGACTACAAAGGACATTAATGTGTATATATACTCAGATGCTAATTTTAAAATCCCTAACTTCTTGAACAGCTCTCTACATGAAGTTCTATTGCTAACCCCAAACATAATTCTTATTACACACTTCTGGGCTCTGAACACTTTGTCTCTGTGGGTAGAATTGCCCCAGAATATTATTCCATATGACAATAAGGAGTGAAAATAAGCAAAATAAACTAGCTGCCTCATACGGAGATCACCTAAAGCTAAAATTGTACGAATTGCAAATGTGGCTGCACCCAATCACTTTAGTAAGTCAGAAACATGTACTTTCCAATTTAAATTATGACAGAAGAAATGTCCTCAAACTTAAATTATTTGGCCTTGATATACAGAGGCACACACAAATATTCAACCATGTTAGGAATAATAACACACTTAATAGGTTTCAAGATTTTACTCATTATCTCTGTTTTTCTTTATTTCATATATGTTTTTCTGAATTGCTCATGAAGCTTATAGTTATTTTTAAGGTTGACCCTATGCTCGACCTTGTCTTTTCTTTGGTGTACAATAAAATTATACTCAGTAACCAGCTACCTTGGGAATACTTTTACCCGACTGGGTTTGAAGAGATGTTCAATACGTTAGGGATGCGACTGAGAGATGCCGTGAAAGATTATCAAAGTTGGGAACTTATTTGTACGGAGGATGGATTGAATGCTCTTGTTGAATAAGAGGTGAAGATTTGCTTGTGTTTCTGTGTTGAAAAGGGGGGGGAGGCAGTTGTGCAGAAAAGAAAATCCCATATATTATTATCCCATTATTATTAATACCCTCCAGAGAGAGGATGACCCTATTAATTCCCTCCAAAGAGAGGATGACCATTATTATTATTATTATTTCCCTCCAAAGAGAGGATGACCACTATTACCCTTTAGGCATCACCCCAGAGAGGGGATGACCTCTATTATTTCCAACATAGGTAACACACAGGGCGACCACCCTTAGTGCATGACTTGGCAGACGCCAGCATGTCACCCGTATATGTATCAGATAGGCTTCGCCACCACAGAGTTGGGTTGACCTAATTTTTTCCCCCCTATGGCGCCACTGTTGTTGTTTCCAAATCACCATTACTAAGCTACATAAAAACATAGAACTCACACTACTTCGACACACTCTAAGGAGATCAGTGTGGACATGATAGATTTTGTTACACTTAATGTACTTTCTGGTATATGACATAAAAGCTAATGTTAGTTGTGTTTCTGATTGTAAAGGAGTGACCTGAAAACTAATTTCACTGTAAGTATTTTCCCTGAGGTTTACAATAGCTACACTTGGTAGAAACTGATACCCAGCATTGTTCAACATTCTATTACCTTTGTCTACGTAACCCCATTTTGTCTTATTTGACCGATTGCTTTTGAGGATTTTGTATAGTGCCCTATTATGGTCCCTAGAATGACCTTATTTAAGAATAGTTTTTTTTTTTGTTGCCTTTCATACTTATATCAGGATATTTATAGTCATGCGCTGACCATCCTAAGAAGGATTCCCTATAACCATGACACAATACCCTATTTACGCTACAGACCAGTGTACTGGTCCCTCGCAACTCTGTTGTCCTAACTAATCACATTGTAGCAGCAGTATACTGCTGAAGGAAACTTCGTTTCCCTTAGGTTTTAAGAGATGTTTTTTTGTGGATATTTGTTTTCTATGTGCTCCCTTACTATTAAGTAATGTTACACCTATTGTCTCACCACCCTGTGTTATATACTCGGGTGCACTTGTTTATTTCTTTAATGATACCATTTTTTATTTTTATAATACTTATCTATATTGTAAAGTTCCTATTCATTTTGATGGACAGGTGTACAGATTTTTTTTCCCCTGACTAGTCTACATATTTTTAATTACCACTACCATGTTTTTCTTGATGTTAGCTTATAATTTAGTGTCTTTTTCCATGTTTAATATTCTTTTGTTTAGGTTATAATCTTTATGTATACATATATGTAACTTAGCTATTCCTTTCACTACAGTGTCTCACACAAGTGTTTGTGTTTTGCTTTACTGTTCGCAGACTGTCTGGCTGACCGAGGTCCCAGTGGTTCTACTGCTGTGTCAGGGGCCTGGGACATGAACATTTCTCGGCAGTACAGCTGTTAGGGATTTTTGTTTTATATAATTCTGGCACTACGATCTGCGACCAAACAGGACTTTGGGATATTACCCATTGTGTAAGGAGTATGTGAGAAACAGTGATATTAAGGTAGTAGTGATAACAAAAATAACAAATAAGATAAAAAAGACGTTTATTAAACGAAAGACAGAAACAAGCAAAGGCTCATTTTCTGTGAAATACTCCTATTTTTTCTGAAACACCACCATTTTGGTGGAACAGTGTAACTTCTCTATTACCACATTATGAGAATTTTTAGTGTTAAGATATTTTTCTTTTGTAATTTCCTGAATGTTTAAGTTTAAGACTTCTCATTTTTCTTTGTAATATTTTATTCTCTATTTTGAATTTGGATATTACTCAGTTTAGTATTTATAATTTTTGGTTCATATTTGACTTTGGATTCATATTTTGAATTTTTGACAGCACTTTGCAATTGTAACCTTTTCAGTGTTCTTTTCAATATTTGAAACATATAATAATTTAAAGAGTGAATGAATGAAGAATTTTATATTTTTGTAGTAACTTTTGGTGTGAATGAGGAAGCAGAACGACCGTTTAGGTTTGGGGATAGGTTAGTTTTTAGGATTTTTCAAAATTTCGGGAATTTTTCAATAATTTTTGGGGATTTTATCTTTCTTTTTCGGTTTTTCTTTCTTTTCTTTAAGATTTCAGCCAGTTTTTTGCATTTCAAAAAATGACTTCAATCTTCCAGGGGCATGTAAGCTACCTTACTCTCTATTTTCGATATTCAGTTAAAATCCGACAAAGTTTGAGGTTAACATTAAGTACATGATACTATAGTTGAAATTGAGATAACAACACTTTGGGTTCAGAAAAGTAAATAAACAAAACATAGCAACCATAAATAAGAAGTTTCTAATAAAATATAAACCATAAACTTACCTAAATGAGTGTAATCCATAATAATTCTGAAGTAAAATAAACTGGTTTGGTTAAACAACCACAGCACTAATATTCCACTAAATTGACCACTGTAAAGCACTTCAATAATAATAATTTCACCATTTGATATTAAATTCACTAATAACTCACAGTTCCAGACTAACTTAAGGCAGTAAATATGATTTTTAAAGCATCACCACATGGGTGGAGTTCAATAATTAATTGCAGCACATCTAAGTAATTTCAGAGGTTTAAAAGTAGATTTAACCAAGCCAAATAACTGGCCAGCCAATATTCTTTAAGTTTCCAATAGCCATCAACTAATAAACAGAAGATATAAGTAAATGAAAATCCGTTTTTTGGTGGCGTCGTAGAAACCGACTTGCAAATTGAATTTCTCTCTGACTAACATATTTCATGAACTAAAAACTTTTCTAAAGTACTTAAATCAAATAAAGGTACGGTTTAAAAATAGTTTCAGGCCACAACCGACTTTAAACAAAAAGTGAATAAATTCTAGCACCACCTAGGAAATCAGCAAATTTTAGATATTCAATAACTTTTGATATCCTTAACCGATTTAAAAGATTTTTACACCACTGAACTCAGCAGAAGCTGGGGAACACTTTGAAAATAGTATTAACTTGAGATTTTAAACTTTAGCAAATCCATATTTCGGATGTGACGTATCGCAATACTCTAAACAAATGTGCTTTCCGATTAACCAAATTTCAAAATTCATTTACGCCGGTCTGGAAGCTTTAAAACCAAAACCAATCACATCACTATACTTGTCTTGTTATGCTCTTCATCTTGTGATTTTCTGGTAGTTTGTAGTTAACAGATTCTTTTTCTAGATAGACTGTTGTTTAGGTCAGTAGGCCATTTTGATAAAAGTAAGTCCGGACATGGTTTCTCCCCAGTCGGTCGGAACACCTCGTCGAGTTAACACGTAATTCGTGGTTTAGTGGGTTTGAGTAAGCCCGGCTCGCGGTGGCTGATGGGAAACCGGAAATTGGGCAGCATGGCTGACTGACGCCATTACTAAAAGGATAGGCAACCATAGAAATTTGAACTTTTCTTACATGTGTTCATCGATGTGAACTTTTACTTTCATTTCGGGGTGGTGCAGTCTGTTCTGTTTCATGACTTGTGATCTTCGGCAAATGATTTTCTCCGATCGTCATTGCTAACTGTGATTTTATGTAAACTCTGTGCAAATTTCAAGAATATATACTTCAGTTATTCGGACTACAACTTTTATTTGTAACTTAGTACCTTTCTTACAATAGGTTAATCTGTAAGTGGCGGCCGTCTTTATCATTACAGTTAGCATTCTCCAAGGTTTTTCACGGTTATCGAACTTTTCCAGAACTTTTGGCAACATTTTGGAAGACTTCAAGTTTAGGTGTACAAGCTGATACCCCAACCCCGGTATGCCGCTTATCCCCTAACATATTGGTGTGAATTTAAATTTACTAGGTGTCTAATGGGTAGAAAATGAGATTAATAACTCAAGACTAATGACTCCAGATACGATAGTAACAAAAATAGATTTTTACACAGGAGGTGGAGTACCACACAAGGTGCCAAACATGTTGGATGAATTAGTAATAATGCCTAAGGATACCTCATGAGGCCTCATGTAACTGAAGGAACCAGTTATCACAATGCAGTTCTGGTGGATGTTAGAGGATACTGTAAATCAGTGGTCAAAATTGAAGGGAAAAATAGATACAATTACAATTACAATTACAATTACAAAAATAGATACAATTACAATTACAAAAGAGATATTTTAAGGGAAGTTTCAGCATATGGAAAAAAGGCACAAATTCTATGGAAAAGTTCTGCCGAAATAACAATACAGAGATAAGAGGTAGCAAGGAAGAAGTGAATATTTGAAATAACTAAGCAAAGAATATTAGTAGCAATGAGAGAAGCTATTGATGGGTTAATGATAATATTATTGGTGCAGGAGACCACTGAATGAGGCATCTGCAAATTCCTATAGCTGTTTTAGAAAACTGAAGGAATGAGAATTTTATCTAATCTTAATCTGGTAAGGGGTGAAACACATAGCAAGGGTACGATTTGTAAACACCGATACCCATCACATAAATACCAATGTATTAAAGATGGTGGAATGCTATAATGTACTGTATAATGCTATAATGTACATTTTGAAATATTATTTAAATTGAGTCTGTGATCATGCTTCTTACCAGAATACCGGAAAAGTGTGATAGTAGTACCAATCCATAAATGAGGGGTGACAAATAGAGTTGAAAATTATGGGCTGATTATTTTGGAAATAACAATATGCAACCACATTAGAAATATCTGTGAGCAACTGATGTGGTGTGCAAACTGAGAACATGCCTTTAGGCAAGGATATCCACACAAATCTCAAATGATGAGATGGACAACGAGAGACAAGTTTAAAGTGTAGCACAAGATCTTTCTAAGGCATTTCACAAAGTGAGCAATAAAATGAAGGTAAATACCATTGGTGTTGATGATAAAGATACTTGCTGGGTGTAGAAAGTCTTAAAAGAAAGGAAACAAAGAGCTAGGTTAGTAAATGCAGTATCAAAAGACGTGGAAGTGAAAATGGGAGTGTGCTAGGAGAGTGTATTCAGATTGTGTATCTTGGGTGCAGATAGACACTATTATGCTATTGTATAAACTGCTCTCAGGTGACCAGCTGAGTCAAGAGTGCGTTGTCACACGATATTTCGGCGACTAGAATCATTGCCGCCATCTTCTGGTGAAGTGCCGGGTGCAGCAGAGGGAGCAGTTTACTGCCAACGCCGAAGGCGTTTGCTGAACTAGAGGAGGGGTACCTGTCGCTCAATTTGCGACATTTTCCCCTTCAGTTACTGGTTGAGGATGTGATGTTCTTCTCAGTTTATGACTTTTGACGTTTTCCCGAGCTCCGTCGGGTGGTGGTTGCATTGCGGCGGCAGTGACTGCTTGCGCAGTTGCTACCGCGACCATTTCAGGGATTTTGTTTATGGCGTCTGTTACTGCTTGCGCCAGCTGGCGCAACGCAGCATCAGACGTGTCTGCGGCGGGAGGCGCAGCAGGCGCGGGCGGCCTGCGCGACCCTCTCACCTCGGAGTCTGCCGGCCGACTGAAGCCGGCTGGCTGCTGCGGTCGGTTATAGGTCCTCTCCGTTGCGGGCCTCGGATGCGTCTTCTTCTTGTTGATGGCGGGAAGTGCCAGGCGGGCCGGACACCCACCGTACGACGCTATGTGCCCAGGCTTCTCACAGTTGCAGCACCAGGTTTGTTCTCGCGGCTGCGGGCATCCAGAGAGTCTGTGAGGTCCTCCACATCTTAGGCAGCGGGTTGCATTGTTGCACTGCCAGGAGCGGTGTTGGTACCCCTGGCAGTTAAAACACTGGATGTACTCAGGTGGTGGCTGCTTCTTCTTCTCGATTCTGACGGGTTTCCCCGCCAGAATCTTGACTGTTCTCAGGACTGTTGTGTCCTCTGAAGTCATGAACGAGTACAGAGGAATCTTTTCCTCTGTACCCGTTCTCCTCATTTGGTGGATGCGGCTCGCCTCCACGCCATGGCTAGCGAGCTCGGCTGCCACTACAGTCTCCTCTGTTTCTACAGGGAGCCCTCGGATGACGTGTTGCTTCTTGCGGCGGCGGAGGTCGTCTTCTTGAAATGAGATATTTTGGCTTCCCAAAAATTTCTCTATCGCCGCAAGGTGGCTGGGGCAAGTTGCGCACCCCGGCTCTTGATGGCCAACACATAACGGGCAGCAACGTCTGACAACGAATTTGCTCCGTTATGGTCGACCAGTTTCCCTCATAATTGACAGTGAGAGGGAGGACTGGGCTCTTCTCAATGTCGGTCTCTTCTTCATCGCTGGAGGCGGCCATTGTCCCCTCTTCTTCCGTGGAGTGGCCGGCCGACATGGCTTCCTCCTCCCCTTCCTCTGTAGGTGGCGGTGTCGCTGGCTCGGAGGCTTCCACATCAGAAGATTCAAGTTCAGGGCCCTTCTCGGATTCTTCGTCGCTAAAGGCGGCCACTGTCCCCTCTTCTTCCGTAGTGTAGTCTGCCGACATGTCTTCCTCCTCCCCTTCTTCCGGCGGAGACGGTGTCTCCGGCTCGGAGACTTCCACCTCGGAAGTTTCTAGTGCTGGCGAGGTCGGAGTAAGCTGTGGTTTCACGCCTCTCTGGAACCGCAGTTCCCCGTTTAACATCATCCTCTCGTACTCTGCCAATGCTGCGCGGTTTCTTTCCCTCCAGTCGTCCGCTGGTTTCTCATCAGATGCTGCTGAACGTTTTCTATTTCTTCTTCCCATGGCTGTAGAAATAGGCGTAAGCTCGATGTTAACGCTCTGTTGACAAGTGCCGGGTGCAGCGGAAAGGCTAGTTCTTATAGCCTGCCAGGTGGCCCAGTGCGCGGGAGTGTTGAGCGCGTCCGTGATTGGTCGGCGTAGGCACCGCCCGGCCGCCGGAGTGGAGGGTGGTATTGCTGGTGCGCCTATCTGGTGCTCAGTTGAGTCGGGCGCCTCGCGTCGTGCGGGCCTCGGCAGCGCCGCTGACGCATCGCTTCGATATCCGGCGTCCAAGCATCACTGAGTTGGTACCCGCCGTCTCGGTTTAGTAGGTTTGAGGCAAGACGAATTTCAACAGCTTCCGTGAGAATGTTGTCCCAGAAACCTGTAGCGTGCGCCAGTACTCTGGTGCTTTCAAAATCGAATCCGTGGCCCTGTTCGAGGCTGTGTTCTGCCACCGCTGACCTTTCCTTTTGCCCTAGACGAACGTGCCGAGCTTGTTCTAAACATCTCTGGTTGATACACCGTATTGTCTGCCCGATGTACCTTTTTCCGCATTCACAAGGGATGCAGTATACCCCAGGCGTCCGCAGAGCAAGGTCATCCTTGGGGGATCGCAGGATGTTTTTTAGTTTCGGCGGTGGAAGGTATATGGCTTTAACTCCACTTTTTTGCTAGAACCCGCCCTATCCTCGACGTTGTGGCACCAGAGTACGGCAGGAAGGCCAGACGATCCGGTGGTTCCTTATCGGCGTTGTTAAGCCTGCGTCTGGGTTCGCAGAAAGCCTGTCCTATCTGACTTTCAGAATACCCGTTGCGTCTGAAGGTCAGGCGCAAGTGATTCAGTTCCCCCGGTAGGCTGTCAGTGTCACATATCGCCCAAGCCCTGTGAACTAGTGTGGTGAGCACCGTCATGCGTTGCGCTGGATTGTGATGGCTACGCGCGTTCAAGTACAGGTCCGTATATGTAGGTTTCCTGTGCACAGAGTGTCCTAGAGTCCCGTCGTGTTTCCTTTCTATAAGGATGTCCAAGAAAGGCAACCGGCCGTCTTCTTCCACTTCCATCGTAAACTTGATGTTCTCGTTTACACTGTTCAAGTGCTGGAGAAAAGCTTCCAGGGTGTCCCTGCCGTGTGGCCAGACGACAAAGGTATCGTCCACATAGCGATAAAAGGCGCTGGGCTTCAGGGAAGCGCTTGCGAGTGCCTTGTCTTCAAAGAGCTCCATGAAGTAGTCAGCAATAGCCGGCAACAAGGGACTGCCCATAGCCACTCCATCAACCTGTTCATAATATTCCCCATCATATAGGAAATACGATGATTGGAGTGTGTGCCGAAATAAATCCACCAACCTGGGCTCAAAATGTTGTTCAAGTAGAGCCAACGTGTCAGCAATAGGGACCCTGGTGAATAGGGACACCACATCAAAGCTCACCAATACGTCTTGTAGACCCAGGCGGAGATCCTTGATGATGTCAACTAATCTCGTGGAATTCTTCACGTGGTGAGGACATTTACCCACAAGTGGAGTCAGCAGCCCAGTTAGGTACCGGGCAAGGGAGTACGTAGCTGAACCGATGGTACTCACTATAAGACGCAGTGGAGTGCCTTCTTTATGGATCTTTGGAAGTCCATGAAGCCTTGGAGAAACAGGTGCTCAGGGTTGTAGCTGTTTTACTGTATCTTCAGGCAGACCAGAACTCTTCAGTAGTGCTATTGATTTCCTTGCCACCGCGTTGGTTGGATCCCAAGCAATCTTGCGGTAGGACGCGTCCCTAATGAGTTCATCCACCTTTCGTCGATAGTCCGTCATAGTTAGAACCACATAGGCGTTGCCCTTATCTGCTGGTAAGACAATTATGTCTGTGTTCTCCCGCAATGACCGAAGTGCTCGCCGCTCTGCGGCTGTGATGTTAGGTTGTGGCGGCTTGGACTTGATAAAATACGGCAGGTTTCACGCCTCATTTCTTCTGCAACCTCCGTAGGTAAACCACGGACGGCCTGCTCCACGCCGGTGAGAATTTCCCTGTAGGGTATGGACTTCGGAACTGGGGCAAAATTGAGTCCCTTTGATAGCACCGACCTGGTGTCAGGATCAATTTCCTCACCACTAAGATTGATGACTGTTCTTCTGTCAGGTTCAGAGGAGGCCTCAGAGCTAAGGGCAAGACGGGAGAACTTGCCGCACTGACGTGCGGTTGCCCGGCATTGGATCCTGTCCACCTGCTTCTGTCAAACCACCTGCACCATGACACCTGGGATTGGATAGACAGCTGTACGGAGTTTCTTGCCTCAAGATTGTCACCTGCTCCCTTAAGATCCTTCTAGTAAATGATATTACACTCCAAGGAGCAACAGTTACACCAGATATCAATTGCTACTTAATTTATTTGATTCATTGAAGTTACTGCTAGTATCAGGAAATAAAATTAAACTTCTATATGAATTTTTAACAAACTTTACAGGTTAACTGAATGATGCAAATTCAGAATGACCACAATATTCATTTATTCAAATAAAAATCATAAAGCACCCCAAAATATTTGTGATAACACTTGTTAACAATTTATGTAGAAATGGAACCACTGTTGATTTTAAGAACTTGAAATGGTTAATATTAATAATTCACATGGTATCATCACCTGAACCTGTTTGTGATAAAACAACAACTGTTCAACACCTAAATGTTTCTAAGTTCATTTTGTTACTTATAATATTTATTATCCATAACAGTTTCATTGATTCTAAAACTAGCATAGCAAAACCATCGTGCTGTGACTGTCACAGTATTCGTTTGAAATGTTCAATATCTACTCACTAACTACCTCCTCAGAAACATCTAGAACAATGGTAAATTTTTATTGGAAATCACTTTTCTACTGTGAAATGCTGAACTTCTCTGTTCTCAGGGTATCAAAAATTTAACAGTGCTTTACCAAAATATTTTCTCTCGTAGATTAAATTGCTTGTTGAAGACTTGAAACGTAAATATCTTGGTATAACATTTAATAAAAAGCTCAACTGGGCAGGGTTTCAAAAGGTTTCAAAATCATTCACTTGTTGGAAAGAGGGATGAAGGGATATAAGAGGGAAGTAAAGAAACTGGGTTACAAAACATTGGTCAGACCATTTCTTGAATATGGTGGTGTAGCATGGGATCCACATTTTGTTTATGAAATACAGGAGTTTGACGAGGTGCAAAGGAGGGCAGCTAGATTTGTCTCTGGAAATACTGCAGAACAGAATCAGTAATTGATATGATAAAAGTGCTGGAATGGGATTCATTGGAAGACAAGAAGAGGGTGAAGAAAGTCATGGGAATGTACAAGGCGTATATTGGCTATAAGAGATGGAAACAGTGGTGGATCGGGGGGGGGGGGGGGGCTTAAACTCCCCAAAAGTATCTAGGTCCACTCCTGACACCGTAATTTTGGAGGTGGACTCAAAATTGCTTGTCAAATACTTGAATAGTAAATATATTGGCATAACATTTGATAATAAACTCAAGTGGGCAGAGCACTTTGGACAGGTGGTATAAAAAGGTTACAAAGCCCTATATTTACTGGAGAGGGTGATGAGAGGATATACCAGAGATGTTAGGGAACTGCATTACAAAACTTCAGTCAGACTTTTGGTTGAATATGGTGGCGTTGTTTTGGGTATCAGATACAGGAGTTGGAGAGTGTGCAAAGAAGAGTAGCTAGATTTTTTTTTTTGTGGAAATTATCGCAGGATCCAGTGAGTAGTAGATTGGAAGACAGGAGGAGGGTGAAAAGAGTGCTGGGAATGTACAAGTCATATGTTAGTTTGGTGCTTGGAAGGAAGTTGGTCGAAGAATTAGGAATAGTGCATGGAGGGGGAAAGTTGACAGTGACCAAAAGCTGGCACTCGATTTCGTGCTTAAGGGAGTGGGAAAATTTTCTTTTGTGGGTAAGTATTTCAGGGTTTGGAATGGATTGCTGAGTGAGGTAATGAATAACTTACCACAACCGCAAAAGGAATTTAAAATTAAAATTCATAAATCACAAAAGTTGTTGTGGAAAGAATTTAATACTCAAATTATATAAGATAATTGAAAATAAAATAAGAATGGGGTAATTAGAAGACATAGAGAATAGCACCCAGAGCATGTGCTGCATCACGATCAAATTAAATTTAAATTAGGCACAATTTTCACTGAAAATAGAGCTGTTTTTGTATGTGAGAGCACAGACAGACAGAAAAAAAAATCCAAAATTTACGATTTCCACCTCTCTACCATCATTAGTGTACTTTGTATTTACTTTTATTTAAACCAATATCATGTACAGACATTACTTCTTTACAATTCTATTATATGTACAGATTATAAAACATAAAGTATTTGACTATTACTTCGTTTCAGCTTCTTTCTGCCTGCATGGTATTGCCCCATTTATACTTGGTGGGAAAAGAAAAAAAAAAAAAAAAAAAAAAAGAAAAAAAAAAAGCTCTGTTTCTGCATTAAAAGTTCAGTATCTGAGAAGTTTGACTGAAGGTGTTATATAATATTCACTCTTGACGGATTGTAATATAACCGGATTCAGATTTGGCTGTTACCTTTGTACATGTTGTGCAAATTATGGTATTTAGTCTTTGTTCAATAATCATAAAGATCTCTACACTTTCTTCAAAAATATATGTTTCGAAACCAATCAAAAATATCTATCTGGCTTAGAATAAATTATTTCCAGTTTTGCAACTAAGATTGATAGGTATAGAATAAAATGCCTTTCAAGTATATACTCAATTAAATTAAATGCTAGTTTACTTATAGATAAAAAAAAGTGATTTTCTGCAACACTGAGAGTGTAACATAATTTATTTTACACACTTTGAACTAGCTCTATAAATTTTAAACTTCATGTATGTTTGAAATATAGATAAACCATAAGAAATAGTGTGTTATTTCTACAAAGTAAATTGATAAAAAGACTTTACTTTTAAGAATGTGATTTAATAACTTACACAAATGGAAACAGACTGGTCTCTCCAAAAGAGCTTTGAACTGTTGCAAGTAAGAAACAAGCAAAACTGAAGCCAAAGAATATACCCACAGAAAGTGTTAGGCAAAAAGTACAGCCAACATTCTGTTTTAATAAACCTGTAAAAAGTAACATGTTTTACTCAAAAAATTATCCAAGTTATCCTATTTACAAATACAATAAGTTCTGCAACTGTTAACAGAATATAAATGTAACAGATTTTTGTTACTTACAGCTTGTCACTCGCATCATGATTTGTAAATCCTCTTTAGTCGTGAGAGTATAAACTTGGCATAAACACCTGATTTTCTGGGGTTTGAGCAAGTGAGTAACATAAGGTGATGTTAGATCTATGGATTCATTAATCACCTGGACAGTAAACCCTGAAAAAAAAATCCAATTATTCACAAAGTCTTCATTTATCTGTCTCTTCAACAAGTGCCCTACCAGTTTCATAAAAGTTTTGTTTAAACTTAGTGTATAAGACTGGTACAAATTTTCCTAATCTTCTATTTTTTTTGCATTTTATTGATTTTTCACATTCTGAGTTCAATTTCCTTACTTAGCTTTAGCCTTTTATGAAGTCTTAGTTTCAATTTTATATTTTAGGTAAATAATTCAGCATTATTCTCAGTAATTTATTCCAGACTCTAATTTACTTAAATAAAACGGAAACTTTTCCTATACGCTTACACCAGGAAACAAGTGCTTCCTTTTCAACTACTGCTCTCAATTTTTCTACTAATATCCATTCTGAAATCACTGTACACTCCGAGCATTGTTCTATCTTGCAATGACTCTGAGTCCAACCTATTTATCACATCAGTTACTAGCTGAGTTCTGTGGAAATTCCTGCAATGATTTCTTGCTGCTCTCCTTTGGGCTCTCTCAAACTTCTTTATTTTCCACCTATAATGTAGGTACCCTACTACGTTCCTGTTGTCACATATTGAGCTGAAACCTGGTCTGTGAATAAGTGGTACACCAATAAGGTCTAAGTAAGTAAATAATTTTTCTAAGAAGCAGAAGAGAGGTTACAAAATAATGAACAAAAAGATTAGGAACACAGAGAAAGAGTAACTCATGCAGGAAATAATAGAGATGGAACGATTAAGATGGTATGAACATTCTATGAATATAGGGAGCAAAGAGTACCAAGGAAAAGGCATGAAATGGAAATATAAATAAAAAGGCCCAGAGGAAGGTCAACAGATAGGTGACAGAGAGGAATGGAGCAGTATTTATTGAAGAGAGGAGAGATGGTCACAGTGGGTTGAAGAGAGAGGAAATTGGAAAAGCTTGTGTACCTAATAAGCCTTTTTTTTAGCATTTATCTTCAGTCCATGATGACCCATCCAGGTAGGTATGGCTGTAAGATGCACAGCCTACTATCATATTAATTGGTAAATGGCAAGGATGGGTCAGTAGAGAAATTGCACAAACAAAAATATGAAATTTAAAAAATGATAATAAAAAATGGAAAGTTAATATGTTGGGAAATTGCTACTATGACATGTGATTAGCTTAACTAAATTAATAGAAAAAGTGGATGAATTGTACGCTATAGCCTTAAGAACAAGCAATTCCTGTTTTTATATGGTAGAGAAAGTGCCATTTCTTAGATTAAAACTGCTGCAGGGAGGAGAGATAACCAAGCACTGTTTACAGATATAAGAAGGGACATTTTTGTCAATATGTTTTAAAATAAGTGGAAAAATAATTTTTATATTTGGTTTAAAAAATTGCACCCTCTCACTCCCTTTATCTCTATTTAGACTAATTAGCACATACAACTTTTCTGTTTTTTGCATATTTCTAAAACAATGGTGATGAAACATGTTTATACCAGTCAATTGGTGAAAAATGTCAGAACTTTTATTTCCAACCCCTGAACAATGTTGGGTAGTAATAAGAAATAAATCCTGAGAATATTATGGGTGATCCATGTACATTAAAAAGTGTAAAGGTGGTGGTGTTGACAAAAGGTGGGTATGACTTCACAACACCCATGGACGTTGCAAGGAGCAAAACTGATACAGGGGTTGGTATATCAGTTGTCACCTTAACTAACTTCACATTCGGACAAAGTTCTCACAAAAATATGTAATTGTTCAAAAAATTTTAGACGGCGAATACTCCTTGGATAAAAATCAACTATAAAATATAATGGTCACCACTCTCCACTATTTTAACCTTTGGAGAGAAAAAGGTTCAGTTCTAGACTATGGAAATAAAAGCACTGACAAAAGTTTCACCATCACTACTACAGTTGATCAGCAATCGGACTTTCATCTCAAGAAGATTACAAGTTATAAAGCAAAGAAGACAGACCGAACAAACCCCTCAGAAAATTTTAAGTTACATGTTCACAATTCGGACCAGGTTGCTTCACTTCAAAATTTTCTAACATGGTTGCCCCAAAACCATGCTTCTGGACTATTTCCACGGGCCAAAACAGACCATCTTGCTCCAGCAGCCACAGATTGGCTCTACATGATTATCCACCGGCAATTGGGTAAATTTCCCTATATGATCCACTAAGTCACGTGACACCTAGAATATAGTGCAGCTAAGATACGTAACGTAGGAAACTCTGAATTTAATATCATTTAGAAACAGACATAATAAACAACTTTATATCTTTCAACTTTTATCGTAAACTCAATCATTTATCTGTAATAAATTCCCACCTGTTGCTGCGTAGAATGCCTGATGTCACTGCTCTAGATGTGTGTATTAGTGTGTCCATGCTTATTAAAAAATGCTTGGCTAAGCACCATCTTCAAAATTCTAATTTCAAAAAGGTTACGGTGAATTGCTCTGTAAAATAAGGCCTATCACAAGAAATGGTTTTTAGCATATGATTCTCCAGTTTCCATTACACTGTTCGAAAGTGTTTATATTCCCTGACTTCAATTGGGTTGACTGTGATAATTTATGTAAGCTGGCAGTGTTTCAAATTACACTCAATTTGTTTTGAAAGTCCTCACATATTTAATTAATTGTACAGAATTGCTTGAAATTTCAACACAAGGTACAGTAAGAATTTAAGTTTGTATTAAAATATCGGCTGGTATCACAAATGCTTTAAATGTGTTGTTATTGATGTTTAAAACTGCCGGTTTATTTAACTATTTGTTTTCTTATTTTTAAAGTGCCTGAAACTATAGATTATGTGTTATTTGCTACAAAATTTAGTTTCTCCTGTATGATTATTATTATAAATGTCTTTTACCGCATCAAAAAGTGTTGTAAAATCACCATTGTCTTCTAACAAAATTAAGTACTTCCAAGCTGCATTATTAATGATTGCAGTGATTTAGGTAAGTTTAAAGGCTACTGTTTATCATTGAAGGTCTATTTAAGGCTGTTATTATGTGTTAAGTTAGTTTTTATATTTTAAATCGCCCTGTATGTAGCTATATTCTACAGTATCGGCTTCTCTAAGATACCCGTTCCCCATGTCACATAGCTAAAAGTTTAGAATTTAACAAATTCTAAGGTAGCTTTCAACATCCCCCCTACTACATGGCTAATCCGGTACTGATTTCTTTGTATTTTAGAATAAATTTTATGATGAGTTTTCAATGCATAGTTATCTGATTCTCTTACTTTTAAGCAAAAGTCCCTTTTTGTTTTACTAGATACTCTAATACCTTTTTTATCCATCCCTTACCTAGTTCACTGTTTGGAATGTTGACAACTTTTCTTTTTTTGAAACTTCCTTCAAAAAGTGTTAGAAATATATTAAGAAAGGAAACAAATTTTGCATTAAAACCCTGTGCAATTTACACTTCTGACCAGTTTTAATTATTTAAGGAATCAATTAAATGTTTTATATTGTTTTCATTAATATTTCTTCTATATACCCAGTTTTTCTTTATTTGTTTAACAGTGTTTCTGGACTTCATACATAATAGCTGGGCATCATGATCTGAGATACCATTTATTACTGGAAGTATGTTGTAATTACTGTACTGGGAAATATCCTTAAAAACATTATCAATTTCAGTCCTGCTACAATTTTGTATTCTTATAGGAAAATTTACAAGTGCAATTAACTTAAAAGACATCATCAAGGCTTCCATATCTAGCCTCTCATTGCTGTGATTGAGAAAGTCAACATTAAAATGTCCACATAAAAATATTTATTTGTTATTTGTGAAACATAGTAGCAAAGACTCTAACTGAGATAAAAACAGTCTAAAATTTCCTGGGGGAGCACTGTAAATTGCTATTACCATGAGCTCTTCCTTACCATATTCCAGTTTTGTAACACAGCATTTAAAGTGTTGTTCTATAAAATACTTACTTACACCTACACTGTTGGATTATTATTAAAAAATAGCAACTCCCCCTTTCTCCATTTTACATGGAAATGAGAGCTTAGTTTATAATTTGGGATGGACAGCTGAGATATTCCTGTGTCAGACAAATGGTGTTCAGATATGCACAAAACATCTACATTAAAATTTCTGGAATTTTGAATCTCTTCTTGGCATAACACAATGTCATCATTTTTACTAAATATTCCTCTAATATTTTGATGGAGAATAGTGGTCTGAACACTTTGATTCTATGACTTTGAATTGTTTAGTTTATTAGTACATACTGGTATGTCAGTTGGAATTTCTAATTTCAATAAGTTTTGATCAGCAGAGACATTAATTTCTTTTAGACATACATCTATTTTATTTAGCCTAAAATGGCCATCACTTAACACCACTTATAAAAGGAATACCTATTTCACTCACCTGGCATCCCCTGATCTCATTAGCAATAAGAAGCAAAACATTCCTTGTAGCTCTGAAATACAGATGGAGTTCATCGCAAGTATAACTGTCCCTACCAATGCAGGCGACATCTATCAAACCAATGTGTGAATTTCCTGGCTGCAACAATGCTTTGTATGCCTCATGTTATACCACATACAAATCCCTCATTAATCTGATGTATACTCCTGGAAATGTGTGCAATGTCTTCCTCAATGGAATAATTGAGGTCCTTATCAAGACTATTTCCCAGTCCCCCCACAATTACAATACAATCTTCCTCCTAGAAATCTTTCCCTAGGTCTTCCACATTTGCTACTACACTTCCAAGATCTGCATTTGGTTTGAAAATACTGCAGACTTCATAATCTGGCCCCAAGTCAGACTGAACCATCTCCCTTCCCATGACTGCTTCCAAGTAACAGTACCTTCCTACGTCTACTTTTAGATACCCCCTGAAAAGTTCTCCTTTTTACTTTACAAGATCCCAGATCATTCAGTCCAACCTGATGGTCCTCAAAGTCACCACCTAGATCATCCAGACTGACAGTGTCTCCTATCTCTCCTGCCAAAGCTAACTTTTTTCCAATCACTGTTCTGCCTATACCTAAGAACAGAGTTTTCTGCCTTCAGGGCCTATAAATTCCTCTCTGCAGATGCCATATATGACTGGAGTTTCAGAATACATAGTTTCTCTACTTTTTTATTTCATTTTTTTATAAACATTTCTTCTCCCCTTCTTATGGTCTGAACGCCTTCCCTTACATTCAGTTTTTCTAACATAGCTATATATATTTCTGTATACATTGTTTAGGGGTTCACTGCACCAATATTCTTCATAAACCTATATTTATCCTTCCTCTTTGTTGCTATCAATTCCTTGATTAGTTTTTTCAAGCATTTCATAATATGTTACTGTCTCTCAACTTTTTTGTGTTATCTTCTCACAACCTCTTTAACCTCCTCACCTCCTTATTAAAGTATATAGGTTCTTTGCTTCTCTATATTTCCTATTTTGGAGCAAATAATTCTTCACCCTTTTTATTTTGTCCTTTGACTCTACTGTATTTGTGATTTCCTTCCATTTGCTGAATCTTCCCCAAAGAATGTGTTCAGTTATTAAATTTGTGCCCTTTTATAGTTGTACCTATTTCCCCTTTCATTTTAGCCCCTGGTTTACTGAATCCTGTGTTATCAATTATAACTGCTTCATGATCATTATTCCTTCGGTTACTTGACACCTCACATGGTTATCATGAATCATTATTAGGAAGATGATGCTGGAATTAGGAAGATGTTCCCTTGGTATTCTGCTCTTCCACTTGTCTAAACCTCCTTCCCTTACAAAAGTATTTTCAAAATTTCTGTTCCCTTGTGTATGTGTGTTTTTTGTTTTTGTTTTGTTTTTTTGGCTACCCAGTTGACACATGGCTCCACCAACAATGACCATTTTACGCTTACCTTTTAACTCCAAATAAGAATTTAGTTGCAATGTAATCTTCGCAGGTTCGCTGCCGGATTGTGTGTGAAAGACCAGCTTTCGGCGACAAACTCTTGTAGCCAGAAAGTATTAGCCAAGCTTGGCATAGAAAGAGTGGAAAGGCGATCGTACAGTGGATTTGAATGACAGTAATTAAACATTTCTTGAGCATAAGATGGTTTGAGAAGTAAATGAAGGCAATTATTTGTAAAGCTAAAGTCGCTTCCACGAAGCATTGTTGAGTGTGAAGGCGCGCAGTGTAATAAAGTAATTGTTGCGGGAGTCAGAATCTGGCCGCCATCGTAGCGCGGCGTGTATAGTTGTTTAGTGAGCCATGCTTCCATTATTTAAGTATTTAGTAGACTGAAAAGCAATATGATGCTGTCCGTTAATCATATTAAACAACCACTTCGTGAAGGACAACGATCTGGTAGTATTTAAAAGTCGGGACACAGTGTGAAAATTAGCTAGACTGAAGCTTGGTCAGAACTGGCAGTCAGAGGAGAAAAAGTATCGATTAGCCTTATCCACGGTCAAATTGTCAAGTTTAATTAGTGGTGGTGGTGTAGAATATGTGTGCACTTTGTGAATAAATCCAATTTGAACTTTATAGCGAACGGTGAATTTACTTAGAGGGAAAGTTGAACCTGCAAGCCTTAACAATCAAACACATAACCACATGCATTATCTCAAGCCCACATGCAGGCCTCTATTAAACCGTTACATGGTGGACCTTCATAAATCTCCACACTCTGCCGCCATCTTCAGGCCTGGTGCTCGCACTGTGACGCCGAAAGCTCGTCTTTCACACACACAATCCGTCAGCGAACCCGCGAAGATTACATTGCAGGCAAAAGTCTTCGAATTTAGTTTCTGCTCCATTCCTTAATATTTTCATCTTTTATGCATGCGCTACGGGTAGCAGCTAACAGCTTGATTTTTTTTTCTACCACCCCCCTAAATTTGCCCATAGACGAGATCTATGAATCCCCATAACTATAGTAATCTTTAAACATGCTGCGGATCTAAAATTTTAAGGTGAATTCAGACAACAGACAGCCTCGTTCGATCATTTACATTCTCCGAAATATTTGATTTTATCACTATGTTCTTTATATGTTGTGTTTGTATGTATTTTGTTTTACTTTGGATGCTACCTAGTGGGGAGTTTCTATCGTAATTTTAGCAACTGCTTCGGTTTTTTTTTTATTATTATTCTATCATCATCTGCAAAATCAAGACATTTTACCTCAACTCTTTGTGTCATTATTGTATGAATCACAGATTGGCGAGGGTCCAATCACCTTGACAGGAATCCTTTATCAATTTTAAAGGACTCAGAAATTTCAAGGAAGAACTTAACATTTGAGGTAAAGCCTGTGAAACTCTGTGTTTTGTTTACAGTATACTAATACCCGTTAAAGGGAATTAATCTTCTATCAGTGAAGGAAACAAGAAGTTACTAACAGGTTTATTGTTAAAATTGATTTGCTTGCGAGGTAAATGGAGAAAGGTGTGTCTTGTGGATATTATATTGCAAAATAAGGAAAGGTATTTATAGGTTAAGTTACAACTCTCTTCTTGGCCCATATTTTGTTTTGTTTAATATCTCAATGAGCATGAAGTGTGGTGGCTGTCGCAGGGTTGTAAAGCAGGGAAACAGCTGTAATGATTGTGGAGTTCGTTTTCATCCGAAATGTGGCTATATGGAAGCTGAAAATGCGCTTCACTCTCCTTGGAGTTGTTTGACTAGCAACAGTAGTAAGGAAAAGAGTGAACTAGAAAGTAGGATCTCTTGTCTCGAATCCACAGTGGCTGAATTAACTAAAGAGCTCAATGTTTTGAAGGCTGAAAAAGCAGCATTAAATGTTAAGGAATTCCAGTGGACTGCAGCCAAAACTAGAGGGAAACAACAGGACCTGCATTCTACAAATTTTCAGTTGGAGTTTCCAATACTTTTGGGTTGTTGGAGAATCTAACTGAGGATGTATTCAGATACCACAGTAGGGCTGTCTCATTGCAATAAAGTTGTAAAATAGCACACATTGTGCAAAGCTCGTAAAAAGAAATCCAAGAAGGTGTTATTGCTTGGAAGTAGTCATGGTAGGGGATTAAGTGCAATGTTACAGTCAAGCCTGGGCTCTGATGTTGAGTGTGTAGTATATTTAAGCCTAATGCAGAACTTGGCAATGTTGTGGATGAAATTTCAAACCTGGGGAAAGATTTTACTAAAGAGGATCATATAATTATAGTTGGGGGTCCTGGAAATAGTCTGTCAGAAATCTCAATTATTGTGTTGAAACAGACATTGACAACATTGCTAAAAACACCACTCACACCAATGTTGGTTTTGTTGACCTCTTCAAGCGTTATGATCAACCCTGGATGCGTGGTCATGTACAGCGTACACAGGCAGATCTGAAGCGTGCATTGTGTCAGGCTGACCGAACACACATTGGTCTGATAGATGTTTCTTGCATAACACGGAGTGACCATACCTCCCATGGACTCCACCTGAATGTTCGGGGCAAGCAGAGGCTAACGCAAATGATTGCCAGTAGCATCAGGAGAGGCAGGTTGGATGTGAACCCCATCCCAGTGGTAATTGGTGGTAGGACTCAAGTCTTTTTTAGGCCAAATATCAAGAGTAGGAAGAGTTATTTAAGAAATGTACATAATGATATTACAGTCAAAAATAAAGAATGTCAGTCTAAAATAGCTTTGTTCCATCAGAACATTAGGGGTATCTCAAGCAAACTTGATGAGTTGATAATATCTTATAGAAGAAACCCAAAAATCATTGAATCTTAGCATAAATATCATATGTCTGACAGAACATCATCTAAAGAATTCTGAAATATGTTTCCTCCCTTTTATTGGATATAGATTAGCTTCATGTTATTGCAGGTCAGAGATGAGAATGGGTGGTGCAGCAATATATGTAAGAGAAAATACTGAGACAAAATCGTTAGATGTAAGTAAATACTGTATAGAACAAGATTTTGAATGTTGTGCAATACAGTTAGAATTAGAAAACAAATATCTTATAGTGCTGACAGTGTATATGGCTCCCACAGGAGACTTCAGTAATTTTTGTAATAAACTTGAAGCGGTTCTAATAAATTTATCACGAACTAAAAGGGAAATTATCCTCTGTGGAGACTTCAACATAAATTTTGCTGTAGAATGTAACCAGACAGATTATCTTCTAGGAATGCTTAGATCATTCAATCTCTATCAAACTGTAAATTTCCCAACTAGAACACAAAAAAATAGTAGTATCATTATTGATAACATTTTTATAGAGCACAATAAATTAGAAATACCTTACATGGAACAATTCCAATGGAAAATGGTTTGTTAGACCATAATGCTCAAATAATTACTTTGGATGTTGTGGGAAATGAAAATAACAAAAAGAAAGGATTTGTCAGAGTTAGGCCATTAAAGAACAATTCAATAAAAACATTAAATGATGAACTTCTCAATGAGGACTGGAGCACTGTTTATAATTAAAAGGGGTAAACAATAAATTCAATTACTTTCACCAAAGGTTTTTGGAAATTTACGAAAGGTGTCTCCCTACAAAACTAGCTCCAATTGGTCAAAAACGAGTAAACAAAAATTGGGTTACAGTTGGTATTAAAACATCTTGCAGACATAAAAGGGAATTAAATGTAAAAGTCAGGAATACTGATAATATGCTTCTCAAACAACATTACAAAACTTACTGTAGAATTTTAACCAAAGTAATAAAAGAATCTAAACGTTTGGCTATAAATGATGAGATTAGTAGTTCAGATAATAAGATAAAAAGTGTTTGGAACATTATTAAAAGAGAAACAACTGTTTCATCCCCTGAACATAAACCTATATCTATAAGCATTAATGATAAACTTGTAAATGGCCCCTCTTATGTAGGAAGTGCTTTCAATAACTACTTCTTAACAGTTGCTGAAAAAATAAAAGGAAAATATAATGGGAATATGGATGCTATATCAATACTTAAATAATTGTCACCAAAAACAGCACCTATGTCTCTATTTCCCACCAGTCAAAATGAAATTGAAAAAATTATTAAATCCCTCAAAAATAAAAAGTTATTTGGTTATGATGAGGTTTCAACCCATGTAGTGAAACAATGTAACACCAGCATTAGTAGAGTTATTAGTCATATTTGTAATAGTTCTATCAAAAAAGGTATCTTCCCTGACTCATTCAAAAAGTCAATAATCAAGCCGCTTTATAAAAAGGGTGACACCTCAAAGATTGAGAATTACAGACCAATATCACTTCTCCCAGCATTTTCAAAAATCTTTGAAAAAGCAATGTACAGAAGGGGGTATGCACATCTACAAAAGAATGACCTACTCAGTAAAGTACCGTACAGTTTGGTTTTAGACAAGGAGTTTCAACAGATTCAGCAATTTTTGCTTTTGTTAACAACATACTGGAATCAATGCATAAAAAATTAAATTCCCTAGGTATATTCTGTGATCTTGATAAGGCTTTTGACTGTGTTGATCATGAGATTCTACTAGGTAAATTAGACCACTATGGAGTTAGTGGTAAGCCAGGACTTTGGTTTAAATCTTACCTGGAAAATAGAAAGCAATGTGTTTCACTGAAAGATCCTAATACAGGAAATGTTATAAACTCAGAATGGGGTATAGTTAAATGTGGTGTGCCTCAGGGCTCAATTCTTGGCCCTCTGCTGTTCTTAATCTATATAAATGCTCTCCCACATATACTAGGTGATAATGAACACGTGGTGCTCTTTGCAGATGATACCAGCATATCGTTGAAAGACCTATCAGCACAAAACCTCGAAAACACAGCAAATGATGTTATAAAGAAAATTAACAGATGGTTTAATGCCAACAAACTAATACTTAATGTAGAAAAGACACAGTTACTTCAGTTTGTTACAAAATATAAAACAAAGGACAGCTATAATGTGATATCAGAAGGAAAAGCAATCAATGAAAGTAATTTCACAAAATTCCTGGGTGTATGTATAGATAACAAATTGAACTGGAAACAACATATTCAACAACTTCTTAAAAAACTGAATTCTGCAACATTTTCACTTAGGGTAATATCTAGAATAGCTAATATAGAAACCACAAAGTTAGTCTATTTTGCATATTTTCATTCCCTGCTCACTTATGGCATCTCACTCTGGGGAAACTTGTCACAAGCACAGACGGTATTTAAATTGCAAAAACGTGCTATAAGAACTATTTGTGGAGCAACCCCACAGACGTCGTGCAGAAATCTACTTAAAAACGTGGGTGTACTAACAATGCCAGCACAGTATGTATACTCTGTACTATCATTTGTAGTGGAAAATCCTGAACACTTCAATCTTAATGCTGACATACATAGCCATAAATCTAGGAATAAATATAATTTCCACATGGATTAAAAATCACTGTCAATTGTACAGAAAGGGTTAACATTTACTGGAGCTTCCTTATTCAATGTCTTACCAACAGAAATTAAATGTTATCTACAAAAACCCAACTACTTTAAGTCCAAACTGAAAGAGTTTCTGCTTCAGAATCCATTTTACTCTGTGAAAGAATTTTCTTCTTGGAATTTGGTAACTAAGAATGACTGATAAAATAGTATATATGGTGTATGGAAGGGGAAGGTGACAAAGTTGTCCACAATTACTAAAATGATATATGGTTTTTCTTTCTTTTGAAACTTTTGACAAATGAAGTAATTACACTGTTTACAAAATTTCACTCATATATAGTAACTAACATTGGGATAGCATGCACTCAAAAACTGCTGTAAAAAATTATGATACTAACAGGTTTTTAAGTAATTGACTGCTTATGAGTTGTGGTAAGTGGTTGGTAAGAAAATAACTGGTTGTTAGATGCTGGTAACAAGTTTATTCACTGTTCCACTTAATAAGTATTAACTAACTCGGGATTGTATTTGTAGATTACAGGAAATATTGGTTATACTAATGGGTCGTAACTAACTTCTTGTCAATATATAATATTATCAATTGTATAGTAATATTGACATTACTAATAAGTGTATGTACTGTTCCGAGATTATTCTCACATGGGATCAAAGTGAACATATCTATCTATCTATCTAACAAAGTTTCCCGTGTTTTCATCTGTCCCTCATTCTTTTAATGTTAGTAAAAGTGTTAGTGTGCCTAAGAAATGAGAAATTGACAAAGGTATCTGTTGGTTGCGGTTTCGAGTTGCTGTAATTCTAAAAACGGTTTTAGATTGAATATCTGTTCTGTACATGACCGGTTATTCCTGAACTTCGGTTGGTATTCACAGATTGTGGGTTCCACATGGTACCGGTACCTACCTTAGCGAAAATTGCTTTAGAGAAATTTTTGTCTTGGATTGATCTTAAAGAAATGCCTCTGTAATTGTGGGTACCTGTCCTGTCTCCTTCCTTGTGAAATGAGTTGAATAACGCCTGGATTTTTTTTTTTATCAGCATGATTTGATTATTTTGTGTAATTATTGAGGTTCCAGTGTTCGTCCTAGTTTTCACTTCACATCTGCGCTATGTTATTTTTCAGCTGGCCAATGTACTGTTCTACCTGCACAGCCGTTGTTGGTTTTGAAGGCGGTTTCTCTTGTGGTACCCATGTGAGTTGAAGACGTAGATTCTCTGATCTCTCATCTTTGTTTCGTTATGTTTTTCTCGTTGTCTGGTTAGAACTACTTCACGTATTTTCTTACACTCTTTCAGGTTTATGTTTCGGTCTTCTGAGATAAAACTTTAATATATAATAAGAAGAGGTCTGACTCTATACCTAATACTCTACTGATTCATATGTTAATAATTTCTTCATGTTTCCGTTTTATAATTGCAATACGATCCAGTCGATATAAACATAATTTTGTGGTAAGCGATGACCATGCTTTCTTTCTGCTCCGTTATTCTCTGAAATAAGCTAACACTGTACATAATTTCTCAAAAGTTTACTGGCGCAAGCGTGCTGGACAGTTTCCTGCTATTCACTTGTATTTTTCTTTCTTTTTTTTCACTTCTCAACCTGCACTTAGAAGTCTCCTACAAGCAGCTTTACATGATATTGTGATATCTTCGACGATGTTGAAATGTATACCAATTTTTAAAAAATAATTCTTGATTCATTTTTAGTCATTATTGATAGCTGCGAGTGTTTTAATGTATGTATAGCGTTTGTTTTCTGTTCCTAATGAAAGAAGTGAGATTCTTTCTGATGCTGACCTAATTTTATAACAAATTCTTTCAGATTTTGGTCTACCATTGAAAATTTTCCGTTCAATGTGATATCCTGTTTGTTTTTGAAGGCTGGTATCCATTTGTAATTCAAACGAGAATTCAAGTGTCTATCCAGTTTTCTGTTGATCTAATGCGAATGTCTTGCGTCTGTTCGATACGTCTGTTTAAGTTTACTATTTTTCATTACATTGTCTGTGTTCAGTGTGCCCATTAGACGTCGTGCCAGGAAGCTCCGAATCTTCCTTACGTGATGTACCGAGATTTCTGGAATGCAATACTGCAGCTGCACAACTATTTCCAGTGCACAATTGTTTGCCTCTTGCAGTTCTTATCCGATTAGTTTGTACCATAATTTCTTGCTGTAAGTTGATTTTGGCAAGCATGGTTTTAATTCCGTTCGAGGTATGTGACATCTGTGAACGAATCGCCAGATGCTATTCAACTGACCGTTTATTGTGGAAACAGGTGCGTTCCGTAAACGAGCATGACATTAGTTTTCAGAGCCAAAACTTGAGGGAAATGTGAGAAAGTGGTGACAAAGGATAAAGGCTGTTGAAATCGATTTCTTAAGATATTAGAATTCTTACGAAAAGAAAAAAAAACTAATGAATGTAAATCGAACAGGAGGCAATAAGAAAACCCATCTACTCCATTATGTTTCAGTATTAATATGACTTCTTTGGGGATTCTATCATTACCGTGGCGCCACAATATGATGATTGATTCTTATAGAACTCGACAAAACAAATCGAAAATAAAGAATAAAGTTTTTTGATATCTCGCTTGGTTCTCGAGATATCGTATCTCAAAATTGACGTAGTTAGGTTGAAATACGGCTTGGACCAGAAGAAAAATTTCGCTATAGCCAAATTTGATCATGAATTCTTACGTAACTCGATGAGAAAATGGAAAATAAAGAATAAAGTTTTTTGATATCTCGCGTAGTTCTCGAGATATTGTATCTCAAAAGTGATGAGGTTAGGGTGAGATCCGGCCTGGACCAAAAAAAAATTCACCAAAACCACCATATCTACATGGTGGAAATGCAATATAGGTGTTTTATTTTCTTCCTAGTGATTGTTGTTAGGTTGAAATACGGCCTGGACCAGAAGAAAAATCATCAAAAGCAGAAGGAACTATACCTATGGCTGATTTTTAACATGCTATATCTCAAAAACCAAGCGAGATATCAAAAAATTTTATTCTTTACTTTCGATTTATTTCGTCGAGTTCTGCAAGAATTCATCATCAGATTTTGGCGCCACGGTAATGATAGAACTGCCACTTCTTTGTATTGGTACACATTGCTACATGCTTACATATTATAATATATGACTATAACAGTTAACATGATATCCTTTATATTTGATTTTGTCGGCCTATGTAATGCTGATATATTCTGAAGATTCATTTCTTAAGGTTTATAATTTTGGTAGTTGTAAGAAAATTTAACCCAAGGTTAATATTATTGTTCTATGGTTTTATTGTACCATTTCTCATAATTTAAGTCCAAATTTCTGATTACATGTTTCAATGATGTATTAAATACAAAAAAAAACCTAATCGAGATTTTAGCAATTAGGAGCTCTCTGAACTATTTTTATTTCATAGGTTCGTCTGTTAGAAAGGGATTGGAAGAGCTAATCTACGTGACGGCTTTATCAGGTATGTATCTTTACTGTACTTACATTGCACCAAATATTAAAACTTAGCTGCAAATAACATCACATTTAACTCACTGGCTCCCAACATCATAAACGCTGACCAAGTATCTTAGCAACGTACAAAATTACACATCATAAACAGTTATTGTTGTAGCAATTAGCGTTATTTTTAAAAAGAGGCCATCAAAACATTGTCAGAAAACTTTTGTCCCTGGTGAAGGCTTTCACATTTTTATGTAGCTTAAATTCGTGGAGCGTAATTTCCCCACACGCCTGCTTTTACTCCTTTCAATTTTAAAATCTATCGCCGAACTTAACAAATTAATCATCACTTTCATCGGTAATTTATTCCAATCTTCGACTCCTTCAGTTAGAAAAGAAAATTTTCCCAAACCATTTCCGATAAAATCGTGTGCCATATTGTGGACGTGGTCATCTATCCCCTTCCAAGCTTTATTCTTAATTATTACACCAATATCCTTCTCAATGTCCTGCCAAGCCTCATCACATTTCCAACACTCGCTTCAGCCCCTTCATCATATAAGTTAGACTACATATTGTGTTCTGCGTAATTTCCACAGAAAAATGTAGATTTTTTCCTTTATACATCCTCCAACTCAAAATGCGCATCCCGCATTAAACCATATTCAAACACACCAATTCATTAACTTCTCCGGAACATATCGACATCTTCCTCTCAAATAAATATAGAATTTGAATCCTTTTATTACCACCTTCCTTATGTGTCCTGCATAGTTAAGATAATTACGAGACGTTTTACCAATATATATGAACTTCCCCCTGTATGATGTCGCATCCTAGTAAAACACAGGGAAAGCCCACTATAATCTGCAAGGGTTTACGAGATTCCTTGCTGCTGTGGATTGGTCTATATTGGCCGTATTTTTTTTTTTTTTATTTACCCTTCATTTATACAGCCTAATATCTTAGTGACTAAATTAGGCCCTACGTATTAATTTTTACATTGTTGATTTACATAGTGTTTTGTACAAAATATTTACATGCAAGGAATTTGGCATACAGTTCCGTTACACTTTGACTTACTGTCTAATTAATTCTATAATATTACATTTGGTCTTGCTTACAGTAATAACAGTTACAGCTGCTATTGCAAATTTTAATGTTATATTGAATCAAAAATAACGCTTATTGTTGTTACAGTGCTAGTGGTTTTTATTGAAATATTCCAATTATTCTTAGAGTATCCCATTATTCAGTTAGTTGTAGTTAATCCAGTTTGTACATATCTTTCTGTAATCTATCATTTAGTTATACCGGATTTCTGGGTAATAACAATTGCTTTTAAGTAACATTCACTTAATTATATGTTCTCAGCCACTACAGTCCTGAGCCAGTTCAAATTTGCAGCATCCTGGCTTACCATTAATATAGAAATTAACTCCCAAATATTGTTATGATTCATCGTGTATTTGTGCAAAAGTCAATGATCATTCCCTCTACATTACAAACAAGACTTTTGGCCGTGGTAGAAGCGCTTTGTTTGCTGTAAGTGGTATGCTGACGTTTGCTCATTCTGCCACGCCATCGTTCTGACTCAGGCCTGTAGTAGGCTTGGTTCCGTTTTAACAATGGTAGGATTACTTAATTTAATAGTTATACATTTGATTTTTTTTTCAATAATCACCTCTGGTATTATAATCTACTTTTCCCCTATAAGGCCTTCTATGTTACAATTTTTTTTTTTTATGTACTACGTCTATTCAAATCTACCTTGAAACCTATACTACTCTATCAACACTAATCTACCCACCACTATATTGGCCGTATAGTAGACAAGATCCTGCAAGAAAATATCCGCCACTGCAAGTCAAATAACACGGACAAATGGGCCATTGCGTGGCATTCATTTACAGCCAGTCAGGCCATCGACTTTAAAATTACCAGACATCTTTCGAAATAACATCAGTGGTGGCCGAAGCGAAAAAAAAGGCGCTGAAGACAGCGGCCTAAAACTACATAATGCATGGCTTGCAGCCGAGAAACCAACCAAAAAAGGCTCGTTACTGCCAGACTGGTGGTTTGGCAGCAGGACAGTTATTCGATTTGCCGCACTACGATTTCCTCCTAGTGACCCAACCACGTGACAGCTGCTCTTTCCTGATTGGTGGGGGCAGGCGTTTGAGGTGACCGGGTGCGCGCATCCCTAGTATCCGAGACTAGCTCCAGGCAGACCGCACGGCGTCCGCCCTTAAAATTACCCAGTACCAAGAGTTGGATAGCGGATGGTATCCGTGTAGAGCAGTCGCTTGAGATGTCGTGACTTACCAGGCGTGCCAGGTCCTAGTATCCGAGATAAGCCCTCGGCAGAGCACGCACCATTTACCCTTAAAGCTTCCAGTAGACTATCCAGTCCCAAAAGCATTAGATGTGCAGTAGGGATTCATTTAAGTAACTGCAACAGCGACTTTTCAAACGTTGCGTGGGAAGCCTTGCAAACAAGAGTGGGACTTGGCCGGTGCCCCCTTCTAAGCGTTGGCGTCTTAGTGGCAGGTAGTTTTGTTGGAGCGTGGACTACGCAGGAACGGGGCCATTGGAAGGTTAGTCTCTAAGTAATTCCGATGACGGCCCTTCCCCTTCTCGTGGGCTGCTGGATGAAAAGCGTTTAAATAGAATAATCTCCCCTGATTGGCCAGACTATTCAGACCTCACATAAGACATTCAGTTGTGCTTATCAGTGCGCGTAAAACACACCTAAGTGAAGTTCGACCAAGTAGAAAGGCCGAAGAAGTTCTGCCGAATTGTCGGTAATTAATAAATGGTCGTGGCTTCATCCAGGGATCATGGAAACTACAGACTTGTTATGTATCAATGATCAGACCAATCTGTATGTAAATTTTTTAAGAATTGTTGAAAGCGTAACTTGCCATCATCCGCACATTACGTCTGCGTCTGCTGACTGAAATTTTGTGAATTCGGTAGAAAACCCTTGCGAAAATTTCATACAATGAACCATCCAAGTATAATCCAGCTCATTGAAAAGTTTGTCTCTGGCACTTAATCATTGGAAACGGAACTTTTGATCAGAACTCAAGATAGATCTTAATTTGAACTTGGATTTTAAACAAGCAGTATGATTTAGCGTAAACTGAAATAAAAAAAAATCCTGTACACTAATATGCAATATACATCACTGTAGGCTTTATTATCAATAGAAATAATACACAGGAAGCACATGTTCTCGGCTTCTGCTAACCCCTGCTGAGGCCACTACCAATGTGACTGTTACGCGCGGCGGGTTGCTTCTCATCCACTCAGGCGCTGCGCTGAGATGAATTGTATCCGGGCCACCCGGGTACCGAAAGTAACTTAAATTCTAAACAAAAGTATTTAAACTCAGTATGTTATGTGAGTAGTTATAAAAATTTCTATTCACTGATACATTACTCATTGTTGTAGGTGTTTTATTAGTTGAGAAATAAGGATGTTGCAATAGAAATAATGGATTATATTCATGGACGTAAATGTTGTTCAAAAACTATTTTTTTCCATCGTACGTTGTTGGAGATAGATGTTTAGAGCTCTTTAATGTAGGCCTAAAATTTTTTGGCATTGGAAATAAGAACATGAGCCACCATCAAATTTCACAATTATTGGTCTTCAACCATAAACTGGTAACTTTTGCTTCAATGTCTCGGCGTTTCGAAGTAACGTGAAAATAAAATACATTTTATTCTGCATCTAATATCATGGGTTATACATTGTTCGTAGCTCCATCAAAAGATTCGATCGTTCGGTATATCCGATCAGGTTTGTGAATGGATACGAGATTTTCTGCCTGGTCGGTCGCAGTATGTCGTTGTTGACGTGGAAGCCTCTTTTAAACTAGATGTTATTTCGGGCTTTCCTCAAAGAAGTGTAATATAACTTTTATTATTTTTTATAAATGATCGGCAGTTTTAAAGAGGTAAATGAGGTGCTCTGAAAATTGCTTAGAAGTTCAGCGCGATCTGGACGTTATTTCGGAATGGTGTTATAAATGACAACTTATTTTCAAAAAGTGCAAGGCAATGCGCATAACTAACAAAAGGAATCCGTTTGTTCACGAGTACAAAGTAAACAGCTCAGTTCCTGACACGGTTAACTCCATGAAGTATTTGGGCGTAACAGTACAAAGCAACATGAAATGGAACCTGCACATAACTTCCGTGGTAGATAAAGCAAATTATAAATTACGATTCATAGGTCGTATTTTGAAGATTTGTAACAGTCAAATAAAGGAAGAGCGTACAAAACTTTCGTGCGTCCACATTTGGATTACTATTGTGGAGTTTGGAATTATCACAACGGACCAATTGTCGCGCTAAAGAAAGTACAGAGAACAAACCGATATATTCGTGACTAATTGCCACAGCCCTTACGAAAGCGTCACCCAGTTGATACATAGATTTCGTTGGGATTGTTTGCATACAGACGATGTCGGGTTTGTTTGAATTTATGAGAATATCTTATTCCATTTATGAGGCGATGTAATTCTTTGACCACAAACCTATTTAGATCCCAATGACAGAAGAAAGAAGATTAAAAAAATAAAAAGCCGCACTTATGCCTGTGTGTATTGTTTCTTTCCTAGTGCTATTCGGGATTGGAATTCACAGAGTTAGTTTTGCTGTAAAGCACACTCTGCCACCCATAATATTTGTTAATTGCAGAACATAAATGTAGGAAATTCTATGAGTAGTTTTAACGGTAATCGCGTCCCCACCCTAAAAAAAAATTGGTACGAATTTCCTAGTAGTTTTATATTAATTTCTCAACGTTTCGACATAACATCAAAATGAAATTTTAGTCCTAGTACCATGGACAGTACATTATTGGAAATCTATGTGAGCTGTTGGGTCAGTTAGTGTCTGTATGTGAGAGTGAATTTTTACCTATGATGGTGGTTGTCTCTGTGTGTTGAAAAGTTTTGGTGGATGTCGGAAACTATTTGATTTGATTTGAGTGTAGATGCTTGATAGTGGATGTCTGTTCGTGTGCGAGGATGTTGCTGAAATAGCCTTTCATTGTGGTTGCATTACATATGAATATGTGTGCTTAGGAGAGGAGTGTTTTTTATCATATGTGTATGAATGACTGTTGAGGTATGCTGGTTTATGAGTGGTATGTGTTGGTGATTGTTGCTGGACGTCCACATGTGTTTAAGTTGGTGAGTGTGTTATGTTGGTGGGTATCTGTCTATGCTTGAGCTGGTTGGTTAGGGTCTCTGGTAGTGTGATTGCCTATGTGTTAATATTAGATGATTTGACTTGTTTATGTGATGATATCAACGCGTTTTGAAATATGTTACTGGGTGTCTGTGTGCTTCTGTGTCACAATGTGTTTTTAATAAAGTATGTGCAAGTATCCATGGATGTACGGCTGTGTGTGCGTTGGATGAATAAACGCACAGTCACTAATGATGTATTTATGAGTATGAGCAAGTTTGAAAGGAATAAGAGAGTTTTTGTGTAACCACCTTAACATCTAACGAAAGAAGGGAGTTAGGATTGTCATGGTAAAATTCTTAGACGTATATTTGAACCCTTTGAAGAATATAATGCTACAGCCAAACGATACGTTGATAAAAAGCTTAATGTTACTTATTTTCTGAAAAAATAAAAATTATAGAAGTGACTATAGTTGTTCCAACTAAGTGGAAAATTTCATGATTTCGCATGCTTATAAGAGATGGGCCTAAAACATTATTAAATCCGTGTTAACTGTGCTATTGAGCTCAACCAGTAAGGACGTGAATGTATCAAGTGAACACTTCATTTTAGAAATAGGGACTTACTTTAGGGCTGGCACTGCCATACTGAACATCGATTTACAATCCTAATTCTGCTAGTAGTTTTCAAACTATCTGATCAGTCATTATTAAAATAAAATAAAGAATAAACAAAAACAAAAAACATTAATTAACTTGGATAGATTTTTAATAACCTATTGACATAGTATTTTATCGATGACGTTTCATTCCAAAAGTCTTTGGTTGAGCCCTATCTGTGAGGGATTGTGAAAAGGATAACTTGAAATTTGGTTCTTATCTCTCTCTCCCTCTCTGCAGAAACTCGAAATCATAATATTTTGTTGATAAATTTTTGCAACGTACATACATTACATAATGCTATATGTGCTCTTGAGAATGTATTGTAGTAGATTTGGCGAGTTCGGGTTACCGATTAGTAAAATGGAGAAGCAATATTTATTGGATTTCATGAAGTTTCACTGAAGTTACGAATTTTGAGCCAAGGTGAGCCTAGCCGGTTTCTATTGACTGGCAGGAACACATCCTGTTATAAGAGAGTCGAGCTATAACGCAAAACTTTGGTTGAGGGCTATGAGAGATGAAGCTCTGTAGATTTTTCTCTCGTAACGAGGGGAGTACCAACTTAGTACGTCTAGTCCTCAACCTGCTGTTACTGTATTACAGCTAAACCCCAATTAAGAGACACTAAGGGAAACATGTGAATGTAGTAGCCAATTATGGAGATTCCCAGCACCATGTGTCTTAGCTGACAACGCTCAGAATTGCGTTGCTAGATCAGTCGCTTACCATCTTCGACTCAAAAAACATCTGCAATATTACGGTAACACATACCATCTGATATTCCAATGCTCATAGGCTAAAGACTTAATATCGTCAGTCACTAATTTCACGGGATAGCCTAAATATTGTATCAAGTAGATCATCGCTAAGGCTATGTGTTCTTAGAAAGAATGATGGTTTTTGTATCGTGCCATCTATGATTTCAATCCTGTTGTGTAGTGTGCAATGTTCGTATTGTAACAGTCCTCATACCTAAAGTTTGAATAGTATTGTATTGGATGAAGTATTTGTAGTAAGCTAAAGTTTGCTTCTATATCAGAGTATATAGACTTTGTTTCATGAGAAGAAATTATTTAAATACCATTTAATATGTTTAAGAACTGAATTGTGCAAGAGAATTGCTTAAATGTGTGTAATTCCAAGTATTAATGCAAGTTACGATGTCTACAGGACAATTTTCTACAGTTTAAAATGATTTCTGTAAATAATTTTGTGTTTAAATATCTTTAATTTCCATTTCTGACTGTTTTGTAATGATGTTAAGTGATTATGTATTAATTCTGATTGTTTTTAATATGTTTAATTGTTTGAGTAATTGTTAATGTTCGAGAAATATCTCGCAGAAGCTTTTGTAGAATTCCAGAAATTTCGATAGAGCCTATATAAAGAAATCGGCAGAAGGACATAGTTTTTTATAGTTAGTTTGCAGTTAGTTTCCAGTCTGTTTATACAGATTCTCTTTGCAATTGCGTCAGTAGTATCTCTGGATTATATCTATGCATGTGAAAAATATCGCTGACTTGTTGTTCTGGAAAATAAACAAATCTTAAACTGATGGTGGACTATTTAATTAATTACTACTGTAATTAAACCATCGAAGACCCTAATAGTATGTTTCACCAAATGACAGTTCACTGGATAGGAGTGTTTTTTTTTCTATAACTATCTTTTCATTTAATTAAGGATTAAAGATAGAATTTAATTATGAGATTATTTGTTCATTAAGTAACAAGTTCATTTCGCCACACTAACTCTCAGAATATGTACTTAACTTTAATCTGGTATGCTTGTCTCAAAGTAGCCATTCTTCAAACAGTTTAGTTTCACTTAAGAAGTAAATAAGCTTATTTTCTCTCATTCTAAAGATGCCTATATCAGCTAAAACAAAGTTGGCAACATTCTTTTGAGTCTTTTGCGTTTTAGTCGCCTGAGACGCAACAGTATTTTTATCTGCCAATCGAGGGTAAATTAGGAAAAGGCTCAAGAGAAATAATTGTTGTTTTCATCAACTCCTTTCGACAAAAATAGAATGAGTGCTTCGGTTTCTTGCGTTAAATGTTGAAGTTAAAAATTAATGAAAAATCAAATACAACATAATGTCTTTTTTATTTAATACCAGGTTTTTAATTGACATCAGGAAATACCAGCAAGTTTTATTTACAACAAATATTGGTACTAAGCGCTTATAATGCAGTGTTCATACAGTGCTAAACCATACTTCATGAACACTTACAATCACAAAATGCACAATGCACATCAGTGAAAATTTGCACTTGTGCTTGAATATTTTCAGGCACTCGAGAACGATTGATTTCTTGCAACACTTCATCACTTTTTATTGCATAGGATAACTTGTGGAGCCGTACCTTCGTAGTGGTGATGTTGCTGTCCGCCACATACTGCGTGTTGGTAAAATTTCGCCGTATTGACTGGCCAATGAAGACACCGCCGGCAGTATCAGTATTGTGTGAAAAGATATAGTTCTCGTTACCGACACAGTTTTTGTTATCGAGTGGAATGGTCGCTTGTTTGACGTTGATAATAAATAACTTGGACACTGAGCAAAGCATTCCAACCAATGTATAAACGATAGAGTGACTTTGTTATATCCAGTACATTCTAGAACAGTTATTGATGGAAATTTTTGATTAGATGGTAATAAAATATTGGTCATCTGGAGTCACTTCTATTTAACTTGTGCACTGATGTAAACAAAAGCACTAACAGAACTTATCATGTATGGAGATGGACGTGACAGAGAATCCCAGTATATATATATATATATATATAGACTAGCTTATACTCGATACAGGGCTAACGTCACGAGCTTCTGAGCGTTGTCCCTTCATTGAAACATCATTGAGTTAATAATATATTCAGGGGCGGAGGGCTAGGGGGCTCAAGCCCCCCCCCCCCCAAAAGTATCGGTCCACTCCCGACATTGTAATTTTGGAGACCTTTTTTTTTTAGCTCTACGGATTTGAGGCCCGAGTAGGCTATAAAGACTACCCCATGCCCCCCCCCCCAAAAAAAAACCCAAAAATCCACTGAAGGCAAGCCCTCTGAACCAAAATTCACTCAAGCCAAGCCCTCCCCCCCCCAAACCTAAATCCTGGATCCGCCCCTGAATATATTGTCAGACCCCATAATCTCTGGTTGATGTTGTGGCTCTTTGATTGTATTCATCTTGATATTCATTTTGTTTTAAGTCTTGGATTATTTGATGGGGCGAATAATGTGCTTGCTGAAACAATCTTGTTGATTCGTCCTTGATGTAATCTGTGAGTCTTTGGAGACCTAAGGTGTAGTGAATTTGTTTGTTTGGCGTGTACCGCGAGGCGTTGGTATTGATTATTAGATGTTTATTCTGCAATTTCCCGATTTAAGAGACAGGTGCCAAGCTGAAAAGTTCGGAGTGTTGTAACAAGTCCGGCCTAATCACTGCTCTGTAGTCCGGACACGGACAGATTGCGTTAGAGTTGCAAGCAACTGTTATTTAATATAACAAAAACATTTAAGATATTCTCGTTACAAATAGGACTGAATTATTCACGGACATTTCTACCACCACGAGAATAAGTAATCATAAAGCTTTAATTTGTAAAGTACCTTTTAGTTCACCAAAAGCACTCCCACTAGCTATCCCCAGTAGTAAAATATTCTATAGATCGATTGTAAAGTTGGTTATGTTGGACTTAGAAATTTCGAGAAGAGTAATTGTCAACTAGAAGGAATTTTCTTGTAATCTTTCCTACAGTGACAATTCACCATAAAAATCATTTTTAAGTGTGTTTATCATATCGGTAAAAGTTTATTTTAAGAGATATTCCGGTTTGTTTACGTTTTGAAACACGAGATCAGAAAAGTAAAAATCTAAGATTTGAAATATCTTTCGATCGCGCTAAAGCTATAGCTGATCTTTTATCACTACCTATAGTCAGCATTGTTCCCGATATTTTGGTAGTAAAATTAAATAATTTGGCCAAGTTTAATTAGCATTTTTAATTAAGAGAAAAAAATGAACTTTTTAACTAAAAGGAATATTAATTTGAATTTATATCAGTAGATAGCCCAAATCAAAAAGATTACGAATATATAATGGTTTTGGTAAAAGGTTTAAGAATTTGTCTGGTAATTAAGTTTTTGAAGATAGATTGTCGTTAATTGTTGACGGAGCGCGTAAAAATTCCGCCAAGTTGGTCATGTGATGACTTCAATTTTAAGATTATATAAATCCTTTTGAATGTCACATTAAATTAAAACAGAACATGACGATAGAAAGTCTCTGTAAAAATTTCAAATTAAACTATCTATTACTTGCCATTCGGGAAGACCGGGGTTAAACTCGGTTCAGCCATCCTGTCTGAGGTTTTCCGTGGTTTCCCTGACACTCTAGGCGAATGCTGGGATGGTTCCCTACAAGGCCACGGCCGACCTTCCATCCCCCCTCCCTCCCCGTAGTATAGTTTGGCTGAAAAGTCTCTCCTGTGACTCTCCAACAGCCCGCCTCCCAGCCTTCAGCTGGAAGGAATGAAATCGTACAAAAAAAAAAAAAAAACACGCACAGTTTGTCTCATTCTGGTCTCATTCTTACGCCGGGAAGTGATCGCGCAACTCCGCGGTAGTTAGAGGAGCAAATTGTTCCATGCGGTAGCGGTCTAGGCAAATTCTAACATGCCGTAATGCTCACTAATTTTAGGGGGACTTTGTGAGTTTTTGTCTTCTCGTAGAATTGTACTTAATCTGCAGTCTTCAAAGAAACTGTTGTTCGATGCTGTATTCATGTTTCTGGTACCGACAATGTACAAGTGAACCTTTGCAAGAATATAAGTATTTTGTTACTCTCAAGCTGTGTTAAGTGACTATATTTAAATTACCCTTCGCATTTGGCGTTTAATACGAATGCGTGGTGACCAGGTTCTTTAATATTATAGGTACCAGAAGGCTACGCATGTTCACGAACTTAATTGTTCACAGTTCAGGTGAAAGTGTTGCATAACCCCCGTGCAGCCTTGTGGCCTGACAAATTGCTACAGTAAAATTAACAGCCGCGCGCAAAAAGAAAGGATCATTTACAGGTTAGAAAAGATCCCAAAGGAGAGTTTAAGAACGTTTTTGAGCGATAATTTATAGAAGGAAGAGGCTCGGTTGAAGAGAAGTGGCTTCGATTCATGAATATAGTCAGGGAAGGTATGGACATACATATACCGAAAAGGATAATCACAACGAACCCCGTGGTATACACGTGAAGTGATACGTGGGTTGGGCTGGGATTGTTTGGCGGACAGACGATGTCGTTTTCGTTTGAATTTGTTGGAGAATATGCGAAAATCTTTAATTTACGAGTGCAACGCAATACTTCTTCCGCCAACCTATTTAGGTCACAATGACAGGAGGGATAAGATTAGAGAAATAAGATGCCGTACTGATACATTTATGTATTCCTTCTTTCCTCGTTCTGTTGGGGATGCAGTGAATTAGGATTGGTGCTTAGCACCCTCTGCCACCCATAGTATTTGTGATCTGCAGAGTATAGATGTAGAATATACTAACATAAAATTAACATTAGATTTTCTTATTTCGCTATTAACCTTGTTAAGTAATTCAAGGCTTTACAAGATGTAGTTAGTATAAAATATATTGGTCTTGTGAAACAGGAGCAGTGTTAAACAATTTTAATTAGATGCATTAATAGTTTTCTATCTATAAATGAGGCTCAAAAAAGTACAAAAATTGTATAATTTCAATACAAATCATTTGTCAAATAAATTCTAGATGTACATGTGTCAACATATTACCATAACATAATTTAATATCTGACTACGAAAATATTCATGATTTATAAAATAGATCGAGTCTCACTACCACATCATTAACAAAATGAAAGATGAACAAGATTCAAAGGATCGTTGGCGTATTCGTGATTATCCTGATGAAAGTTTTTTCAGAAACATACTAAAGTTTCATGAATCAGCATGATGGTGAGTAATACCTTTTTTAATGCCTGGAGCAATCAGTTACAAGTAATTAATCAGCAATACTCTTGACATCATGCTCCTAACATAAACGCTTTTCAGAAAATAGTAAATTCTCACAATAACATCAGCGTGTATGTGCGCCATCTGTCGTTGGTCTCTGTGTCACACGCAACATTTCTTCTGATGTAATTTCTTCAGATGGCCACAGCTGCTCAATATTCTGTAGTACGCCGTATGGTCGTAAGTGGTATATGAGATACTCCAGCACATACATCATATTTGGTTTTATGTAATGAAATGAAATAGCAGTATCAGAGCAGCAGTCAAGGCCCTAAAAACAAAGTCTGTATTAGAAAAGTCAATACAATATTAGAAACAGCTATTTTTCAAGTACAAAAAGAGTTAGCGACATCACCGATTCCGTTTGTGTCTATACCCAAATGCTTCACAACTGTGAAATATTTAAAATATATCTAATACCAGTATATAAAATATATCTAATTACCCCTTTAAATTCATAAAAAATGTAGCTCCATAGCAAAAACCTCTTTTCAACGTGACCTGGAACCAGGTGATACTCAGGGGGAAATGGAAAAAATCTGTCTCGTCCCAAAGAATCTCGAGAATCGCCAGTCCTTACCCCTACAGCAGCCAAGCATAAACCTGAAATAGAAAACGAAAGATATACAATAAGAACATGTCATATATCTTTAATATCTTCGATATATCTTTGTAAAACAGTTTAAGAGAAACTTATCTTATACAACTTATATAGGAAGTCACTTTTAGAATAAGTTTTTTGGTTATAAAGCACTTTAGAAGATCGAACTTAGACAAAACCGTAGGTAAACAAAGATTCAGAAAATCAAAACCATTTTTCCGCACTCCCAATTCTAAAATCATTTTCACAGGTACAGTAGAAAATTAAAATCAATTTGAGGTATAAAAAGTATAGACGAAAAAAATTATTTAAAAAGTTATACTAGGATTTAGGATAGTTGCAAAACGTGGGGAAGTCTGGCCAAAAATTTGTCTCATAAAAGAACAACCCTTAGTTTTCAAGATATCGGAAAATTTGATAGGTCAACAGATTCAGGGTAAAAATATGTAACTCATATGTCAAAATAGTTAACGTAGACAAAGAAGAAATAGGTGTTTTTTTAGGAAAAACTAGATACAGTAATCCTTAAAATAATAAAGGGTTAAATTTCGGTTTAAATTATCGAAAAAATTCGCTGATTATCTCCGGTCCCTATAATAGACAGGCTGGGTGGGGCCTCTTGTTCTCAAGCAACTTCAAGCTGGAATCCGAGCCTGGAGGACGCGTGTGTTGAGAGCTCGGCGATAAGCAGTGTGGTAACTGCGGGAGACTTGGAAAATTTTAAGTAGATGTGAAGCGCGGTAATTAGAACAGTTTTGACGCTCCCTAACATCATGGAGAACTTTGTTTCTGTGATGCCATAGAACTGCTTTCATGCTTGGGGGTTATGTTATGTAAGGTTGCCGCTAGTGAGCAACGTCGATCTGCAGTTATCACTTCATGGATCCGATAGCTTCGATGCCTTATCTAGCATACTGGTACCGAATTTTGTAACACATGTTTCCGAGAATATAAACTTTTATCTTAAAATGAACTGTTCAGTTTGCAACTATTGGGGATATAACAATAGTTTAGCGGCCATATAAAATAACAAGTGCAATCAGTAGTAGGTACCAGGCATGATCAAGTTTAACGCGAAATATTGTAAGCAATCACCGTAGGGGTGTCCGCTTAGAAAGTACATCGATGTAAAACATCGGAATCATGCATCGATGTTTTTCGATGCATCGCTTTAAAACATCGATGTTTTTTCAACATCGAATACTTTTATGTTTTTCTAAGTTCTACAAATAAAAACCAACAATATTCGTCGGCAAATGTCGTTTCATTTATCTCTTACCTGTTCCATGCACCCCAAGAGAAAATGTGACAATAGTTTGATATTCACCATTTCCAGTTGAAGCAGATAGTCTAATTGTCTTTAAGGGTCGAATTACGAAAAATTTCTTTGTTAAAATATAGTGTTACCACGGCGGAGACCTCAGTCTTTAATATGATACCCAATGTATCTGTGTCGGTTAGATATTAAGGGAGATAAATCGCTCGTGACACAAAAACCCATTGCAAAATTATTGATACTTTTACCCTTTATGGGTCGAATTCTGAAATATTTCTGTCTTAATATTTGACGTCACTAAAGTGGAGAACTTAATCTTTAAAATGATACTTCATTAAATGATTTCAGATAGGTATCCATGGAGATAAATGACTCGTAACACAGAAAACAGCATTTTAGAAATATTGACATTTTTGCCCTTTAAGAAGTCGAATTCCGAAAACTACATTTCTTGAAATATGATGTGACCAAAGTGGAGACCATATTCTTTAAAATGACACCTCATTCATTGATTTCGGTTAAGTATGAAGGAAGATACAGGCTTGTGACAAAAAAATCCCTTATAGAAATAATATATATGATAATAAGGTGCAGAAGACCTTTTTGAACGAAGGTGTGGAAGTAAATAAAAGGAAGAATAAGGTTCTGCTGCTATATAGTAAGCTATACTTCAGCAGGATCAGCTAGTCACTAGCTAACATGTGACAAGGTTTTTCAAACATAGCACAACATTTGGCCAACTAATAGAAGACCATGGACCCACTTTATGGAGGTTTAATTAAAGAGGAAAATATAGCTATAGTTGGGGGTTTGATAAATAATATTGATATAAATTTGTGTTATCATTACAAGGAGTGACCTGAGAATGTGCTGAAGATTGACACAATGAACAAGGATTGAACTCAATTTGGTTTGTGCCACGATAATTAACTGCAGTGAACGTAGTTATAAGGCTGGTAAGCGTAGAAACAGAGGTGTTCCTTGGGAAAGGATTTAGTTCTGTTTCGGAGATTCTGCCTGTTGACACTATTGGTGGAAGGGATTTCATTAGATATGGCCAAAACCAAAATAGAAGTGGGTGGGGTGTGCTTTCTGAGTTGTTAGCTAAACGTATGAGGGAGCCCACTTCCAGTTTAGAGGCTGCTGGTGAGGAGATAAAATATATGAAAAAGCAAGAGGCGGTAGAAACCATAAGTACACAAAAAAGATGACAATGCCATACAGAGAACCATTAGTGGTGATCTGTAGGAGTATAATGAACAAAGTAATAAAACTTTTGTAACATAACAAATATGCACAAACCACAATAGTAATAGGGCTAGAATCCTCATTTGAAGAATGGTTTAATTTATTTTAACTGCAATGGACCACACACACTGGTATAAATTGGACCAAGAATGTGTGTGTTGGGTGCATATCTAGGTAACGTTCAATGGCACAGCAATTGGAGATGGTGTGCAGGGAGGTTACATCAATGGAGATCAGAAAGAAATCCCACTTCATCCTCTTCAAAAACTACTGCTCATCATTTTCCAATTGCATCGCCAGATACGCAGTAGTGCCATGGATACGCGCATGACCCCATCCTATGCTAACCTATTACTAGGCTGTTTGGAGAAACAGTTTTCTGAACCACAACCCGTGTGTGGTTCAGATACATAGATGATATATGATTTGGCTCCACACTTTAAACCTCCTCCAAGACTTCCTGAATTCCCTCAACAGTAGCTATTCCATCAACTTTACCTACTCCTTCACATGTCGCTTCCTTTGATGTGGATATTGTCCTATGGCAGAGTGCTCTTCACACATCTTTCCGCATCATGCTCACTTATATATTGCAATATCTACACTCCAACAGTAGTAATGCTTTCCATACCAAATGTTTCTCTCCATAGATTTTTGTCATCTGTGACAGACACATCTGTTCTGTTGCAGAGTTCATATCCAGGTACTCCAAAAACTTTTCACAAGTCTTTGTTTGCTATTGTTGCCCTGCTTCTCTTGTACAAAAACTGCCATTGAGCCCCAGGGGCGGATCCAGGATTTTGTTTTGGGGGGGGGCTTGGCTTCAGTGAATTTTGGTTTAGAGGGCTTGCGTTCAGTGGATTTTTGTTTTGGTGGGGGCTTGAGCCGTAAAAAAAGGTAGTATTTACGGGCCTCAAATCCATAGAGCTAAAAAAAAAAAAAAAGGTCTCAAAACTACAATGTCAGGGGTGGACCTAGATACGTTTGGGGGGGGCTTGAGCCCCCTAGCCCCCCCCCCTGGATCCGCCCCTGTTGAGCCCTCACACAACTATTCTCATGCTCTACAAATAAAACAGAGGCTTATCTTCATTACCCACTTCTCTCCTTGTTTTGATTCAATTAACCAGATCCTATAATGTGGGCATAGTTTCCTACATTCCTTCCCAGAAATGTGCACCCTCCTTCCCAAAATCCTATCCACTGCTCCCTGCACAAGCTTCAGCAGACCACCAAATCAGATAAATATCTTGGTACAAAAATACTCCCCTATCGACTCTCACAAATCATTACATGGATCCATTCCATGCAACAGCTCTCACTGCAAAACATCCAACATGCATGTGGTCAACATGACCTAATACTTCCCCATCATTTGAAATGCTATACATGCCACTATGCACTTATCTGCCTCCGTTACACTCATTATTACATGGGATTTTCAGTCAGAATGAATGGTCATAGGCAGTCTATATCTAAAATCTATACTATCCAGTGGCATCACATGCGAGTTCCCACAGCTCTCACAACATCAATAACTGTAGTAACCCTGTAGATGGGAGTTTACTGCTTAAAAGAGACCAGGCCTCAACCTCCAATAAGATCCTACCAAAAAAATTAAATGTTCGAATGCCCACCTCCACCAGCAATATTGTTTTTCCATAGATAAAATAACTTAGTCCACAATCTGAAAGTTGGTTGGATCCTCCCAAAAGAGGCATACAGTACAATATATTCATTTTCCATTGATCCCAATACAAAAGACTGTCTCTGTGGGATGTGGAAAGTTGTCAATTTACAATTAAACAATTTCGTAACAAAATAATACATACACCAGAAGATTTATAGTCATAGCATACATGGTACATTATGTCAACTACATTTACACAAATTACTGGTAGTTATTTCGCAGATACCTTGGAAATAAATTCTTCAACAGAGTAGAAGGAGTTGGCAAAAAAATTCTTTAAATTTTTTCCTGAATTTAATCATATTAATCATATTATCTACCAATGTGTTGGGAGCTTATTGAAGATTGTATCCTAGGATATTGGACCCCTTTTTTAACAAATGACAATGGCTTGTAATACTTGTGAACATCATTATTCTAGTGACAAAATTATCTACCTAAGTTAAATTGAATGAACTGACTAATGATTCTAACATAACTTTAGAGTGTAAGTTATTTTAAAAAAATTACCACACGACTATGTTAGCTACTTTTCTACTTAAAAATGTTAAAAGAGCCTAAATTTGTTCAGAAAAATAGAAAAGGTTCCAGAGGGTGCTCTTTATACAGCTACTATTATGAAAATTTTATTATTTAAATTTAGCCATGTATCACAGGCATCAAAATGTTGATCAAGACAATACTTGCTAATATTTATATCAATGAAACTATAACCATTTCTAACATAAGTGGCAAATCTTCCTTTCTCCAAGTTTGTTCGACAGTAATGTGAAACTAAATTAAAGTAAGTTATATTTCCTGTAGTTATATGGCATACTAAGCCATTGAGTCAGAGGTAGGATGACCAGTTCCTTCCATAACTAATGATAGTTTAATTTGTTTTATCCAACCCAATCCACCCCCTCTTTTCCCACATCCAATAGGCTGCATTGTGCCTCCTTTCCCAATTCGCTGGAACCACCATACATCAAAGGTGTCAAACATAAATATTATACAAATGTGGTTTCTTTCCTGCCTGCTGTGTCATTGTGTAGAAAGCCAATGTTTCGTCATTCATACTGCGGCCTTACTCTAGGGCAGTTCTACATTGTACAATTATGTTAATTGCAGTCCTCCTGTATTCAACTTTGATGAGTTCTGCATTTATTTTCCCATATATATATATATATATATATATATATATATATATATATATATATAAACAGAGAGATTGTCTTGCAGTAGGCCCCATAGTGAATACAAACCCACTGTCAAATGGCTCGCACCTCTGTACATGACTAAGATGTGGAGCAAAAATATCATACAATCTTGGTCATCTTGTGCCGTGCTGGTGCTGTGTTGGGGCTTTTGTTTGTACTCTTGTGAGTTGTCTCAAAGTTTTCCTGATGTGATTATGACCGCATAATGTGAATCAACACACCTGGAATGTGGGATAGTAGTTGAGTGGTAGTTGACGCTATATAAATGGGGCATTCCTTTTCGGAAATTGTTTGTGAACATAGGGCCGCATTTAGGCATAGGCAACCTAGGCTGTAGAATAGGACTCTGTAAAAAAAAAAAAAAAAAAAAAAAAAAAAAAAAAAACCGAAACGGTTTTAGCACTGAAGGTTCTGAAATTCTCGTAAAAACTGAAAACAATGTTCGCGCATGCGCAGTTCAATCCTAAGAAGTACAGGTGCACTGTAAAATAACATTTCAGTTATACCGAAAAGTAACAACCTTACGGATCAACGATGAGGACTTAAATCTGTATCATAAGGTTACAGTACATTGTGTGTCGTGGTGTATGAACGTTGATTGATGTCACTGTCATATTACCTAGCCTTCATGTCCGGAAGGTGAGGTAAGATAAATTCGTTTGGTATACGATTTAAACAGCGAGTAGCCGTGGGAGGTTCAGGTTTAATGTTTTATTTGAAAATAAGTATTTAAATATTTAAAAAATACATTCGATTATAATTGAAATGCTGTTTTTAGAATTCAATAGAAATTATATTTTTAATTAGTTCTTATTTAATTTGTTGCTTTAAGTCTTTTTATTTCTTTTAATAACTTTATTTCAGCATTCAGTAATGGTGTGGCGGGGGAAGGTTCTGATTAGTGGAGCGCTGTCTAAAACAGTTTACTCGTTGTCTTCTGTTGGCATGCGTGTGTGAATAATCAATATTGTATATTTAAGATTTCTCTTTTGTGTGCTTTGGTGATCTTAATCATCTTTTATTGTATGTTTTATCTTAAAAAGGTAGGCCTACTCTTTCATAATGTAATTAAAACTTTTGAGTTTGTAATTCTGCGGGCTTGTGTTGCAACCAAACACCCTCTCAGCAAACCTACAATACGAAGCACCTTATCTACCGATCAGTGCTAGAAATTTGTTTGTAAATCCAGGCGTATTTGTTACGCCTAACTTTCAGACTCAGGCGTAAAATGAAAATGTTAGGCGTACCGGGTAGTTATATTATAATTATGAAAATACAGATATTATAGCTTACAACCTACTCCAACACAATTTAAAACTGTAAATAGGCCCAGAAAAAATTAATTTGGTTTGCATGTGCAATACATCATATACCAAAATTGTGAAATAATTGAATATGATTATTGATTTCATTGTACTTTGACAGTAACTTTTGAATTTTACACAATGATCTTCATCTTCAGAGGTTTAATTCCCAAATATTTTCGATTTTTTCCGCCGATTCATTGCTAGAGGATTATTTCTTTCAAATAGAAATAAGTCAATAAGTAAAATAAAAATTGTAAAATATTTTCCTCGATGTACAAATTTCAAGAATAATTTGATTTCACAGTTTCTGTGTACAATTTATCGGAAAGATCGCAGAAACAAAACCATTCAATTTATTGAATATATCGTAGCTGAATAGTAGGCCTAAATGCAATGATTCCCCACTTTAAATATCAGGAAAAATACCTTACGGCCTTACCTGAAGTGCTGTGTCACTTCTTATCTAGCAATTCTGGTCTTCGAGGGTTCTGTGTGTTTTTCCACCAGTTGGGACCAAAATCATGCAGTGAAAGTCCACTCACTTTCATGAGTAATAAGTCACCTAGATTTAGGGTTCCAAACAATATCGTTTCTCAGTTTTCATGTTGTTAAGCTCACTGAAACCTCGCTCGCATATTGCAGTGGTGAATGGAAGCACACGGTAACATGAAATGATTTTTAATAAATTTGGATATTGGCTGTCTTCACTATTTTCGCTATATACTCTGTTGCAAAGCTGACGACTTGATAGATATTTCTTGTCCTTACCCCATATTTTCCAGCGCAGAAATTCATCAGAAACTTGTTGTTTGCTTATGGTCACTGCTGCAGGTAAATCCTTGGGGACCTCTTCAAACTCCTTTACTCCATAAATTAACATATCCTCATTTGGAATGTTAATTGCATCAAAAATATCTATTTTTAAACATGCAATTAGTTCGAAGATCATTGAAGCATTTTGTTAATCCAGTCAAGAAATTTCTGATTATATCTTCGCGATCACGTAAAAAAATCTGCAGACCCTCTTTACCCAATTTTATGCTTTTATATTCACAAGTACCAGTACCCAAGTTTCAGTCCTTATCAAATTGAGTCAGAGTTTCTCCATTGGCAGCAATTAAATTTTTCACTTTCATTTCGCAGATTATAAGTTCAGACATCACTTTCTCAATGTTCGCCTTGTCATATTGAAAATTTTTGGAAAATGTTGACAAAACATCAGTTACATCAATCGGAAAGCACAAAAATATTATGAACCGCACTGATTTTAATGTTTTTAAGTAGTTCGTCACTTTTGCTTGAAAAATTTTGTTGTAGTTTTTGTCAGCACAAAAGTCTTCAAAATACGAAACAGTGACTGTGTAATTCCTGAGCAATGCTTTTAAAGCTCTGGTTTTTTTTTTTTTTTTTTTTTTTTTTTTTTTTTTTTTTTTTGAAGAAATCCACCTGGTGGATATGATTGACACGTGGTTAACGACTGATTCATCCAACGCTTCAGCCAAATCTTTAAATTGTTTCTTATGCTTTGGACTTTTAGAAAAAAAAATGTATACACCTTAATTACTTTTTCGCAAGTTTGAGCGTAGTTTATGTTACTGAGGCTACCAGAAACACATAGTTCTATCCGATGAGAAATACAATGCACTGATATAATATTCCCGCACACGTTGCGCAATTTTGCAACCACACCATTGCTAACACCCATATTAACACTTGCCCCATCTAGACAGAAACCTACAAGTTTCTCTTTCCAAGAATCACCATCGAATGTTTCATTTATAGTGTCCAAAATACATTCGAATATGCTTTTAGCTGATCCATCTCCCAACGGCTTTAATTTTAAGAAATCTACTCGTTCCTGCCCTTTTTTAACAGATGCTACGTAGATGATTTCACATTCAATTGTTTTTCTTGTAACTGTAACAAACGTGGGTAATCTGTGAACGCGAAGTTGCCTTTTGCAATGGAGTAAGCAGTATTAAATAAAACACACATTTTTTTTGGGTGTACTTTGTTACTCATGGCACTCAACGTAAGTGCTAACGGCAGGGGCGTAGCTACTATGGGGCTAGGCGGTGCAGTGCACCGGGGCTCCTACGCTCAGCGTGCCCCCAACCACTGCTCAGGGGCCCCTAAGCACAACTCAAGGCCCCCGTCCTCAGCAACACAAAGCGAAAAAAAGGTCGCCCATCTGGCCTGAGGGTCCAAAATAATTTTTTTTGCACCGGGTTCCTTGTTGACCTCGCTACGCCACTGGCTAACGGTGTCTGCAATGATTTTTTTTTTTCGCCAAATCTGCCGCACACGAATTCTGATGGACTTCACTTTTTTCATGTTTTTTAACTGTTTCTAATCTAGATATAACCTTTGCATTTACGAACCTCGTTAAAGATGAATTCGCAAACTGCCTACAAACGACGCCTATTTTCGCTGCCTTGTTTTACTGATAACCAAGGAAAACTTTTTGCAACTTACTTAATGTGTGTTTACCCACGGCATTAGTAGTCGATGTACTGGTGATAACAGCAGGAATAGTAGCTGATAAATTTTGAAGTGTTTTTGATCGTTTACTTGCTTGTTGACCTCCTGGATTGCGTGAAGTCGGAGCAGGCCTACTGGTACAGTAGAACTCCAACTATCCGAACTCCGATTATCCGAATCGGCTTTTTAGTTAAGACGGAGACGAACTGCGAAAAAGCTACCCCTCTTTTATAAAAACCAACCCGAAGTTCGGATGACTGCAGCATTGTTTACCGAGTGGTAAGGCGAAATTTTCATCCCTGAAGTGCAAAAGCACCAAAAATACCTTGGAAAAGAGGGCATTTTCAACATACAAAAAAAAATTAATTAAAATAGACCCTTTTTCGGAAAAATCCGACTATCCGAATTTTTTATTATCCGAATAGGGCAGCGGTTCCCAACCTTTATAGGTACGCGACCCACTTTGAAGGAAAAAAATTTCGCGACTCTCCTAATATGAGATTTTATATAATATCAGTTGTTGTATGACCTCGATACTCTATCTACTATCCTATCCTACGAAAAGACAAATTTTCGTACAACGGATATAATATCAACAAAAACAAGAATTAACAATACATAAAACAACAAAGATATTACAGACTGTGAGGCGGCTTCACAGGCCTCATCAAGGTGACAGCTAAAATTCCACGATTGGAAGTAACTCGATCACCATCTTATTACGCAACTGATCTGCCAAGTCGCCTTTTGGTGGAAACCACCTGCAGACCCGATTTCGCGCTGCCTGCATTGTAATTACAAACACTTGGTTGTGTTTCGGTAACATTTTCAAACCTATTATTACCAGACGCGGAGGTTGAAGTTTCGTCACCGTTTGAATAGTCTTTCACGGCACGACCCAGTCCTCAACCAACTTTCCACAATCACAGTAAATCTACTGTCAATCAAAACAAAATGCAAATAATAACTCACTCCAACAAGCAGAGAAAGACTGTTTCGATCAAAGACTTTGGTTTCGATTCAAGAATAAACAAGAAAATGACAATGTAAATTGCAGATGGCATGCGCAACTTCTCCGTTCTAAAACGGGGCAGGGAAGGGGGTGTTCAGGAGTTGCCATAACGACTGCGCGATTGCTGCCGCTGCTCTATCTCACAACGAGGTTATGCATAATACAGGCTGACTGTTTAAGAAAACTTTTTTTTCTCACAAAGTATTAATTTAATCTAACAGCTTTCATGATTATTGCACTTGTAAAATATCGTGTTATATTTTTTAAATAAATGAAATAAAAGATATATTTTTGTGGCAAAAACCTCGATTGTTCCGCGACCCACCAAAAGACACGCCGCGACCCATCAGTGGGTCGCGACCCATAGGTTGGGAACCGCTGGAATAGGGTATGGTCCTAATTGATTCGGATGTTTGGAGTTCTACTGTAGTAACTGAAGGGCCTGATGATTTGTCAGCAGCTGATGTTTCTTCCTTTTCTGACAATGGCACTCGGTACTTGTAACACTTCTATCACCAATACTTGTCTTTACAAATGGTATAAGGTCAGTAATTTTACATCTTTACATCCTTTGTTAAGCGAATAACATAGAAGAATAACGCACGCACTAGAATTCTTTTTTTCATTTTGCGGTACTTCCCCCTACACTGTTACCACTTCTGAACTTCAGAAACGTGTTATTGGAAACTTCGAAATAGATCAGAACGACAAGAATTGATATTAATTATTAGAATATAACCTTGAACACGCAAGACTGAAAACAAGTTCCGAAATGTAATTTTTTTAAGTTTTGATGCTTAGGCGTATTTTCTACGCCTTTGACTGAGATTGCATGCGTAAAACGAAAATATTCAGGCGTAATTACGCTTAACGCCCGGTCAATGTCGAGAACTGCTACCGATCGTGAGTCGAAAAATTGAACGCTGGAGCATCACTTGCTAACCTCGTTCACTTCAGTTTTGAAAACTATACAGAAAGAACATTTCAAACTTTGGATTCTTCAGTGAGTTATCCTCGTATATTTTTACTATCATTCAGTATTTTGCATTGAAAGGTTTATTAATTTAATAATAAGTAATCGAAACTGCTTTATGTATTTAAGGTCCCGCACCACCGGTATAGCCTAGGAGCCTACAGATCCTAAGGGGCCCGCACCACCGGTATAGCCTAGGGGCCCACAGATCCTAAATTCTGTGCTGTGTGAACATATTGGTAAGACCCTAGATGACTGGAAGAAAAAGGATGTGTGGTCGGATAAGTCATAATTCCAGTTGGCGGAGCCTGATGGTAGGGTTAGAGCATTGGTCGTCAAACTGCGGCCCGCGGGCCGCATGCGGCCCGAATGAAGTTTTCGTGCGGCCCGCGGCCCTCCTCGGCTTCGCACGGCCGGCATTAGTTATCTACTTGTCTGGCGTAGCCGTGTTTTGTTTGCGGAAACTGGGTAGAATTGTGATTAAAGTCGGGGTCACTTGCGGCGTTCCGCAGCGCTCAGAGGCGTGAGCACACTGCTAGCCAACAATGTAAGCCGTGCATCAAACGCGCCGCGCCCCTACGGCCGCTCGTTTGTCGGCGGGTTTGTCCCGCAGCCGCCTCAGTGTTAGCTTTGTCGTGTCAATCGTGCAGTAAGTTTCGGTGCTCCTGAGCGTTCGTCGCGTCTTGAGTGTATTTGTGCTCATATTTTGTGCTATCATTAGTAGTGGAATAAATAATGTCTGGTGTACCCTCAAAAACAGTGACTAAGAGGAAAATAAGTGAAGAGAAAAGAAGTTTCCAAGAAATATGGGAAGAAGAGTTTTGTTTTATAAGTGGGCACAACGAAGGTACTGCTACTTGTTTAATATGCCGGGATACCATCGTGGGACTGAAGAGATACAATTTATTTCGCCACTACACAAGTAAGCACAGTACATTTACAGTAGCTTTTCCTTTGAATTCAAATGAAAGAAAGGAAAAAATTGCTCATCTAAAATCTACCATTCGTCGTCAACAAAACGTCATGTTAGCAGCAGTTGGGCAAAGTGAGGCTGTCACAAAAGCATCATACCAAGTATGTAATATTCTAGCAAAAAATATGAAACCTTTCACTGATGCTGAATTAGTGAAGAAATGTATGATGACTGTTTCTGACACTTTGTTTCAAAATTTCTCTTACAGTAAGCAAATATTAGCTGAAATAAATAAGCTCACACTTTCAGAATCTACCTGTCGACGCCGTATAGAAGATATTTCAAAATATATGTTTGAGGAAGTAATTAATAAAGTAAAACTATGCAAATACTTCAGTCTTGCATGTGATTCCAGTACAGATTTAGCTTCAATGCCTCAGTTTTCATTATTTGTGCGTTACTGCACATATGATGGGGTAATAGAGGAAGATTTTTTAGCAATTATAACCATGAAAGGTTTGCAGCTGTCGGCTTTACCTGTCTCCTTCGTCAAATGAAAAATATAATGGAAGAATTATAAGTAGGAGCGCGTAAAGTTATTCAGTCGCCTTTACAGGTGCCACTCGGTACAGGGGCAGATAGATTTGTCGTTGCTGTGTGAGGGGACGTAATAATGGAAATGTTTTGTTGTTTGTTTCTCAGTGCTGACAACTCATGGGCGTGTGTTCCTCGTACAAATTATCTGCTGTTGTATAAATCTTAAATGAAAGTGCCTTGGATTCATGAATGCACTTATAGAGGCGGTCAGCTTCATATGTGGTAAATATTTGGAAAAAGGAATCATTAGTCATTAGCTCTTAAAAAAATGTGTGTGTGTGTGTGTGTTTTGGAGTGTGTTTATCCTCCACACGTGTGAAGAAATATTGTGGGGTAAGCAAAGGCAACGTCTTATTGTGATTGGGGGGGGGGGGGTGGTAATGTGGATGGAGAAGGGGAAGGAGGAGATGGACACATACAGGGGGAAGTGCGAAATGGACAGAGAAAGGGATGAAGAGATGGTGAGTGAGGGGAAGGACGACATGGGCGACAGAGAGTGAGGGGAGGAAGAGACAAAATAACATTAGATTGAAATAAATACATATCTAGTCAATGCCAGCTAGTATGAAAGAAATTAAGGCTGTTGTAGTTTAGTCCACTGAGTTGAAGAAATATGACTTTCAAAACATGTAGTAAACAGTTGTGATTGTGTCTCATGTTACATAATACATTTAAATGTAAGTACAGTTGTCGTTATTAACCATCTGCTCACCAAGACAACGCAGCAATATTTCGTTGGGCAATTACAGTGTTACTATGAAGGGGTCGCTGAGGGTGGCAGCAATCTGAAACAGAACATTCTACACAAAGTGTTCCGAATGGTCTCGACTTTAACGATTAGTGCTAGAAAGTCAGTGGTAAACCTCTCGCTTCTTTACTATAGCTAGTCTACTGGAGGTTCAAAACACACCATTTACATGCGTTACCAATTAATAAAGATACATGTAAATCTGTGGCCCGAGGTGCCACATAATACTGTTAGTTTTGGCCCTTGAGCAGAAAAGTTTGACGACCACTGGGTTAGAGTGTGATGCAGATCCCGTAAGGTTATGGAACCAGGCCGCTAGGCAGTGTGAAAGCTGGTGGTGGCTCCATCAGGGTATGCAGTTTGATTTCATGGCATCGACTGTGTAACTTTTTCATTTATTTATTATGTTTTCTGAAACTACACTACACTACCTGGTAATCTTAGTGGGTAACAGTTTAACATGGAATCCAAAGCATGGAAGCTTTCTGAAATACGACATTTATGCAGCAAGCTGGGACATAGGTGAAGTTTGGGTTAAGTATCTAAGAAAATCTCTGCTGAGACAGGGATTGGAACTGGGTGCCTTTTGGTCTCCACTCGCATGCCTTTACCACCGAGCCACCAGCCTGTTAATCAAAATGTTACCTGCTCCATAATACACAGTTCAGTATACTCTTAAGATCGCCATACATGCATACATACATTGATAATCTAATTCTTATTCTAAGCTTCGTTTCCTTATTATATTTAATTCAGTTATTATTAACTCACCCATCTCCAAATCCTCTTCACCATGGTAAGGGTTGCACTTTGTCCTGTCTGCTAAACCGTGCTCTACAAATCGCCGTATTGCTTCTTGACTTAGCACATAACCTGCATCCGCACTCAGATAGCCCTGTGCCACAACTGACTTAAAGTGAGAACCAAAGTATAATGCCTCTGAAGGTTTATAGCCAGACAGCATATAACGTAAATTTTCGACAATTACGTACCTGAAATTTTCAAATAAGAAATATAAAATCGAGGGCAAACTTAACAAATTCCAGCCTCTAATGAGAGAACAACTTACAGGGGGAGAACAAAATAATACGAACACCTGAGAAATAACGGAAAATCTTTATTAATAGGGGGTTGGACCACCCTTTGACTGAAGTACAGATTAAATGCGACGTGGAAAAGAAGCATAAAGGTCATGGACAATATTTAAAGATATATTAAACCACTCCTCCAGCACCCCCATGCTTCAAGCATTAGTTGCTATCACCAAGGGTTTACGATTTGCCACTCTGCCATAAATGTTCGCAACATGAAGTTCCCTTTTGACAGTTTTTGTTGAAACAGGGTCCTGGAGATGACTTTTCATTTCGGATGTTATCTCGGATAACGATTGCTTGTGCTTTCGGGCTACTATGCGCTTCAGTAAGCTTTGACTTTCGACCACTGTTGTGCTTTGAAGACGCCTTCTTACCCTCTTTCGTGTACGCTGTCATAACGGCTGATACCGTACTCCTTGCAAACCGCAAAAGGTTTGATGTTTCCGTAACCGATGCTCCACTTAAACGCGCTCCGACAATCATTCCTCTTTGGAATTCTGTCAGGTCTGACATTTCAACTTATCAGAGACAGTTCTATAGACGCATGCAATTAAACCCCGAGGTATACCAGATTTAACTGTTCCCCTTGTTGCATTTATAGCCTCTCCTGAATTAACAAAAACATACATTGCCTTCTATTTTCCAGATACAATTTAAACCAAATTCCTGCCCAACCGCTATTACCATAGTGTTCTAATTTTCCTAGGAGAATCCCATGATTAACACAGTCAAAGGACTTAGCCAAATGACAGAGTATTCCTAGGGAATATAATTTTTTATGCATTGCTTCCAGTATATTGTCTATAATAACAAAAATTGTTGACTCTGTCAATATACCTTGCCTACAACCAAACTGTGCTTTGAGAAGGAATTTAAGTTTGATAATATTTCCTTGATTCAGTAGGAAAGACCTATTTATCAATTCATTCTGTGATATTGCAAATGATGGGACACAATTGTTGGGAGATGAATTAAGTTTTTCAGTTACTTATCAATGCTTATGAGGCCAATTTAAAACTTACATATCATCATCAGCTTTCATGAACCAGTCAGCATCATTTAAAAAGTGTTTATACACATACATTATTGCCTCTTTTGTCTTAGCCCAAATGTTTCTTCTGCCTTCAGGTACATGTAAATTTACAGCAGGCAAAGATGCATCTGTAAGATAAAAAACAAATGCCAAGAAATATTAATGACAATAAATAAATAATCATATTTTACACTATCTGCAAAAATTAATGGTATTAAGAATTTTTCATTGAAGTTTTCAATGTTTTCTTTCTTATCACTTTAACAGGTCAGTTAATAATACCACAACACCATCTTGGCATTCATGGATCTATCATTTAAGGTCACCATTATCAAAACCCTTATTAATCCACTACCAGCCTTTCTTTGCCTGGAAAATTTTGTCACTATAATGTATGGGTGCAATAAGCATTAACAGAGTAGTGTGAATTTTGTAAGTTGAGGTCTGGGTGTTACTGTTAATTTAGGGTTACCAGAATTTTTTCTCCGAATCCGGGGACGCTTCAGTACTTTTTCACCAAAATCCGGGGACGCTTTCGACATTTTTTGTCCTAATGATGCGATGCACGTTTATAAGTTATATGATGAATAAAGGTTGGGTTAACTTAAAAGAAACATATTTGTCATTGTTATATATTTAGTATTTTAAAAGATATAGTACCTGATTTTACCTCCAACTTGTTGTCAATTGTCATTGGTATTTCTCAGAAGAATGAATCTTCTTGAGAAGATCTTGTCTGCCCGAAAATTGTCGGCAAGTCATGGAAAACTTTGTTAATATAGTTAGTGTAGCTTGAACTGTTTCTGTACTCATTCTGACGCTCTGTGATGTCCTCATCATGTTCATTGAGGAGAAGACTCTCTCTACAGATGTGTTACCCCCAGGAAGACACAAATACAGTTCTACTAAGCTAAACATATGGGACCATTTTGTTAGAAAAATGTAAATAAAGTTAATTCCATCTTACACCAACACTGGATTCATTCCATCCGTCTACTTTATCTTTCGACACAAATTCCTTTAGAGAAGAAATTTCATTGATTTCTTTCTTTAAACGAATGCATTAGCAAATCAGGGCTTTTAAAAAAGTATATCTAGATTTTAAAAAAATTCTGGGGTCAACAGTGAAAATCCGGGGACATTGCGGGGACGAAATCTGTCCGGGGACAAAGAGCTAAATACGGGGACTGTCCCCGGGAAACGGGGACGTCTGGTAACCATATGTTAATTTCTTGCCATCATAGCATTTGTCAAGGAAATCCAGAAACACTACAAGAAAACCATAATCATAATGTCCAGCACATCAGCCAAATGTTTGAAATTGGCCTGTTGTACTTCATTGAGACCCTTAGCATGGTATGTTAATAAGTAGTGATGGATACACTATAGCTGTGGCCAAATCTACTGGCGGGTGGCCTCGAATGCGCCATTGCCAATCCATTCGCTTAACAGTTGTATTCACCTCTTTACTTGAAGTAATTGTTTGTACTGTGTTTTAAATAATTTATAATCTCTATTTTGTGATAAAATATTGATGTATGTCATTTCGTTATGAAAGTTATGATAGTGCAGATGCATTTAATATAACTGGAGGTCTCAAAAGACCTGTTATTTATTATTCTATTATCTGCGCAGAAAAAAATAATAATTGAATGATTATTTTTTGAAAAAAATTCTTGATAGACTAAGGAAACTTACTGAAATACTATTCTTCTTTTATTTGTGGCTAAACATCCACAAAAACGTGTTAAATTTTATTTTCAGATTTTATATTTACAATTAAAATCAAAATTATATTTTGTTATCCTCTTCATTGAAAAACTTGCATAATTAATGACAAAATTATTTTTTATATATATATTTTAACTGGAGATTTAAAATTGCCATATACCAAAAATTTATATGTAGAAAAAAAGTATGGCCATTACAATTTTCCGTTTATAAAAATCAACCATTCTATATGTAAACAAAATTGTTATATCGTAATCATGAATATTATTAGAAAGCCAAATATTTTTAAGCAAAATTAATAATATTCAAGAGTAATACAGTAACTTACTACCAACAACAAAACAAATTAAAATTGATTTTGGGGTTTTAAATAACATTAACACAACAAATGTTTAGTTTATTAAACTATTAAGTACAAGATATTAAAGTTGCACTGTAATTGATTATAAGCTTATTGCGTAATATGTTAAATGTTCTTTAATACCTTACTTGTCATCATTCATCTCACGTTCATTAATGCCTTCTTCATCTTCCACTTCCTCGCTGCTCTCGTCTTCTGTCGTTGAATCTTCGTTGAGGTTAATTACAAGAAGCTCGATTTCATTATCTCGGACCACTTCCTTCACTAAATCTTCTGTTTGCAGTTTTTCGGTATGGTAAACACATTTCTGCCACTGTTCGACGGTGACGTTTTCCAAGGCATTATGCAACAAGCGTTCGACATCAGCGATTTTAAAAAGTACTGTTTTTCTCCACCACTTCTCTTTGACTTGAGCCCAAATGAGCTCTATTGGATTGTACTGGCAATGATAAGGGGGTAAGCGAACTACTTCATGTCCTCTTTCATTTGCAAGTACATCTAACTCATACATAAGATCTTCTTTATTCATGTGGACCTTCTCTAGCATTTCAGCTAACATCTCCGTAGGCAAAAAAGAAATTTTCTTTTCTGTTATCCAAGGAGCTACATCAACTTTCGTTGTTTTGGTTGTTGTAGCTCGGTTTATCACTGCCGAGTGTCCATGACGATTATAGACAACTTCCTCCAAAACATTAAAAAAACCTGTTGAGAAACCAGTCTTTAAACTTCGCTGTTTTCATTTCTGAGTGATAATCTTCAGATTTGTTGGTTTACCGCATCTGTAGATAAACTTACTTTCCTGGAGAAAGCCAGTCTTCGCTGACTCCACATGCAAAACAATCAGCCTTGTCCCATTCCGACAGGTATATTTAGGCCCCAACTTTGGCTTGAATTCTGCCAGATATTTTTTAAAGAATGGTTCTGAGTTACCCAAGTTCATCCAAGTAGAAAATGGTCGCATGTTACCTCAGATATGTAGGGAACTCATTTTCCTAAAAAAAAAAAAAAAAAAAAAAAAAAAAATCGATTCTAGAAGCCACTATGTCGTTCCGCTCAAACAAAAATTGCCTACCGTCATTCTGACACCTGTATTTAAACCTTATACTGTTCAATATACATCTTACAGATCGTGCACATCCTGTAAAATTTATCTTCCCTGTTAATCTCTTTTTTTAATTTTTCTGAGATAGTGTACTGTCCTCCTGACAATGTCCCTGTCAAAGTCGCTAAACTTTGTTAGAGTGTTACTGTTTCATATTTTTCTTTCCAGAAACAAACGTAGGTGATTTTCCCTCACGACACACGTGCTGGACAGTTCTCAAGCCGAGACCACAATACGGGGGCTTAGAGTCATAACAGCGTATCTACAAAATTGGCTATTTTGACATATTTACACCACTATTATTGTGAAGAACCAATCTATCCAATGGAAAAACACTGGGACTCCTATCTTTAACCGTTCCAGAGATAATGTGTAGCGTATCTACAATTTCACTTTACTGTTTATTGTGAAAATGACGTATTGCCTTTTGCGTCATTCGGCTCCCTTTGCAGCAGTGTATTGTTCAGTGACAAAAGAGCGTATCTCCAGATATTATAAAGGAAAAACGTTGCGAGTAGGATTTCTTCTACAAAAAATTTGTCAGATATGAGTGCTTTTACCTTAATTTAATGCACACGTCATAAATTATTAACAGTATTTATTCATTACTCGATTCTTCATGACATTCCCTAGGTAAATTATTGTTTATTTTTTTCCAGATCGCCCTCTATCATTTCTTCAGAAATCTTTAAATATTCCACCTCGGCCAAATATTGAAGCACAAACAATCAATATTGTTTTCTTACTAGAAAGAACCAATCAGTTCGGATTTTTAGGTGATGATGGACCTAAAATTGGCAATAATAGTACAGACCTGCTCGTAAGTGAAAATATTGAAGTAGAGAATGAGATAAAAGTAAAACGCAGACGAGTGGCTCAGCCTGAGAAATGGAAGAAAATTGATAGAAAAATTAAACGGCAGTCTGGCGAACCGTATTATTCTTACAAAGGCAAATATGTTCCGGGCGGTCAGTTAAACCAAAAGATTGTTCAAAGTGCTCGAGAAAGTGCACCTTTAATTTTACTGAGGCTGACAGATTAAAAATGCACCAACAATTTTGGAATCTAGGTGATATAAACAGGCAGCGTTTGTACGTCAGTTCTCATTTTTAGAAAAGATGGATAAGCAAAGTACTAGGACTTCTGAGGGCTCGTCCAGGAGAAAATTTACAAATTAATACTTTCTAACCAAAGATTCAGGTTTGCCAATCATTCTTTATTACTACATTTGATTTGACTGAATCATTCATACGCCAGGTTCTGTTAGAAAGGAATGAGCACAATATCATTTCCAAAGATGAAAGAGGACGTCACAAACCAGCAGTAGCTACATCAGATGCTGTCAAAGAAAGAATTGGATCTCTCACATTAAAAGCGTTCCAAAACTCCCTTCACATTATGCTAGGAAGGATTTGGAAAAAGAGTACTTGCCACATGATTTAAATCTTCGTAAAAATGTACGAAATGTATGTGGAAACTTGCAAAAACGGTAACGCAACCCCTGAAAAGGAATCTTAACTAATATCTAAGACAGAATTTAATCTATCTTTCCATATACCTAAAACTGATTTGTGATACGTGTTTACAGATTCTCTCACATGAATGTCAGAGAGAAAGAAATTCACCGTTCAGAACAGAATGCTCGTATATCTCGTAAGTGTTTAGCAAGGGCTCTGAAAGACCACATCAAGATGGAAGCTGCAACAAGGAAAACTCATTTAGCTTAATTTGATCTAGAAGCTGTCTGCTACTTTCCAAAGACAAATGCTAAAGCGTTGTTTTATCATCGAAGACTTGCTGTCTACAACCTAATCATATACAATACAACTTCAAGAGAAGCTGCATTTGGCATGTGGAGTGAAAGGACCGCCAAATGTGGATCTAGAGAAATTTCTTCATGCTTATTCAATTATTTAGAACAAAATGCAGATGGGAAAGATTGGAACTTCTTTTCTGATACGTGTGGAGGGCAAAATAGAAATGCAAATGTGTCTGGTATGTTCCTGTATGCTGTTAAGCACCTTGATATCCAAATCACATGTTTTTTGAGCCAGTGTGACTCTGTTCATGCCTCGATAGAGAGAGAAAAAACTGTTGGATATCTTTGATCCATCAGGATGGTTTACTGCCATGAGAATGACAAATAAAAATATCATGTCATTGAAGTTCAGCAGAATGATGTATTAAATTTTACAGAGACTGAGATAAAACTTCATGATAAAATACTGAAATGTTGATAGCGACGAAAATAATGTCAATTGGCTGAAGATAGCATTTTCTTTATGGTATTGAAAGAAGGCTGAGTGTATTTACTTTAAATACAACCATACTACTGAAGAATTTAAAAGATTCGAATTTCCCGCAGAACTAAAACAAGGCTGTAAGAATCTTTCACGCTTAAGCCAGCGTATTCCTCTCCAATTCCAATACAGAAAGATAAGCTCAAAGACCTCCTAGATCTGTGCAATATGGGAATCATACCCGAGCAGTATCACCTCTTTTACAAGTCATTAATAGTAGGTAAGCCTACTGCAGCTGACGAAGGAACAGAAACGAGTGCTGATGACGATAGTGACTAAAGTGTAATACTGAAAATTTTATAAATATGTGTGTTGGGATTCTCATGGTATTTTTTTGCCATTTTTTTATTGCAATTATCTTTATGCAGTGTTTAAAGACGAAAAACAGCCTAATTATGTCCCATGTAACTCGCGAAGCACTGTGAAATACTTTAAAATGTCTAAAATAAATTGCTTAATAGTATTTATCAAAATTAAAACAAAATAAATTCTTTTAAAGAGTGCATTGTTTGGTTTTGTAATTGCAACTGTATAGGACGTAACTACCCAGACCACCAAGATGTTTAAAGTCAAAACAACGTATCTGCGACATTGTTCACTGTTTTGTTCTGCAGTACCTATTGTTACAGATTATAAATTGTTGGAATTACGTGAATACATTCTAAGAACCATGAGGTATCACAGCTACAAGCGGCTTAACGTTAGATGGTAACAATGGTATTTCAACAGATGCAAAACTTCTTTTGCCTTTTTCTCAAAATACACATTTTGTAGATATGTCATTATGACTCTAAGGCCCCCGAATATGCAGCGCAAATAACTTGTACATTCCCTAAATTTTTTCGCATTTTTTTTTTTTTCGGTAACAAATCACTACAGTTTTTGTTTCTATTACTATCAAGTACGTCCATATTTTTCAAGTCTTTTCTCACCAGCGTATACACTTCATCATTATTCTTGGCCGCCACTTAAAAATTTTATCACTCTTATCTTGCACAATCCGACATCAATGTCATCCCAGGAAACAGCGCAATACTGACGAGCCAGTATTGCGTTACTGTTTCTTAGAATGACATTGATGTAGGATTGTGCAAGATAAGAGTGATAGAATTTTTCAGCGGTGGCCAAGAATAATGATAAAGTGGGTACATGTAGATGATAAAATTTCACCATCATTGTCCTCAAGAAGTTTCAAATATTTATACACATTGTGAACGATAGATTTACTCTGCCTGCGAAATTGTTGTCTTCTTCAGCCCGGCGTGGTCTGCTGTCACGTGCGTCTTGTTGGAGTCGTTAGTCCCGAAACACCTGGAGTAGGAGAATAAGTCTCTTCCTGAGTATCCATTTTTGTAGCCAAATTACCCTAATTATAAATTACTGCACTTTTTGTTCGGTAAAATTATTACACTAAATTAGTATAATTAATAAATAATTGAAATGAATTATTTAATTCGCACATACTCACCCTCCCACTGACACACTTTCTAATTCCCATTCACAGGTTCACACATTTTTTTGTGTGTTGAAAAGTTTGGGGCTGGAAGCGATCCATTGCCGCTCGTACTAGGCAACACAGGCCACTCAGCGCGATAGAAAGAGAGCGCATCGCGAGTACGGCAACAGCGCGGTTACACTGACCCATCAATTCATTTGACCACAGCTATAGTAGAGGAGAGCCTGCCAAAGTAGCCATGGCAGGCAAAGTGGCCATGGGGCTTTTGAGGATAAAGTGATGGTACTGTCACTTGGAAAAAAATGTCATAACTCATTCCAATCAATGGCATTAGTTACCTTGAGAAGCCCAATCTGACTAGTGTATCATTTCTGGAAGCTATTAGATATTTGTGATTTTGATCATCGTGGTATTTGTAAAGTGCTAAGAAATCAGCTAACTTCTGAGTAAAATTGTTTTACAAAAGTGATGTTTTAGCTATAAATTAATGACTTGGAGAGAAAATCATTTCACCGCATTGTTAAGGTAGAACTATGTTTCTGTAATGGCTTGTTTCCGGATAAGTGGACAAGCTGCTGGTGGCTGATCACAAGCTCTGTTTGTTTTATCAGATTAATAATATTCCTTGAATTGATGCTTTATTTTTATTTGTAGGTGAAGTGATTATATTAGTACTGTATTAATGAAAAAGCAAAATCAATTAAATTATTTCAAATTGAAAGTTGCTTTATTACAAAGTTAATGTTGTGGCAGTATTTTAACTACCGGAAACTTCTTTTCCTGTGAGTCCAAAACAATTTTTTTCCGTCGCCTTGTACAACAGTAATAGAAAAGTGAAAGCAATGGTTGAAATAAATGTTCAATACAGGTGCTGACATTAAATACATACAGAAATGAAACAGAAGCAGAAAAATGCTAACGAAATGAAGAAGGAAACCAGTGCTAGGAAAAAAACTTACAAGCGAAGGGAATCTAACGCAAAAAGAGTGTTGTTTATAATGACAATGGTGATGAAGAAGACCCAATTGCTTGTACTGCAACGAAAGTGTTACAGCTTTAAGATCACAAGAACGATTGATCCGGTGACAAACATTTTCCATTTGGGCTCATAAATTCTGTGTTTGAGTTGAAGAAAACAAGTTTTGTTTCATTTGAAAAAATTGTCAATTACCTTTTACCTGCTGTATAATTTCTATGATTTCCAAGTTACATAACTTTTATAAAATAAAGTTTAATTTTTCAAATTTAGAGCGTTTTTAATCACTTGTTTCTTGTTTTAAAGTGGACACTTTGCCCACCCTTAGCTAGGTCACTTTGCCCAGATCTCCTCTGCTCTGTCTTTTCTTCTTTTTATTGCAGATAATAAGTATAAAAAATGTATATAGGTAGCATTAAATCTGTAAGTACTATCATCACATCCGATAAATTAATGTTTTATTCTATGAGCTGCCACTACTTTTTAATGACATCAGATTAATGACATAACATTTTTTTGTATATTCAGCGTTAAAATGAACATAATTTAAAAGGTTTTTAAACAATAAAAATATTTGTAAGAAAGTTTCTTTAAGGTCTTAATTACAATTATTATTTGAAATCATGTAAGGTAATTACTAAAACCAAATTCAAATGACTATTCCCTTCAGCGGAACACAGCCAGAACGTGTAGTGGCTAACGTAATATAGTCATTCTGGCTGCTTTTATATATATATATATTTTAATTTAAATCCTTTCAGCATTTTTGGTAAATTATTCACCATTTCCTTGATAAATTATTCCAGTTCCTGACTCACTTAACTACAAAAGAAAATGTCCCCATTCCTTTATACCTGAAATTGAATGCTGGTTTGTTTTCAAGGTCATCTTCCATGTAAGACTTTTCATTCTTCCACCAAATCTTTCCCAGCCTCATCACCAATAGACAAGAGGTACATTCCTCGCACTCTCCTTACTTTACTCCTGTTTTCCAATGAATCATAATCCTTTATCATATCAGTTAATGATTGTGTTCTCCACTAATTTCCGGCAACAAATGTAGCAGCTCTTCTTTGCACACCTTCCAACTCCTATATCTGATATCCAAAACGTGGGTCCCATATTACAGCACCAGATACAAGCAATAGTCTTGGAAAATGTTTAGTAATCCAATTCACTCACTTGTCTGGCACATTACCTCGTCACCCTCTCCAATAAATGAAGGATTTTGAAATATTTTCGTACCAACTCCGCAATGTTCTCTGCCCAGTTGAATTGATTATCAAAATTTTATGTTACACTGAACTTTAAAATATTAGGTATTTAGCATTTAACAGTAGTAATTAAAAACTTTAACTGCAAAAACAAACACCACAGAGTTTTTGAGTAATGATGCACAAAACATCCATTTTACACATACAGATTGAATCCAGTAAAAAAGGATGAATTATCACAGATCCTTACCATCAACGCTACTCATGAAGAGCAGAATATTGCAGCGTCGACCCCAAGTGGCTTTCACATGGCGTGCCCTAGTAAAATGGCTCTCTGGTGATGTAATAACCCAACATAAAACTCGTACTCTCTCTGCCAACTTCCTTGCCACTTTGTCTTCACCTGCAGGAATGTGTTAGTTAATACCTAGGTTTAGTAAGCATTCTATTGCATCTAAAAATAAGGGTTGTAAGCTGAACTGATCATGCATCAAGAGCATGCACAGTTTTTAAATAAATCACATTCCACATTTTTGGAATCTGCTGCAGAGAATCATGAGTTTGTTAAACCTCTCTCCCCTTACTCCCCAACATACACACAACAATACTCCATTTCTTGCATGAAAATTTATGTAAAAGATCACTCTTCCATGAAAATAAATCATTACTCTTAGTAAATATATGACTATCTGCAAAAGCTTACATAAATCAATGAAAAAGAATTTGTACCACGTTCGATTAAATATCCTCACTCAAAATTGTTTTTTTTTTATGTATAAGCTGTGTGATCTATTTTTTACACTTGCTTATGTAATGTCCGCTTTTCTTTTGACCCAAGCCGTTAAACTGAAACTGTGCAAGAAACCTTCAAGAATAATCTGATCAATGGTTACTTATTCACTGACAAGAGCTGTATGAACTAAACATGTCTCAATGCGCCTTTTACATTTTGAAGACAGTTTTTGGGAACATATCCTGTTTCATGTTCTATTGTGCGAATAATTTGGTTTTATTTACATTTTTTAGATCTCACTCATACATGGCTACTTTAATATAGCTTTGTTAGCTGAGTTTGGTAGACAAAACTTTCGATATAGCGGATTTTCTTCAAACCAATTTTTTAACTAATTCGTGGTTTCATTTGATAGTAATCCTAAATTTTTACGTCTAGAAATATGAATAAAATACTTGAGTCGTCTACAAACAGGACTGCATTTTTTGAATGAACATTCGGTTTAATTCTGGATGGGGATACCGTCTTACCACCCCGCGTAGTAAACACACAGATCACGTGGTCTATATGGCGTAATTGTGACTTATTCAGTCTGTAACAGCGATAGATATGATTTGAAAATTGGGTATCTGCAATATCGTGGGTTATGGTTACGTTTCACTTTGGTCCCGGCTGCATTACGACCGAAACGCATATTTATAAAATATGATTTCGTCACTAATCATTTGAGTTTATGTTATAATGCAGCGCTGACCATACATCACAATGACGTCGTATATACCACGTGACCTGTGTGTTTACTACGCGAGGCGGTAAGAGATTGTAGCGGTATCCCCATCTAGAATTAAACCGAACATTCATAGTAAGATCATTTATGCAAACTAAAAATTAAATAAGTCCAAGCACTCAACACTGCGGAGTGTCGTAATTTATAAACTACTCACCTGAAGTAAACATTTACTTTGTTCAATTTTTCTGGTATTTTGTTTCATGCTCTACAGATACTCTTGGTTTATAGTTATAAAATATTCTTTAGGCCAATACTTCCCAATCCTGTTAATCCCTATTTTATCCAGCTTATTTAAGAGCATACTGAGAGCTATTACATCAAATGTCTTTGAGAGGTCCATTTCATTTCCATCCAAAGTTTTTAAAATGGAGTCTATGAATTAAGTTTACATTTATCTGTCCTGAATCTATGTTACTGGATAGAAAGTTGTGGGTATTTGTTGATAAACTTTAGCATTCTATCAAGGAAGAGTTTTTCTAATTTAAAAAAAGAACAATTAATTGAGATGCATACCTATAGTGTGCTAGTTTTTCATGAATACCTTTTTTTAAATACTTTAGCAGTTTTTTTACTTTAACAGTTTTATGAAATAATCAAGGTATATTAAAGATGTTTTTCCACAGAGGCAGGTACGTACATGTAAATGCTAGTCTGGGGGTTAGTCACAAACAGCTCATTCTGAATCTGTAAGGCAAATGCCGGGATGCTTCCTTCAAAAGGCCATAGCTGAATTCCTTCCCATTCTTGCCCCCCATCCTTTCCCGTCTCTAAAGACCTCGCTGTTAAGAGACGCTAAGCAGTTAAAAAAATGAATCTGTAACTGGTACCGCTGTTAACTTTTACATAGGTTCTTCTCGGTTGCCAAACTATTGTCATCACCCCTATACAGTAGCTATCAAAAGAAACAAAAGTATACTCCATTAAAAATCTAAATATATTCTTGAAACAAATTTCTTACACTTTTCGGTACCAGGTTACCGAATAAGGCATCAAACCATCAAATCATTTGCGTAAGGTTGCAGGTTGGCATTACACATTCACTCCCGGCAAGCTTCCATCACTTTCCCCCTTAAATAAACCGAATTCTACGTCATGTTCAAAATTATGGTTCTTACTGATGAAAAATTTTCTGACTTCGGAATTGCGCAACTACTAAGAAATTTTAAATTCCACAGCACACAACCTACATCACGGCACTCCCAACACGCGTGTTTCTGCCTCGACGATCTTAGAAACAAAGCTTAACCAACATGGCCGACCATTCTACTGACATACCGTAGGCTTCAGTCCACGAGGTGTAATAACGATCCTGACAAACAAAAAAATCCTTAATTTTACTCCAATGTTTCTAAAATGTTGGTATGTTTTATCTCTCAATTTTCTTGCTATTTCACTCTATGATTACTTATGCTAAAAATGTCCTAGTTTCTGAGGTATTGAATTTTAAAGTTATAAACCATAAAATTCTACAAATTAGGCCCTACTCCCAAAATTTCTACTCCCCCGGTCTGATTTTAATATCAAAATATTCCTCATAATTTCCCCCAACTTTTGATATATATGACTCTATTGAGTTCTATGAGCTTAAAGAGAAATTTGTGTAAAATGGAAACTATGCTTTAGATTCGTAATAACTAAAATCTTTCAGAATATATTTCTTCTGCTTTGGTGGAGCTGAAATAAATACTATTTTCCTAAGGAAAAAAAAATCCCCTATCTTGTAATATTTTCCTCTGATTCCTAAAGTATTTCATTCATTATTTCTATTGTCAACCTTGCAGTGCCGATGTTCAACCACGTTGCCACACTTTACCCTGGAGGCCATCTTTTTTAAAAACTAAAAATCATCTTTTTACCCCTTAAATATTATCGAAATTGCAAAACAAAATATATCTTCGTAATCAGTGAATTTTTCCCTTTAATACGTACATAGATCAAGCCCATATTTCTTGGCTTAAAAAAAAAAAAAAAAAAACAAACCTACTTTCTCTTTGACTAAAAACTCGATGACGCTCATCTTTTTATTTTGAATCTAATAAAGCATAAATCTCTACGATATATAGAAAAATAAGGCCAATATCTTAACAAAATAGTAGTTATTAAACTTGCTGCAACTTTTTAACTAGATTTTTCCCGCTATGAGTATCATACCACATATTGATCGTAATTTTATTCTTTCTGATGCTACTAGAGGGATGCTAAAATAAGATTGTCCCTATATTAAGCTTTAATCTCTTACGAGTTTGACTAACTTGATCATCCTAAAGTGCTTTTTATCCCAGAATTTGCTTCTAAAAGTAGTTTACTATTAAGCTAGCATTTGCTAAGGTTCGAAGGTTTTCAAAGACTTATCGGAGAAAATAAGGTTAAATGACAGGGCTTAACACAGGATTTAAAAACAAAATCTGGACACTCATTAAGTCCACATGAATATTTTTTGTATTATTATTATTATTTAGTGTCATTGATATTTTTATAATTTCAGAACAATTTGTTTTGATTAGAGCCATTGTGGCACTCAAGACAACTTTAGTTTGCTTACTACATTTTTATTTTTATTAATTTTCCTACCAAGGAGAAAATATTTACTAAACTATAACTTTGGGGTCACAGATTATTGAATTTCAGTTCATCGGTATGATGTTCTTTCTTCCAGCTTTTGTTCTTTCAGTTGGTTGTCTGACAATATGCCATATTGCTTCCACTATATTAGAAGATTTTTATATATTTTTATGACTGTAATGCAAAATCGTCACATTCAGCTTCTGATGATCACATTTTTTATGCAGTGGAATACGCAGACTTTAGTTTTCTTTTTGTTGGGCGTAAGATCATTCTGTTTGTAGTAAATTCCAAGGGAACCAAGGGCTTTCTTAAAAATTTCATGTTGAGCAGCTATGACAAGACCATCAGCGTAAATAAATGACTTTCAATGGTTGTCCAGGGGTTGATCATTGTTGTATATATTAAACAGAGCTAGGACAAGAACACTACCTTGAGGAACCATTCCTCGATTTACATGGTCAGCTTTCGCATTCTGATGACAAATAATTGTCTTTACCTAAGAAGTTCATAAACTATTTTTGTGAGGCTGATATCTCGCGTCCTGTTCTAAATTTTAGGAAGGAGTTTCTTTATGCTTATCAGGTCGTAGGCTGCTGTCAAATCAACGAAGACTACTTAAGTAACTAACTGTGTTAGATGTAAGACTAGGTCTGTGCAGTAGTGGGCTTTTCTAAATCCGGTTTGTTGAGGTATTAGTTTATCTTCGATAAATGGTGAAGACGTTTCAGAAGTTTATAGACGTGACTGAGGAGTTATTTTTGGTGGTAGCTTTTGGCATCGCCTGGAGGTTTACCAGGATTTTCTCAAGAGCTTTGGAATCTTTTGGCTGTACTTAAGCTGTTTAATGTTGATGTAGTCAACTGTTTACGGCTTTTCCGTTTTACGAGTTTTAATACAAGTTGTTATTTCTTCCAGAGAGCAGGAGGCACTAATGGTGGATAGTTCACTGGTGGTATCAGGGATGGTCTTTGTTTACGTGGCCAGGAATTTACTTGCTGTTAAGAAGTAGCTGCTGGGCAATATTATCAGGTGTAATATTGTGAAACAAGAGCAATGTGATAGTTCTTTTAAATTTTTCGGTCTTTTTTACTATTGTACGTAATATCAGTATTACTTATTAGAACAATCCACATTTTCAATTAATTAAGTACTAATTTAATTTAATTATTCATCAACATTCTTGATAATTTATTCAAATCCCTGATCCCTTTACCCTTATGCCATGCTGGCAGATATGAAAACCGATTTGGGAAGTCTTAAGACTGATATTCAGTCGCAATATGAAATGCTCAATTCCTCGGTTTTGGGAAGATTGACGGCCGGTTTTACGGATCTTCAAGAAAATTTGGAAAATCATCAATTGCAAGTTGTTGAGATTAAGGGGCTCTGGAAAATTACAAGGAGATGTGCACCGTACAAGAAGCAGCCACCGTAACAGGATTGAAGTGACAGAAGATCACTGCCGAAATCTCGAAAAGGGTCTACAACAGTGCTATTCTGAAATGAATGATGAAGAAGACGCCTTATCCTCTGATGTGTTTAAGATATCCAACAGAATGGACAAAATCGACATTTCAACCGCTGTTGGAGTGGGAAAATTTTCTTTTGTGGGTGAGGGTGTGAAGGATTGGAATAAATTAGAAGGGAAGTAATGAATAATTTACTGAAAGCGTTAGAGTTTAAAATTAAAATTCATAAATAGCTAAAGCAGAGAGGTGGAGAAATTTAAGACAATGTTGTAATGTGACGCTTTGTGCCACATTTAATGGCTTATTTTGTTATAGTATTAAACGTGTATTAGATTAATTATGATTTTTTTTCACTTTAGATAATTTTAGAAAATACGTAAGGTTGTAAGTAATGCTGTGGTGCCAATGTAAATATTCGTCTTATTTTATGAGAATATGCAATGGGAAAATGCATTTCTTTTGGTGAGTACAGCCTACGCTAGAATAGTCTCGTCAAGACAGTGACTTACAGATACCTTTGGGCAGCAAAACGAGTGATCTGGATGGCAACAATGGGGGCGGCAATCCACAGTTTTTTGGCCCGGTTCGGAAATTTCATAGATCCACCACTGGCTGAAGGTAGACAGGGGGCGGCATAATCGGTATTGCACGCGGGCGCTCAAACAGCGGGCTTGCCAAAAGAGAGTGGTGTGGGGTGATTTTACCTGGTCCCACACATCCCGGAGCCTTGATGTGTCCCTGAGGGGACTCCAGTCAACAACAGGTCACCTAGCTAGCGGCTCATAGCGTCACTTCCGAAGGATTCCGATGGGAGCCAAGGATCGTAGTTCACACCGCAGGATGTGCCACCTCGATATATATGTCAGTAATGTATCACGTGACACCAAGACGCCGGCTCACCAGACTATCAAAATGAACACATGACTAAAATTCTGGGATTTTTCTGTCCAATATATGCCTCTGAGATTCGAAAGGGAAGAGCCAAAATTTGTGTGGGAGATGCCAGCGGCGACGAGCTCATTTCTATTCTGCATCCGATGTTGAGTCGACTCGACTCTAATCCTGAGTCCACTGCTGGACGCTGACTCTGGCTGCGGCTCCTGACGCTGTTTCTGACTTGCATTATTGAGTCGGATGTTGTCCGTAATGCTAATGTGGGCATTACGTGAACTTCGCAGCTACCTTGTCAGGCACAGGGTCTCAACAATTGCCGACTTCCAGGTTCCAGACTTCAGCTGCTATGGTAAAGTGTTACACCACCAAACCCAGTTGTATGTGCATACCAGGAAACTAAGCTTCCCTGGAATGAGAAGTTTCTGATCTAACTTTCAAAATAAAACCTACTGAGCTAATGGCATACATTGCAAGACAGTACGAGTTGTTAGGAAAGAATCTTACCTTTCAAGACTCTTTTATTACATTCTCGTAAATTTTGAATGGTATAATTGTTCCATTCTTGGGGCCCTAGCTTATTCTAATTGTTTAAAGTTATAGTAGCATTGATGACGATGTCTGATGTCATAATTTGTAGTGCATATTACTTTTGAATATCGTTCCTCAAAATGCATTAATTATTTGAGCTTAATTTTAAAATAAATTCCATTTGTTTGTTTGTTTGTTGAATCAATAGCTACCTGTAGGCGTTGCTTTATTATTTTGTGCAACCATATATTAATATAATAGGCAAATTCGCCAAGACATGTAATTGCCAAATGAAGCTAAATAAATTTCATGTTGTGACTGTTTTTCCGGTAATCCCGATAGCGTCGAGATTCTTGCTACTTTCATATTTGTATTGCATCCTAAAATTTAATAACATCAATTGAATGTTTTATTTAACAACTAAACATCCCTCCCCGAAGGTCCTTTCTACAATGTATGTAAGATAATAATAATGACAAAGGGGTATTTAGACGACTAGGGAAATTTCCACCGGAGCATGCAATTAAATTCAATTTTATTTCAGTTCAAAGCAAACCTAATTTTTACTATAGATGAAGGCAACAATGAAGACAAAAAGAAAAAAAAATGTTACTTCGTTATTTCGAAAGCCAGGTTTTGTTTCTTTACAAGTATCTAGCATGTAACTTTGGTAGATGCCACACTTTGAATATCATAAATCCAATATATTAGAGGAAATTTTAAAATTTGAATATGGAAACAGTTAAATATTATACACAAAAACTTTAGGAATGCAGCACATTTTCCTTTAAATGAGGGCAAAATGAAAACACATTTATAAAAGGAATGTCAAACCTTTATGATATGGCTCTTCTGGGCTGTGAAATCCAAATGAACCAGTATCGCTAGGTCCTAAATCATTACGGTGAGAGAGTCATGAGAAAACACATGCCTGCAAAATAAAGTAATATAAAATATAAGTAGTTGAAAGTGGCTTTTATTTCTAAATACAAATTTAATCATATCCTCTATTAACAGCATTTTTTATCCAGTGTAAGAACAATTACTTATTTACAGGAATATTCTTTAATAAAACTTATGTTTCCTTAGTAACAGCTCACTATGGTGGTCTGATTGGCACGACTGGTGGCAGTAGAATATTACATTCACGCACTGCATTGTGGTTGTTGTTATTAATTTATAATACTATCATCATTAAAACTTTTATATGTAATTTATCCACGCCAGTGTAGCTCAGACCATTAAGGAACCGGGCACCGGAGTGGACAAGTACTGAGGGGCAGGATCGAGTCCTGGTCCTCACTTACCGGCCATACTGATTACAATTTTTATGCGGTTTTGTAGAAGCATCAAGACGAACGCCAGGAATGTCCCCTATTTCTGCCTCTTAAAATACAAATCAAACAAACAAAATTTACACCTAACGCACGCAGAACATAGCTATACATTTCGTAGACAATGACAACATATCCACTTCCTCCATCAAACTACTACAGGCGTACAAAGCTGATAGTCCTAGTTCAAGAATACAACAGCAGACCTGACCTATGGTTGAAAACTGCTCTGAGAAAGGTGGGTATACATAAGTTGTAAAAAAACTCAATAGACACTGGAAACTGTAGTTATATTGAATCCTGCTATATTGCTCCTGAATTCTGCGTCAGTAATAAATAGGTTTATTTTCTTTACCTTTTTAAATTCCATATAACTAATAGCATTGTTTTCTCCGTCCTTGCTACTGACAGAGTTATTATTATTTTTTCTTTACCTTTTTAAATTCCATATGACTATTAGCATTGTTTTCTCCGTCTTTGCTACTGACAGAGGTAAAATTATAATGAACTGGATGCAAGCAAAATTTAACTATCAATTGAAGAATTGAAGACATATTTAAAAGAGTGGTTCAGCAAATGGAACGGTGGCCCAAGCAGTCCCGCCCTAAGCGGGCGTACAAAGCGTGCAGCGCACGCGGACAGCACGTCCAGGGGGCGGAAAATCGAGCGATCGATCACGTAATATTCAGTCATTGCCGTAATACCAACCCCACTTATAGCATAAGAAATGTCTGCATGGAGGAAAAAAAATCCAACCGGCGCACAATTACAGTTGCTTTTATATTACAGCGTTAACAGCGCCATCTATGGGCGTCGATCAGAACTAAGATGCAATGCGAAACGTCTGTTGGCAGGTTGAACCGCCCGGCTGCACCATGGAGGAAGGAAATATATGGAGACGACGCAAGAGACCTTCACCACGCATTGAAGTGAAGCCGGGCGGAGGAGGAGTGGGGGGCTAGGCCGAACCCATACAGACACGGGGTATATGTATAAAAACCTCAAGGGGGACTCTTGGATAAACGTAACGCCGCAATCTAGTGATGGATTATTATGTAACTCGATCAGACAAATAAAAAATGAAGAATAAATTTTTTTGATATCATGCTTAGTTTTCGAAATATTCTGTCTCAAACGTAAAATGTTTTTGGTTGAAAGTCAAATTTGATGATGTATTCTTATTTAAAAAGACGAGAAAAATAAAAAATAAAAATTTTCGGTATCTCACCTAGTTCTCGAGATATACTGTATCAAAAGTGAGGTGTCAAATTTAATGATCGATTCTTATGTAACACGACGAGACAAATCGAAAATAACGAATGAAATTTTTCAATATATTGCTTAGTTTTCGGGATATACTGGGATTGGGTTGATATGCGGCCTGGACTAAAAATTAATTCTGCCAAAGCCACAATGAATTACATGGGGGACATGCAGAATGGATATTTCAGTTTTTTTACTACCACTTGTGGTTAGGTTGAAATGCGGCCTAGACCAGAATAAAAATAGTTATCCTTTTACCACACATCGTAAGCTTAATTGGGAATAGCTGGAAGTGGAAGTAGTTTCCATCGCGATAAACGTTTTGTCACTAACTTGGTTCTCATGAAATTACTAACAGTAATAGAAAAATTCTTTGCCCTTATGGAACAATAAAACCATTCTGGTACAGACTGCATTTAGACCTAACCACAATCTCCATTAAATTGCCGCTATAGAATGAAAGTATGTAGACATACCCACACACGCGTATTTGAATCGCAAACTGTATTTGCAGTAACAACATCGTTTGCTTCATCAAGATTCCTAGATTGCATAGCATAATTTAACACATTTAATTTCATCATACACTGTCAGTATAAACTGCAACGTGACGAAAGAAAGCGCAATACTAAATTCACTGAATCGCGATGTAAAGCACACCTCTTTAAATCTCATTTTCAACACTCGTTAAAAAGTAATGCTAGTCTATTATGTGCAAAATAGCTTTTTTTTTTTTTTTTTTTTTGTAACAGTTTAACGTCCCTTTTTAACAACGTGGTCTTTAGAGACGGGAAAGGATGGGGGCAAGGAATGGGAATGAATTCGGCCATGGCCTTTTGAAGGAAGCATCCCGGCATTCACCTGGAGTGATTTGGGGAAACCATGGAAAACCCAAATCTGGATGCCCGGACGGGGATTCGAACCGCCGTCCTCCCGAATGCGAGGCCAGAACGCTATCCGTTACACCACCACGCTCGGTTGCAAAATAGCAAGGTATACTAATTTTCTACACTTCACCAACAAAAATTTGAGAACAAAGTCATCCCATTGAGAGCTATGACTAAATATTTATAGACAGGCACCGAAGTTTGTAAAATCTACCGCCCACTTCAACAACGATAATTAGAATTCAACTTACTTATGAAATGATATTCCAGGTTCTTTTCTCTCTTGCCTATTTGTGCAACCATATGCAACACAAGATGGCATTATAAAACAGTTATACACAATACAAAATGAAATAATCACAGCATTTAACACAATGTGAACATAGCATTTGATTGGGATCGCAATATCGCCGCTGCCGCCACTGCGCATGCGCGAGAGTTTAGAGCCTGCTTCACAGGTTTAACGTCACTTCTCCTCCATATATTTCCATCCTCCATGGGCTGCACCCGAAAGTCGAGACGAGTGCCCATTGTCGTGTCCACAGGGCTTCCTTATCAGTTTGTCTTTTACGCATTCGAACAGTGCGGTCGCTTATGAAATCGCAGGTATTTTGTTAATAGTTCTTCTGACGTGGGTCTAGGTATAATTAATGATGTTTTAACTTGATTAGTGTAATTACAATTCAATGTATCATCTGTCAGTGTAAATTACACTCCTGGAAATTGAAATAAGAACACCGTGAATTCATTGTACCAGGAATGGGAAACTTTATATGCACATGATCACACAGACAGAACCATAGACACATAGACACAGGCAACAGAGCATGCACAATGTCGGCATTAGTACCGTGTATATCCTCCTTTCGCAGCAATGCAGGCTGCAATTCTCCCATGGAGACGATCGTAGAGGTGCTGGATGTAGTCCTGTGGAACGGCATGCCAAGCCATTTCCACCTGGCGCCTCAGCTGGACCAGCGTTCGTGCTGGACGTGCAGACCGCGTGATTGTGGCGCTCACCTGCACGGCGCCAAACACGCATACGACCATCATTGGCACCAAGGCAGAAGCGACTCTCATCACTGAGGACGACACGTCTCCATTCGTCCCTCCATACACGCCTGTAGCGACACCACTGGAGGCGGGCTGCACGATTTTGGGGCGTGAGCGGAAGATGACCTAACGGTGCGCGGGACCGTAGCCCAGCTTCATGGAGACGGTTGCGAATGGTCCTCTCTGATACCCCAGGAGCAACAGTGTCCCTAATTTGCCGGGAAGTGGCGGTGCGGTCCCCTACGGCACTGCGTAGGATGCGACGGTCTTGGCGTGCGTCCGTGCGTCCGTGCGTCCGTGCGTCCGTGCGTCCGTGCGTCGCTGCTGTCCGGACCCAAATCGACGGGCACGTGCACCTTCCGCCGACCACTGACGACAACATCGATGTACTGTGGAGACCTCGCGCCCCACATGTTGAGCAATTCGGCGGTACGTCCACCCGGCCTCCCGCATGCCCACTATACGCCCTCGCTCAAAGTCCGTCAACTGCACATACGGTTGACGTACACGCTGTCGAGGCATGCTACCAGTGTTAAAGACTGAGATGGAGCTCCGTATGCTACGGCAAACTGGCTGACACTGACTGCGGCGGTGCCCAACCGCTGCGCAGCTAGCGCCCTTCGACGGTCAACACTGCTGTTCCTGGTGTGTCCTCTGTGCCGTGCGTTTGATAATTGTTTGTACAACCCTCTCGTAGTGTCTGGAGTAAGTATGGTGGGTCTTACACACCGGCGTCAATGTGTTCTTATTTCAATTTCCAGGAGTGTATAAGTGTGAGAAAATCATAATTATTGTAAGTACTTACGTTTATTTATCGGCTTATCACAATAATTACTGCTCCCAGTCTGTGTGTAGAAGCATTTTGTAATTAAATTTTTACGAAATTTAAAATAAAAAAACCGGCCAACTGCGCGTCCGACGGTTCGGTAGTCAGTACAGGCTATTCAAAATTCTTACAACTCATCATTTTAAAAAATACAATTATGCTGTTCATTTATACGGAGTTTCTATGAAATTTTGATATTCAACTACATGGTTAAGCTAGTCGATTATTACTCGCAAAACTAGAAAAGCCTATTTATCTCTTTTAAATTCACTGTATTTGCATATTATTACATTAAAAATTTAAAAAATACTTACCATTTTCAAAAAGTTTGAATTCGTAAATGAAATATATAGGTGGTTAGTTAAGAAAAAATAAATAAATATAGATATGTGAAGGTGTAGATGTAGGGACATTGCTCCAGAGTTGTGTGGTCCATCGCAATTGAAATTAAATCAAATAGGACGTAGACGGAATTGCTTGTTAAAGGCTTAAAGTGCAAATACCCTGGCACAACGTTTGCTGATAAACTAATTGCCACATTGGGCAGGTGTTGGGAAAGGTTTACAAAATCCTTCATTTACTAAATTGATTTACTTAGAGTGATGAGAGGATATACCAAAGACGCAAGGGAATTATTTGTTGTAAAACTTTGGTCAGACAGTTGCTTCAATATGCTAGTGTACTTTCGGACCAACATTTTGGGTATAAAATACGGGATGTAGAGGATGTGCAAAGGAGAGGACACATTAAATGATATGATGAAGGAGATGGATTGGGAGCCGTTGGAAGACAAGAGAAGGGTGGAGAGAGTGCTTGGAGTGTTGGTGATGGCCTGATGGAGCTTGGAAGTATATTGGTCGAGAATTAGGAGTAGTGCATTGAAGGCAAAAGATGACCCTGGGCAAAAGCTTGCACTCAATTTTATGCACAAAGGAGTGGGAAAATTTTGTTTTATGGGTAATGATATCTAGGTTTGGAATAAGATACCAATGAAAGTGATTAATAATTTTCAAAAAAAACTCTGAAGGAGTTTAAAATCGATAATTAAATTTGTACGTCGTAAAAGTAGATTGAGGCGGAATTTAACACTGAACATAGAAGATTACAATAATAAACAAAAAAATACTAAGAAAAGTATAATTAGATGACTATGTAAATTGCCACCGGATCATACGCTTCATCACAGTTAAATTCAAATTCAAAGTGGATGACAATGAAGACGTGGATAATACTGTGACAGCGGGGGTGATAGAACGAAAATTTACTGTATGATATAATTCCCCACCAAAGAAAAGAGCTTTCATCAAAACAGTTGTTTGTAGATGGCATTTTATTTATAAAATTTATGGTTCAGGAACTGCAGAAAAATGAACTACAACCAGATTAATATTGTTGTTGTTCCAATATGCAATCAGTTCAACACATGGAAAGAAATGAAAAGTCGACCTTTCACTCAACGAAGTTGAAGGCTGAGTGCTACAGTAACAAAAAGAGAAAGAGAAAAAGAAAACAAAATGGAATGACATAAACACATTAACTTTATATTTTGGTCTTCGCCTTGTCCACACAGATAGAAGTTGATGCATATGAGTTTGTCGGCACCTGCAACATAATAACCTAAGTCAAAAATCACCAGTCAATGAGTTGACATATCCACAGATACGTTGAGTTGAGCAAATGCAAAAGTGGTTTTCTGTAATTGGGGGCTGCTTAGAAAATTGTTTGATAGAAACAGATATGTGATTAAAAAAAAAATAACTATACTGACTGAAGTAGTTTCTCTTATAGCAGTGTTTCTCATCTTTGGTCCGCGCAGATGTGGCATGTGGTCCGCAGGCAAAATATTTGATTCTAACTGAATTAATGATATTTTAAATACACACACACACACACACACCTCTATATATATATATTGGTGAAAATTGTACACATAAAATGGATACCGTACTCATAGTACATATGGCTATAATTGAGTATAAGTTATAAGCCAATCTTTCTAAAAGCTATGAATATTCCAACGACTAGCCGAAATTTGTTATTTCAAGCTATGAGTATATGGCTGCAATGTTGCTATAACAATCTGTCACTAAATACGTTGGCAGCTGGCATCAAAGAGAGTGGCATTTCTTTAAGAATTATGTTAATGACTGTATTTAAGGAAACATGGTATGCGCCAACAACAGTTGGTTAATAATGAACACAGAGGTAAAAAAATTAGGAACATATAAGCTAGTGGTCTGTAGAATTATTTTTGACATTTTACTCGGTTTGAAAAAGGTTGAGAAACGCTGCTCTAGAGTATTCTTAGAGGAAGCAAACGAAACTAACTGACTTTCATTTACCACAAATCGTTGGAGAAGCATACAAGCATGTCCAATTCCAAGAAAGAAAACCAAAGAATGCAGTCTCGTATCTCCACACATTATATTCTCGACATGTGATGAAAGTTAATATTTCAGGGATTGGGATCTCGTAACTAAAATTAACGAGGCTGCTGCTTTGAAACTATAGTCCTACCTATTCGACCTATTCGTGGTTACCGTTAAATCAAAAGCACTGTTTTGATAAGAATATTTGGAGATGAATGCCCTCTTTTCTTCAACATAGCTATCTCATTGAGAGGTAACTGTGAAAATTTAAACTGCTGAAGCTCAATTACAGTAGCAGAATTTATTTCTTTGATAGCGAGGGTGTCATAATTTCAGTTTTCTATAAAATTTAAAGAGAATTCCATTCCAGCTCCTTTATATATCAATTACCGCAAAACACAAAGAGGAGCTATATATATATATAAAAAGACACTCATAAAACAGTGATTAACTTAACCCTCAAAACAACGCCGCTTTCTTTGATGCCGAAAGGAAACTCATTTAGTGAACAGATTATTACAGTAATAATGCAGTCATATTATCGAAATACCATGTATTTACTGGTTGTTGAAATATTCATGGCTTTTTGAAAGATTGCCGTATACATTTAGAGTACAATATCTATTTTCTGTTAACAGTTTTTATTAATATTTTTTGTTTTGATATCTTTAATTCAGTTACATGCAAAATTTTAAAATTCTGCCTGCGGACCAACTGTGGTCGAAAGACCACGGGTTAGAAACACTCGTGTAAGATATCCACAATCATCGCCATCTAGTCGATAGCGGTCGAAACGTTATTTGCTCTTTGTGTTGGTCGGTAAGCGTTTTCGGAACCCACGTTGCACACAATTTGCGAAATCCGAGCTTTTCCACAACAATTGTGAAAATCGTGGTGTGTCCAACAAGAGGAAATTCATCAGCCAGAGCACTAATTATCAGTTGTCGATTGGATCGCAGATTATGGTCCTCTAGAACAAATTCATCTGGGCTTGCCAGTACGGTGTTTATCATGCAGATTTGAGGGAGTCTGGACACCATTCTGGATACAAAGATCTAATCCCCACATATTCGCGAACGTTGTGGTCTGCATTCACTGAGTCTAAACAATAACTTCAGAGGCTTTTGAAACTATCAATAGATTGCTCGGCGTGCGTACAACGTTGTTCAGTCCAGTCCATACTTAAATATAAGTAAACTGCCTTAAATTTCAAAATATGCCTTGTATATTACAAAATCTCAGGCATTTAATTCAAAACTCAGCTAATTATTTCTTCGATGAACCTATTTTTACAGTTGGGAAAAACTGCAATTATCTACAATACAGGTTAAAAAAAAAACTGATAATTTGGAACGAGGAGTGAAGTAATGTAAAGGAAATAATACAGACTCAGTATTATTTTCATTTAGTCTTAGTAAATCTTTGCTCATGTAGCGCAAGAAGCATGGCAGAGGTCCCAAAATCACCCAGAGAAATGTTGGAGGTGCACCCAGTGACAGACTTTGTCACTCCAGCTAAGTATTTCTCAGCAGCGTCGCAGACATTGAGGCCACGTTATACAGTGCGTAACGAGTTATTCACATGCGTTAAGTAGCTGCTATCATTTCACTTCGTTTCGGCAATTGATATTTAAGTTCTCTGAAGCAGGGGTGTAGCGCTAACAGACTGCTTGAAGAGTTTGTTACAGTTCATTGTTTTACATCTGAAAAGGAATTAGCAGCGGACCTGATTATAATTTGGAACTTTCATCTGTCGCAACTGTTTCGTTTAAAGACGCACTACCTACCAATACCAAGATCTAACATTCCGATCACAAGAACTCAGTTTAGTCCGAAATCGATGCAAATCAGTTGAGGTGTCAGAATTACCATAAAAGAAAGAAGAAATCGTCGCAACCATAGGTTGCACACCACTCAGCCATTCTCGAAGGGCTGTCAACAGTTGGGGGAGCGTGCACAAACTACGTTACTTGGTCCAGGCGGGGGGGGGGGGGGGGGGGTGTTTGGCTGGAAGGCTACGTTGGGCTACGTGGGGGGGGGGCGGGGGGTTCCGAGGCAGGCCACGTAGCTTTCATTTTATAACGTTTTTTTTTATAGTTAATATGAGGAACAGAACTCACAACAGCATGTGATTATTTATTTCCCTCAGTTAATTATCTCCGTATGTAATTTACAATAGTCTGACATGAGAAAACAGTAAAAAAAAAGCCTCGTAGGGTTACTTGGGGGGAGGGAGGGTTCACAGGAGGCCACAATGGAGCTACATGGTTTATGGACATTCCCTTGGGAGTTATTTACTCACATAAGAGGGATATAAACTGCTTACCATAAAAATATCCTAAACACTTAACTAGAGGTAGTAAGACTAAAATGAGTTAAAATCATGTTGTTCCCTTTGTACAAGGCATTAATAATTATGGTATTTAGGCTTTCTTCTTTAACATCAAGTTCCACAAATTCCCTCTCAATTTCAAACACATTTCAAATCAATAATAAATTCAGGTTGGACTCAGAATAAATTAGTTTCATTTCATCAAGATTGGTACAGAATACGATATCTTTCTGAAACATACATTCATTTAAATTCTGTGCTAGTTTAGCTACATGACAAAAAAAGAGTGAAACTAATTATTTGTTGAACCCACTTTCAATAAGAGGTGTCACGTTTTATATTTTGAGCATGTATGAAATGTAGATAAAAAATTGTAATCTATATAAAAAATCAATAAACAAAAATATATGTGATATAATAACTTACCCAAATATAAATGAGCAAATTTCTTCAAAAGAGCTGGGACTTGCTGCAATTAAGATACATGCAGAACTGAAGCCAAACAATATACCTATAGACAGTGTTACCCAAAAAGTAAAACCAATCTTCCGTCTTAACAAACCTGTAAAAGTAACATGTTTTGTTATAGAAAAAATAATATTAATTTATCTTATTTACATACGTAATAAGTTTTTCAAACATTAAAAGGATATACTGTTTTTACGTAAAAGAAAAAAAAAATTCCCACTTACGGAATGGCACTCGCATTGTGATTTTAAAAATGGTATAACGATCACACGTGATTTTCTGGAGGCTGAACAAGTGAGGAACGATTGAAGCAACTCAGGATGATGTTGCGTCTAGAGATCATATAATCATCTAGACAGGAAACTCTGAAACAACAAAAAACAATCCCATTATTCAATAAATCTTCATTTATGTGAGCCTTCAGCTGGTACCCTTCCAATGTCCACCATTTACATCAGTAATGTATTTGAGTTTTCATTCAGGTGATACAAAACAATATTTTCCCACATCCTGATAGCTGACATTGAGTGCTTCTATCAGAGTGCTGAATTTAATTCGTCTACTGATATTCTTCCAGGATTCATTGCCAGTATGTGTCTTATACACTACCAGCATTCTATTCAGCTTTCTCGAAGAAATCTAGCTGCTTCATTTGACTTCCTTTCATCTCCTGTATTTGGTGTCCATACTGCTTCACCGCATGCCATCAATAGCCTCATAAATGAATTGTATTCAGGTCCCTCACTTATCTGATACATAATAATTCCATTGCTCTTTCCAGTAATTGCATTTTTTAATCTCCCTACCACATGCCGAATGTGTAACTCTCAACTGAGTTTATCACCAAATAAATTCCAACAAAAAATCTTTAAAAATTGTTTTTTATGTTTAAATATATTTCATGTTATCATTATATAAGCCGTTGCCGTTTAGACGGTACTGGTTGAGATTCTTTGAAGGCGGAGAGTCCGGGCACAGGTTCAGGGTTTCGTTTCGCGAGCGTCGGAGCGTGTTCATCTGGAAAATGAAAGCGGTGGTTAAAAAACATTAACTTGGCATTATATCTCAAGGAGAGATGGATGATTACGAAATAGATTGTGGGATTAGACATGCGTTCCGTTTCGTTTAAGTGTTCTCGTTCAGTCAGTTCTCGATCGCTTTGTTCGGTCTCCTCTTCTTCCATGTCACTGCTATCAACCAGAGGCTCGATGTTTTCACAAAGCCATTCGCATGGTGTGCAGATCTGGGAGCAATTTTAGGTCTGCCTTTTTGCCTCCAAAATTTCATTGGAAGCCTTTTTTACCTTTACAAAAAACGTCCCGGAGTATTTATTGAGCCTTGTACGGTTTTGAAGTGGTGATACGAGACCAACTTATTTTATTTTTTAAAGCCCACTCGTCACCTGAAAGTAAACTCTCGGTGAATGTTGGTGGGGATAACGAGGCAATGTTGGGTTTGCTCTTACACGATGATGATATGTATTGCCTGTATCCCGAATCATTCAGACTAGCACCTGATCCTTTCCCATACAGTGCTATGAGAACCATATTTCCCGCTACGGCAAATTCTTCTTGATGTGCATGAGAGTCTTTGAAAGCATTAATTACTGGTAAGTCATTGTTCTTCTGCTGGACATTGAGAAGTTTTAATGTATCCTAATTTAACAAAGCAGAAGTGGTGTCACAACCACTCATCGCGTGCAGGTACACCATATGGTCTGCAAGGTTTTTCCAGCAAGAGGATTGTAAATGGTTTGAGAAACCTTCGCCTTTCCTAGTTTTATAAATAAGACTTTCTTTACATCATGTCTACACAGGCCACTCAAAATCACAGAAAGATTGATATCTTCCCCAAACACTGTCACAGATTCAGCTGAAGAGACCAACTTAATTTTTGAATCGTCAAATTTTCCATTAGTTTATTATAAACCGGTTCTTGTTTTTGGAGTTTGTAAGGAAACTTTGCTGTGAGACAGCGGGTACAATCGATTCACTAAATGATATGACAGTAGACTGTTTTCTTTAGTTTGATTTAATACATAAAACATAACTGCTGAAAATTTCTGCATATGGCTGACCGTGGTTCCATTTGACCCGTTGTTACAAAAACCCTCCGTCAATGACATATTTTGTATTGTTCAAGTCCGCCTGTTCAGTTAGCATAAAAGCTTGTAAAAGCTAGAGTTTCTTCCTTTCCTCATCCCATGCTCATAAAAAAGAGAGAGAGAGGGTAAGGGTTGAGTTTATAACGCAAAAACTCTCGCAGCTCTTCAACTCAATGTTTCACGATGATCATTCGTAAAAAAATTGATGACTGCAGCCCTATATTCTATCTGAATAGAGTTGTTCGTGATCGCAAGAGGCTGCACTCTTACGAGTCTTTTGATTTTTCAGCATGAAAATCGCCATCAACTACACGTTGTATACCTTTTAAGCCCGTCTCCTTGAACAATTGGCAGTTGTTCCTCTCAACTGCGACAGCACTTGTACCTAGTGACATTAGGTCAGTGGTTTGTGGGAAAAGGAGGATGCTCGTGGAACCAATTCAGCAACTTATCTGCATCAGTTTCTCTCTCTTTTGCCTAGCATCTCTGCTGTCAATGTGTTGTTCTGACGTTTTTAGTTCCGCTCCCGTAAAGTGCTGCATTATGCAGTGCTGTCATACCTCGTGTCCGTCTTGTCACAACGCCTGCAGTTACTCCACAGCCATGAGTGGGACCACCACGTGTCTTCATTAACTTCATGTGACACAATACAGTTTCTCAATCCTACGAATGGAACAATATCTTCCGGTGATGAAATGCTCGTATACTGCAGGTGGTATTGCAGTTTTCAAGGTATATATGTCTTGGAGGTAAAGATGGCTGCATTTGGCATACAGATTACGGCCAGCGGCGTGAAAGAAAGGGAGCATTTCATATGCAGTTTGGAAGTGAAGATCCCAGTTGCTGCTTCTTTTTGCTTCAATGAAGGACTTTATAGAAAGTCGCCGTTTCAGAATAAATAACCCAGAGGGCAGAGCTTTACAGTAGGACGACGTTCTGCCAACAGTTGAAGCTTAGCCTTGCATTGTTGTTGGACAACTTTCACAATCTCGTTAACTTCATTAAAGAGAATCACTGTTCTGCCCACGTAGGAGAGGATTAAATTATATTAACATTTTTCTTTCAGTTTTGCGTCACGAAATTTTGTGAGCAAACATCAGATTCGGATTCAGCACCTCAAGAAACTTAATGAAAGGAAGAACTCAAAACTACTCCACAACTTTCCAGCTAGCGACTCTTTTGAGCAAACTTTGACAGGACTAATTTAGGATAATGCAGATTCGAATCTCAGTCTGTCTAACTATATAAATGTTAGTTTCCCATGGTAATGCAAAATTGATCCAGACAAATTCCAAGATGTTTCCTTCAAAATGCCATTGCCAAATTCCTTTCCGTTCTTTGTCCACAATCCTTTACTGCCGATAGTGTCCTCGATATTGATGAGATGTAAATACTGAAGATAAAATTTCTGCCACAATTACTTTTCTAATCTACGAATTTTAATTCTAATTCCTTAAGCGTTTTTGGTAAATAAATCATCACTTGGTAATTTGTTCCAATCCCTTACACCCTTACCAACAATAGAAAATTGCCCCACTCCCTTATGCATGAGACTGAGCGCCAGCTTGTGGTCATGATCGCCTTTCCCCTTCCATTCACTATTCCTAATTCTTTGACCAATATCCCTCCAAGCCCCAATACCAGCATATGCCCTGTATATTCCCAGCACTCTCTTCACCCTCCTCCTTTCCTCCAATGACTCCCAATCGAGCTCATTTATCATATCAGTTACTGACTGGGTCCTGTGATAATTTACACAAACAAATCTAACTGCTTTTTTTGTACAACCTCCAACTCCTGTATTTGATAACCAAAATGAGGCTCATAATGATAAAGAGCAGCATGTAAGAGAAGATTTAGCTACGGCTAATATGTCGCTGTTGTTAAAAAATATTAGTCTACGGTATGGGGTATACCAGTTATACCGCCACCGTCGCCTTCTCAAAGTACAAAAGAAAATGGTTTGTATACTCTAAATATGCAGATAAAGTATATTGCTTTTACTGTTGTTTATTCAACAAAAGGTCTCACTCTTATTTGGGAAACGATGGATTTGGTGACTGGAGCTTCTTATCAGAGCATCTCAAAACTCACGAAACTTTCCAACGAGCATGGCAGGTGAGTGGTTAACGATCTGGCCTCGCATTCGGGAGGACGCTGGTTCGAATCCCCTTCCACGCATGCAGATTTGGGCTTTCTATGGTTTCCCCAAATCATTCCAGGTGAGTGCCGGGATGCTTCCTTCGAAAGGTCATGGACGAATTCCTTCCCGTTCCTTATCCCCAGTCCCCTCCCGCCTCTAATAACCTCGACGTCGACGAGGCATTAAGCCATAAGGAAAAAAAACGAAACTTCCTTAAATCACCAGCACATCATGCTCACTTGGAGAGAAGTGTTGATTTCATTAAAGAACTTCAATGTAGCTCACAAACATTTGTGAATACGGATTGAAGAAGAAACTGCGGTGGGTTGCTATCCTAGAAATAATGATGTCCAAAGTATTAATTTCTTGTTCAGAGGAAGCTTTGGACCTGAAACACTAAATACTTCTAATAATGGTAACTTCCTGTGTATATTGCAACTGTTAATCTCTGATAATGGAGCATCTCCGCCGTATTTCTAACAAGGAGACTAATGTCTATTATTTTGGCAAATGTATTCAAAACGAATGACGTTTGTAATAAAAAATATCACCAGGTTTAAGTCTGAATACTTTTCCATCATACTAAATTGAACTCCTATCAGTCACGTTGAACAATTATCTTTCATATTCTATCATATTTTCTCTACTATCTTTCCCACAATACGCCAATTCACTTTCAATAGTCTACGTAACTTATAAAATATGTTTTTACACAAATACCAACCCTCTAACGCCCTGTGGCCTTGAGCCAAATGCTGTGGGCAATATGGATTTCCTTTACTAGAAAGTGGATCAATGCAAGTGGATTATTCAGTGCTTGAAGAAAATTTATAGTTGTATGGAAAACCATTACATATTGGCAAACCAGTTCTGAGGCTACACTTTTAAATCAGTAGAGTTGATAAAGGCATAGAATCTCTGTAGTTACTAGTTGTGCCCTGACTAGTGAAAATTAACCAAGAGGGATTGGAGTAAATATTGAAGTGGTTGTTGGTGACAGAAAGGAACTGAACCTTTTAGTCTGCTGGTCCGAGGCAAAAAGAGAAGTAACCGATTAGTATTAGGCTGCACATTTCTACTAGACTAGACAATCAAATAAAAATCTAAGCCAGCCTCTAATATCAAGGATGATAGCTCTCCTAATGAGAGCATTAGTGATGACTGGATAATATCAGTGTTAAGTTTTGTATGTGTATTTGCTGTAACAATATAAAAAAACTTGAAAAATTATTATGTTAAAGTTGTTATGACTTTATGGTTTTTGGTTCCGAATACTAATAACAAATTTTAAAAAACCTTAAGCTTTTTATTTTTGTACCTAATAAGCTGATTCTTTTTGGCATTTATCTTCATATCATGTTAACCTACTCTGATAGATATCCTGTTCAAATCTCCCATTTTGATTCTATTACACTATGTGATTAAAAAAAAGTGAATCACTCAGGAGTTTTTGAGTGGATAAAAATGCGATTTAGATATATTATTCATTCTCAAGGATGTGTCACTCTACTTACATTGCCGCAAATAATTACAGCTTAGCTGCAGATAGTATCACAAATTTTCCTCACTGGCTCATACAACACAAACGCTGAACAAGTATCTTAGCAACGCTCAAAATTATAAATCTTGGGAAGTGTTTATTGTTGAAATTCTTCAAAAGAGAAGCCTGATAAAATCATTGTTGTAGCTACCATTAATATGTCTCCATTGCCGGATGTAGGAAATTCATGTTTGAAGAGGCGGCAATCTCAAGCTTTTGTCCCGGTGCGGAAAATTCGTAGATCCGCCACCATATGTCTCATAAAGGTCGGGCCACACTAGACATATTGTCTCTGCACTAGACCGCAACGCAACCGGGGCGCACCGCACCGTCACTTTTCTTATTGTTGTCGCTCACTCGATTGAAGTGAGTTCAAACGACACCGCGTGTCGGCCGACACACGGCCGTGTGTTGGCCCCGATAAATTTGGTTTATATTTTGACGGTGCGGCCCGGTGTCGGTCTGCTGTCGGGCTGGTCGATATGGAGAACTGTATAGAAAGAGTTCGGAAATTTCCGGTCCTTTACGACTAAATATTGTTTAAACGTTACTGATTGCTTTAGAAGTGTGTCTTTTTTTTTCAGCCTCACTTCAGGTTCATCAGATATTCGTAAAATGTAGTTAGAGCCCTTGCATGTTCGCATTAACAAATCAAATCTTTGCCAGTGGTGAAAGTCGATTTTAAGGACTGTAAAAATTGCATCCGAGATCCGGATTTTGAACCGGGGACCTTCCGTACCCAAATCACTCGCCGCAAGAATCTGAATCTAGAAGTAATGGAAAATATGTATTCAATCATATAATAAAGTACATTTGTGTTTTGGCATGGCAAAAATAAATTATAAGTACGTTTATTTTATTATGTTTGAATAATAATTTTGTCTCAGAAGGTTACGGCGTACAATTGGGGAAATGAAAGTCCCTGGTTCAAATCCCTGTCTCAGCTGTAATTTTTATGGATCGTAAAATTGATCTGGAAAAGCTTTGATTAGTTAATAAAATGCTAGGACGCTCCGTGTTACGAATTTCATGTTAATCTGTAGTTTTCCTTTTCAAATTAGGTGACAACGATAGAGGTGTACTGCGCAGCCGATAAGTAACTCCGTGACTGGAATTTTTAGATCACATGAAATTATTATTATTTTACGGAATCTTTGCGGTCTGCATTAAAATAAAAATGTATAATAATCTTACTCTTTTTTGTTAAAAAAATATTGAGTGACTCGAAAAGGAACTTCAACCAAAACAAACACGTTAAATGTGAAGTGAGTGACGCTTGACATTTAATCGTGACTATATAGAATTACACGAAAATCTTTCAATACAGTGTGACGACCAATTGTTAAAACAATTTTGGAATACTATTTTTGTGCATAAGAGATCAAACAATTAGGAGATAACAGGAGTCACACAAAAAAAGTTTTTTAACGTACTTTATTACCTTCGTAGATTATAAAGTACAGTACTCTATAATAAAGTACGGGTGGTAGCCGCAGCTACGATACCAAAATCACTTTTAAGGTAATTTTTTAACATTAATTCCTTGAAACAGCCAAGTGTATACGTTAAAGGTGACCGAGTAGGAACCCGTCCGTCACACGGCCGTGCTAAGGACCAGTGTGGACGCGAGGGGAGCGAGCCGACACTCGGCCGAGTGACGGTGCGGGCCAGGTGCGGTGCGGTCTAGTGTGGCCCGACCTTAACGCGTCTGCGGACTGGTAACTTTCGACTAACAAAAAGCTAAATTGTTAATTTTATTGACGACAGTTTCTAGCCTATACTGTAAAGTTCTAGGTAAGTTGTTTCTTTATACAAAGTTTATTTCAAAAGAGAAATTGCAGTATAGACTACCAGATGATAAAGATGCCAAAAACCGTATAATTTGGAATTTTTGTCTCTTTGTTTATGCATTCGTGATTCACGGACAGCATAATGGGCGTATTTTAATGACACTGCACAAAGTAACAGCTTAATCCACCGGCCAGGATATCGCATGTTATTTATCCCGACAAATTACAAACTTTCCGATGATGCACACAAAAATCCGATCAAAAGTCAAAAGAATTTTCAAGCGAATTCCAAGAACCCGTATGTATCGGACTCGAGGCATATTTCAATTGAACAACATCCTACCGTGTTTTAGATAATCTTCACATCCTACCACGTGAACAATTGTCTTCTGAGCACATTGGAAGATGCCCGCATTGTTACCCAATAAATACAAGAAAATTTTAAGTTGGGCTGTTTCAATTTGTGAGTGGTGTTAAGTAAATAGTGGTGATTTTAATCATGGATATTGTACCGCCAGGAACTTAGAATTGAAATCAAAGAAACATACATCCGCAAGTGCCTCAAAATTTTATTTCTGTACTTTTATGCTAGCTGACTAATTTTGTAAGCACTGTTGTATTACGAAATGTGTTAAAGAGTAATTTTGTTATATTTCACGACCTTTCCCGGCTCTTATTTCTTGTGTGATTTTTACTTTAGTGTAGTTTCTTAGAGTTTCATTGAAAATTAGGTGCCAAAATTCTATTTATTCGAAAAAATTCTTATTGTTTTCTGTCACATTCATTTATGTAAAATTTTCTTTCTTAGAGGCTCCTCTAGTATCAAGGTCATGACCCGAAAAGTTATTTATGACACAAGAAAAGATGAGAAAGGAAACGATTTCACGTAAAAGTTGGAATTAGTCGAGTAAAATATTTTAAAACAATCTACATTCCTGGCCGAACAAACGTAACAATAATTTCCAAGGCTTAAATCTGAAATGAAAACAAAATGGTAGGCAACTAAGACAACTAAGATGCTATTTTTAAAGAAATGTCATGATTGATTACAAGGATGTATCAAAATCTCTATAAAATCCAATCCGTCCAATGTGGGTCGGCCTACAAAATCTTTCGATGATTTGATTGATTGTATCAAACGTAGAACAGTAAGTCTGCGAAGGGAAAATGAAACAGAGTACCGCAGTGGCGGCCGAACTAATTTGCTCAGGTAATGACAGCACTGAATTTTTTGATGGTTTACTGATCTTCATTGTTGAAGTGAAAGGTGCATGGAAGAACAGCTCAGAGTTGGCTAAGAATCAATTTAAAAATCTGCAACATGTGAAAGTGTCATTACCTGCGTGTCCTGCCGGATTAAATAAATGATTTTGAAATTAATCAATGATAAATGCTTTAAGATTGACCAGAAAGTAAACAAACAATGTCTGAATAGTGAAAAAACGACTTGACCTACAGGCAATACTGGATTAACCAAAGGCACGACTAAGCAGTAGCCTCGAGCATCCGATTTTTAAAGGCCCTCTGTTAGTTAACTTTTTCATTAAATAAAAATATTAAAAAATAAATATAAACATCCAAAATAAACAATCAAAGTAATATGAAAAGCATGAAAATTAATTTTTTGGTTTGATTGTAGTGTACGATATTAATAAAAATAATTTTCCAAATATAATAAATTGTAAAATTCGTTTGTTTAGTTGGATGAAATATATATATATCATTTTTTACTTATTGCTTTACGCCTCGTCGACGGTTAAGGTCTTTAGAGGCGGGATGGGACTGGGGACAAGGCTTATCCATGTTTGTTAAAGCATCTTCGGCAAGGGAAAAGTATAAAATAATTCGAGAAAGTTTTTTTAAAAAAATAATAATACTCGTTACTCTGTTTTTCCAAAAGCCAAACAAGATTCTACCTAAATGCATACGGTTATTGTGTAACCGAAACTTGTGGAGAAGTTAAATTGCAAGAATTGTTAGAATATACTGCCAAGAGATTAGTTCTGTACTTCGAAGAAGTCTTGACATCTCTAACACAAGAAGATGACTTCCCTGGACCTTACTCATAATTGGGAGGAGGGGGTTTTCAGTGCAACAGAGATGTCATTAAAAGGATATATTGACTGTGAATCCGTTTTTGAGTTGCATCACCCCTCCCCCCCCCCCCGCCCACAAAAAAAATACTAAACAAGTAAACGAGACAGAAGATGAAGCAGACACAGAAACCAGATAAAGCTTCAGACGAAGAAGGATGGGGCGGTTCCTCTGAATATTATTATTTTGCTGTATGATTATTCTTTATGTATTTTGTAAATATTCGCTTAGTACCGGTATGTAATAAAGTGTGTGTTCAGCGTATGTGTTATATTACAACTCCTATTTAATAGTTATAAGTTTTAATATTCAAAAGAAAAATTATACATAAACAATTTTGAACTTTTATGTCAAATACCCCTGTATGTAAAGCAGCATTTTGTCTGTGTGATCACATCTCGCAAAAATTAATGAACGCATTTCAACGAAACTTTGCACATTAATAGTTTATATCGTCAGTTAAGTTATAGGATACGTTTTATCTAGATCAGTAAATAGTTATCCATGATACAGATGAAAATAAAAGACTATATAAAGACCATATAAACTCCAATCAGCAGTATATTGAAATCTGACTTAAAGAAAATAACCAGTGATGAGAAAATAAGCAATTAAAAAGCAATAAGAATAGGTAAAAGGCATAAATAATTATAAAGAGATGACCAAACATCATAATAATTAAGAAAAATCTGAATGCTTCCGGGAAAAGACAAGTATCAAACTTAAACCCAACCTCTCGTCGATATGGGGGATCAACTGTTTACAAGGATTTTTAGAAAAACATCCGACCTGTAAAAACCTGATGAATTTGAATGAAACGCGCTTGCATGAGCCGATCTTGAACCTTCGTACGCGTGCGGGAATTTTTCCCTGGCTGTCGACAGCGTCAGTTGCTGGCATGCAGCATTTTAGTGAGGTTGTGTGTAGTGCTCTCGTCGGTTTTAAATTGCAAGGAAACTGATGGAATGAATGGAGCAGCGCTACTACATCAAATTTTGCCAGAAATTGGGCGACATCCAGGAGAAAACCATTCGGAAGATTTGGATGGCTTTCGGTGACGATTCTATGGGCATCACACAGATTAATGAGTGGTACCACCCGTTTAAAGATGGCCGCACATCGGTGGAGAGCGAGCCACGCTCCGGTCGGCCATCAACATGCCGAAATGATCAGGTCATCGCCAAAGTGGACGCTGTGGTGATGCGGGATCGTTGTGCGACTCTCCGAGAAATTGAGGAAGAGGTAGGAATCAGCACTTTTTCGACACTTTCCATTGTGACCGAAGATTTTACCATGAAGAGAGTGTCGGCAAAATTCGTGCCGAAGCTCATGATGATGCCAAAAGGCAACTTCGTTTCTCTCGCAGAATATGCTGGACTTCACAAATAGTGAACACCATAATCACTGATGAAAAGTCCCTGGGTGTAGGGGTACGACCAGGAAACCAAATCCCAGTCATTACACTGGAAACATTCCACGTCACCAAGGCCAAAGAATGCCCGCCAAGTGCGCAGCAACGTCAAAGTGATTTCTTTGACTCCCACTGTGTGGTATACGATGAGTACGCACCACAGGGTCAAACAATCAACAAAGAGTACTACAGGAATTCATCCGTCGGCTGTGCGGCGCAAGAGACCGGAGTTGTGGTCAATAGGAAATTAGCGCCTTCATCACTCATCATTAGCTCATTCCTCGCACTTGATTCAGAATTTTTTTGGCGCAAAACAAGACTCCAGTGGTTCAACAGTCTCCATATTCTTCTGATATGGCCCACTGCGACTTCTGGCTGTTTCCCAAACTCGAGAGGCAATTGAAAGGAAACCGTTTTCAGACAAGAGACGACATTATGGCTGCTACAACAGCAGAGCTAAACTCTATTCTGAAAGAGACTTTCTCGAAATGCTTCCAACAATGGCGGCACCGCTGGGACAAGTGTGTGGAGTCCGGAGAAGACTACTTTGAGGGTGATTAGGTTTCCAACACTCCATGTATGCCATTTTTTTTTTCCCAGCTAAAGGCCGGATACTTTACTGATAGACTTCGTATAGGTCAGATTTCAGATAAATCCCAATAAGAAGAGAGTTTTCTATACCTTATAAAATCTAATTCAGCATCTCTTTACTCTCCCCCCCCCTTTTTCCCAGTCCCATCAGAAAACAATATCTCCCATCAGATTAACGGGAATGGAGGGGGCCATGCTTGTGTAGGATGAGATGATAGATTGAGTACATATTTCTAACTTTCTGGGTAATGTCAAATGATAAACTTCGAATCCCTTTTATGTACATTTGCAAGAACGATTTTAATGCAGTAGGCTGAAGATGCTACAGTTATCACCTCCTAGAGGACTGAAAGATAACCCAATTGCAGAGCCACAGATTTTTATTAAAAACCTTTATGTCGTAGACAACGCTTTATTTTGCTCTGCGCTTTTTAAAATCCAAGGCAATAACTTATTCCAACACCACTGCCAAATATTAAACCTGTATACAAGTGCCTTAAGATTCTAAAAACTTCCCTTCCACAGTCTGTAAAACACAGTGTTGATCAGTACCGGATTAGCCACGTAGCAAGCAGCTTTTTGGGAGCACCGCGGTCTTCTGCCTAGGATACTCGAGCCTCACCCTCAGACCACATGGGCGACCTTTTTTTTTTTTTAATCTCTACCACTGCCCGGGACGGCTACAATAGGCTCTTTTATCTTATACCGGTGTCGTAAACTTTAATAAGTAAATCAAACGAAGGGCCCAGTTCTGGTGGTAATCAGGTTAAGTATCCTACGAGGTAAGATGGACCGCCTCATAATGACTGATGGCCATTCTCTCCGCACAGGCTGGGTACTAGTGGTGATGGGTCCCCATTGTGGCGGCCATCGTCCAGGCAACGCGCTGTGATCACCTGCATGCAATGCAGCCAACATACAACACACACAAAAAAATCAATTGGTATTTCATGTTTAACTTAACTTCGATGGAGAGCATGGACCAGTGGCAATTTCCATAACCATCTATTAACCCCTTTTTATTATATATGAGATGAGGTTTCTGAGAGGGATAGAGAATGTCACGAGAAAAGACAAAATTAGAAATAGGGATTAGAATAAGGAGAGACTACAAGTGGAAGCATTTGAAGAAAAGTCTGCAGTAGTTGGGACATATTATGAGGATGGAGGAGAAGAGGATGCCGAAAGTAGCACTGCTGAATGAACGGTGGGAAGAGGACCAGTTGGAAGACCTCGTGTAAGACGCCTAGCTTATGCTGGGGTTGTGCATAAACCGTGGATATTTTCAGTTCTAGCTTTGCAAATATAACTTGGTCGCCATTTAGTTTAAAAAAATCCCAAACTAAGAAAGGTAGTCAAAATAAAAGCCACAAGTCTATTGATGGTAGATAAACAATATATTCTTCAAAATTTTCTCAAAGCCACAAAATGAAACGGCATCAGACAAATTTTCTGAAGAGATATTTGCAAGTTCGACTAACCGATTCGAGCCAGACCACACCCCAAAGAACAATTAGCTAATTTATGAAAGCAAATAAAAGTTCAACACACGCTTCTGTTATTCAACTTGTTTGTCAACGACCGACACTTAGGTTATCCTAACGCACCACATAGCGTAAAATGTTGCTTCAAAACTACATTGCACTAAAACTCACTGAATAAGTGAACCTACATTGTGCCAACACGGTAGCACTGTAGTGCTTGATATAAACCTTGCTGGCCGACTGAGCTACATAGTGACGCGCTTACTGTATCTGGAAGACTGCGTGAGTACAAGGAAAATTCTTGGCGGATATTTATGCTCACTGACCGTGAGAAGCTGTAAGACTTCCGCCTCACCCGAGAATCTTCAGATAGCTAATCAGTAAGCCCCAGATTCTTAGGTTCGAACCTATTTTGTTCCCAACCCAATATTCTCGAAATTT
>CM061920.1:38428176-38622244 GCA_031002005.1 Vandiemenella viatica | reverse complement strand
TGTGGAAAGTTGTCAATTTACAATTAAACAATTTCGTAACAAAATAATACATACACCAGAAGATTTACAGTCATAGCATACATGGTACATTATGTCAACTACATTTACACAAATTACTGGTAGTTATTTCGCAGATACCTTGGAAATAAATTCTTCAACAGAGTAGAAGGAGTTGGCAAAAAAATTCTTTAAATATTTTCCTGAATTTAATCATATTAATCATATTATCTACCAATGTGTTGGGAGCTTATTGAAGATTGTATCCTAGGATATTGGACCCCTTTTTTAACAAATGACAATGGCTTGTAATACTTGTGAACATCATTATTCTAGTGACAAAATTATCTACCTAAGTTAAATTGAATGAACTGACTAATGATTCTAACATAACTTTAGAGTGTAAGTTATTTTTAAAAAATTACCACACGACTATGTTAGCTACTTTTCTACTTAAAAATGTTAAAAGAGCTCAAATTTGTTCAGAAAAATAGAAGATGTTCAGAGGGTGCTCTTTATACAGCTACTATTATGAAAATTTTATTATTTAAATTTAGCCATGTAGCACAGGCATCAAAATGTTGATCAAGACAATACTTGCTAATATTTATATCAATGAAACTATAACCATTTCTAACATAAGTGGCAAATCTTCCTTTCTCCAAGTTTGTTCGACAGTAATGTGAAACTAAATTAAAGTAAGTTATATTTCCTGTAGTTATGTGGCATACTAAGCCATTGAGTCAGAGGTAGGATGACCAGTTCCTTCCTCTGTTTCCATAACTAATGATAGTTTAATTTGTTTTATCCAACCCAATCCACCCCCTCTTTTCCCACATCCATTAGGCTGCATTGTGCCTCCTTTCCCAATTCGCTGGAACCACCTTACATCAAAGGTATCAAACATAAATATTATACAAATGTGGTTTCTTTCCTGCCTGCTGTGTCATTGTGTAGAAAGCCAATGTTTCGTCATTCATACTGCGGCCTTACTCTAGGGCAGTTCTACATTGTACAATTATGTTAATTGCAGTCCTCCTGTATTCAACTTTGATGAGTTCTGCATTTATTTTCCCATATATATATATAAACAGAGAGATTGTCTTGCAGTAGGCCCCATAGTGAATACAAATCCACTGTCAAATGGCTCTCACCTCTGTACATGACTAAGATGTGGAGCAAAATATCATACAACCTTGGTCATCTTGTGCCGTGCTGTGTTGGGGCTTTTGTTTGTACTCTTGTGAGTTGTGTCAAAGTTTTCCTGATGTGATTATGACCGCATAATGTGAATTAACACACCTGGAATGTGGGGTAGTAGTTGAGTGGTAGTTGACGCTATATAAATGGGGCATTCCTTTTCGGAAATTGTTTGTGAACATAGGGCCGCATTTAGGCATAGGGGTCTGTAAAAAAAAATAAAAAAATAAAAAATAAAAAAATAAAAGGTTTTAGCACCGAAGGTTCTGAAATTCTCGTAAAAACTGAAAACAATGTTCGCGCATGCGCAGTTCAATCCTACGAAGTACAGGTGCACTGTAAAATAACATTTCAGTTATACCGAAAAGTAACAACCTTACGGATCAACGATGAGGACTTAAATCTGTATCATAAGGTTGCAGTACATTGTGTGTCGTGGTGTATGAACGTTGATTGATGTCACTGTCATATTACCTAGCCTTCATGTCCGGAAGGTTAGGTAAGATAAATTCGTTTTGTATACGATTTAAACAGCGAGTAGCCGTGGGAGGTTCAGGCTTTAATGTTTTTATTTGAAAATAAGTATTTATAAAAAAAGTTACATTCGATTATAATTGAAATAGGTATTTTTAGAATTCAATAGTTATATTTTTAATTAGTTCTTATTTAATTTGTTACTTTAAGTCACTTTTTATTCTTTTAAAACTTTATTTCAGCATTCAGTAATTTCGATCGCTTGGTGTGGCGGGGGAAGGTTCTGATTAGTGGAGCGCTGTCTAAAACACTTTAGTCGTTGTCTTCTGTTGGCATGCGTGTGTGAATACCTAATCAATATTGTATTTTAAGCTATCTCTATTCGTCTTTTGGTGCTTTGGTGATCTTAATCATCTTCACCGTTATTGTTTGTTTTATCTTAAAAGGTAGGCCTACTCTTTCATAATGTATTAAAACTTTTGAGTTTGTAATTCTGCGGGCTTGTGTTGTTGCAACCAAACACCCTCTCAGCAAATCTACAATACGAAGCACCTTATCTACCGAATCCTCAGCTCAGGGGGCCACTACCAGTAACACAAAGCGAAAAAAAGGTCGCCCATCTGGCCTGAGGCCCAAATAAATTTTTTGCACCGGGTCCCTTGTTGACCTCGCTACGCCACTGGCTAACGGTGTATGCAATGATTTTTTTTTTTCGCCAAATCTGCCGCACACGAATTCTGATGGAGTTCACTTTTTTCATGTTTTTTAACTGTTTCTAATCTAGATATAACCTTTGCATTTACGGAACTCGTTAAAGATGAATTCGCAAACTGCCTACAAACGGCGCCTATTGTCGCTGCCTTGTTCTACTGATAACAAAGGAAAACTTTTTGCCACTTACTTAATGTGTGTTTACCCACGGCATTAGTTGTCGATGTACTGGTGATAACAGCAGGAATAGTAGCTGATAAATTTTGAACTGTTCTTGATCGTTTACTTGCTGGTTGACCTCATGGATTGCGTGAAGTTGGAGCAGGCCTACTGGTACAGTAGAACTCCAACTATCCCAACTCCGATTATCCGAATTGCCGATTATCCGAATTGCCGATTATCCGAATCGCCGATTATCCGAATCGGTTTTTTAGTTACGACGGAGACGTACTGCGAAAAAGCTTCCCCTCTTTTATAAAAACCAACACGAAGTTCGGATGACTGCAGCATTGTTTACCGAGTGGTAAGGTGAAATTTTCATCCCTGAAGTGCAAAAGCACCAAAAAAACCTTGGAAGAGAGGGCATTTTCAACATACAAACAATAATTAATTAAAATAGACCCTTTTTCGGAAAAAATCCGATTATCCGAATTTTTTATTATCCGAATGGGGTATGGTCCTAATTGATTCGGATGTTTGGAGTTCTACTGTAGTAACTGAAGGGCCTGATGATTTTTCAGCAGCTGATGTTTCTTCCTTTTCTGACAATGGCACTCGGTACTTGTAACACTTCTATCACCAATACTAGTCTTTACAAATGGTATAAGGTCAGTAATTTTACATCTTTACATCCTTTGTTAAGCGAATGACATAGAAGAATAACGCACGCACTAGAATTCTTTTTTTCACTTCGCGGTACTTCCCCCTACACTGATACCCCTCTTCTGAACTTCAGAAACGTGTTATTGGAAACTTCGAAATAGATCAGAACGACAAGAATTCATATTAATTATTAGAATATAACCTTGAACACGCAAAACTGAAAACAAGTTCCGAAATGTATTTTTTTTAAGTTTTGATGCTTAAGCGTATTTTATACGCCTTTGACGGAGATTGCAGGCGTAATTACGCCTAACGCCCGGTCAATTTCGAGCACTGCTACCGATCGTGAGTCGAAAAATTGAACGCTGGAGCATCACTGGCTAACCTTGTTCACTTCAGTTTTGAAAACTATACAGAAAGAACATTTCAAACTTTGGATTCTTCAGTGAGTTATCCTCGTATATTTTTAGTATTCAGTATTCAGTATTTTGCATTAAAAGGTTTATTAATTTAATAATAAGTAATCGAAACTGCTTTATATATTTAAGGTCCCGCACCACCGGTATAGCCTAGGGACCCACAGATCCTAAATTCTGCCCTGTGTGAACATATTGATAAGACCCTAGATGACTGGAAGAAAAAGGATGTGTGGTCAGATAAGTCATAATGCCAGTTGGCGGGGCCTGATGGTAGGGTTAGAGTGTGATGCAGATCCCGTAAGGTTATGGAACCAGGCCGCTAGGCAGTGTGAAAGCTGGCGGTGGCTCCATCAGGGTATGCACTTTGATTTCATGGCATCGACTGTGTAACTTTTTCATTTATTTATTATGTTTTCTGAAACTACACTACACTACCTGGTAATCTTAGTGGGTAACAGTTTAACATGGAATCCAAAGCATGGAAGCTTTCTGAAATACGACATTTATGCAGCAAGCTGGGACATAGGTGAAGTTTGGGTTAAGTATCTAAGAAAATCTCTGCTGAGACAGGGATTTGAACTGGGTGCCTTTTGATCTCCACTCGCATGCCTTTACCACTGAGCCACCAGCCTGTTAATCAAAATGTTACCTGCTCCATAATACACAGTTCAGTATACTCTTAAGATCGCCATACATGCATACATATATTGATAATCTAATTCTTATTCTAAGCTTCGTTTCCTTATTATATTTAATTCAGTTATTATTAACTCACCCATCTCCAAATCCTCTTCACCATGGTAAGCGTTGCACTTTGTCCTGTTTGCTAAACCGTGCTCTACAAATCGCCGTATTGCTTCTTGACTTAACACATAACCTGCATCTGCACTCAGATAGCCCTGTGCCACAACTGACTTAAAGTGAGAGCCAAAGTATAATGCCTCTGAAGATTTATAGCCAGACAGCATATAACGTAAATTTTCGACAATTACGTACCTGAAATTTTCAAATAAGAAATATAAAATCGAGGGCAAACTTAACAAATTCCAGCCTCTAATGAGAGAACAACTTACAGGGGTAGGACAAAATAATACGAAAACCTGAGAAATAATGGAAAATCTTTATTAATAGGGGGTTGGACCACACTTTGACTGAAATACAGATTAAATGTGACGTGGAAAAGAAGCATAAAGGTAATGGACAATATTTAAAGGTATATTAAACCACTCCTCCAGCACCCCCATGCTTCAAATTCGGAAAGAAGCATTCAGAAGCTTTTCTGGGCGTTCTCCAGACATAAACGCGTCCGGTCGTATGAAAAAGGGTGAATGATGACTCATCTGACCATATTACCTATTGCCACTGCTGTGGGAACCAGCTTTTGTGATCTCTGCACCACTGGCGTCGCTTGAAAGCATTAGTTGCTGTCACCAAGGGTTTACGATTTGCCACTCTGCTATAAATGTTCGCAGCATGAAGTTCCCTTTTGACAGTTTTTGTTGAAACAGGGTCCTGGAGATGACTTTTCATTTCGGATGTTATCTCGGATAACGATTGCTTGTGCTTTCGGGCTACTATGCGCTTCAAGATCCATCTACCCCTATCAGTAAGATTTGACTTTCGACCACTGTTGTGCTTTGAAGACGCCTTCTTACCCTCTTTCGTGTACCCTGTCATAACTGCTGATACCGTACTCCTTGCAAACCCCAAAAGGTTTGATGTTTCCGTAACCGATGCTCCACTTAACGCGCTCCGATAATCATTCCTCTTTGGAATTCTGTCAGGTCTGACATTTCAACTTATCAGAGACAGTTCTATAGACGCATGCAACGCAGGTGACTGCTGTTGAGACAGTGATACCTTCCTCTTCACGCTCACTACGTGGCAGACTTCTGTTGCAGGTGGCGCGGCTGTACTGCCAGGGGCGTAGCTACTATGGGGCTAGGCGGTGCAGTGCACCGGGGCCCTCACGCTCAGGGGGCCCCCAAGCATACCTTAAGGGGCCCGTAAGCACATCTCTAGGGGCCCTCAAGCGCAGTTTAGAGGGCCCACGAGCCTTCACGGCAAACTGGCAACCTTTTTTTTATATATATATATATATAACTCTACCGTCGTTTAAGGGGCCCCTGAGAACACAGGAGCCCCTCAAAGCGGGGGCCCCTAAAGAGCAATTCAAGGGCCCCCATCCTCAGTTCAGGGGGCCCCTACCAGCACACAAAGCAAAAAAAATGTCGCCATCTGGCCTCAGGGCCCAAAATAATTTTTTTGCACCGGGGCCTTTGTTGACCTAGCTACGCCACTGTGTACTGCAGGTGTGAAATACGTCAAACTTTTTCACAGGTGTTCGTATTATTTTGTCCTCCATCTGTAAAAGCCCTCATTAAAAAAAAATACCAAACAGTTATTACAGAAAACACAACAATTTAAACAAAACATTTATAACAATAATGAATTATGTTGTTTGTCAAAGTAAATAGTATGTTAAGAAGTTACTGGTCTTTGCCATACTACAATAAATGTATTGTCTTACTTGTTAGTAATGCTTAAAGAAAATGATTGACATTAAATGTGGTTTTCTTTTCAATAAATTATAACTAAAAGAGGTAAAAAGAAGAAATAATTTACAGTTTTGTACCCCCTTTTCCAAAAGATAAATGTTTCTTACAGAGTCTGTTCTTGGCATCATATATTAAGCATGATCTAATAAGGATGGCAGATCATTGATGTAAATTAAGAACAGCAGAGGGCCAAGAATTAAACCCCGAGGTATACCACATTTAACTGTTCCCCTTGTTGCATTTATAGCCTCTCCTGAATTAACAAAAACATACATTGCCTTCTATTTTCCAGATACAATTTAAACCAAATTCCTGCCCAACCGCTATTACCATAGTGTTCTAATTTTTCTAGGAGAATCCCATGATTAACACAGTCAAAGGACTTAGCCAAATGACAGAGTATTCCTAGGGAATATAATTTTTTATGCATTGCTTCCAGTATATTGTCTATAATAACAAAAATGGTTGACTCTGTCAATATACCTTGCCTACAACCAAACTGTGCTTTGAGAAGGAATTTAAGTTTGATAATATTTCCTTGATTCAGTAGGAAAGACCTATTTATCAATTCATTCTGTGATATTGCAAATGATGGGACACAATTGTTGGGAGATGAATTAAGTTTTTCAGTTACTTATCAATGCTTATGAGGCCAATTTAAAACTTACATATCATCATCAGCTTTCATGAACCAGTCAGCATCATTTAAAAAGTGTTTATACACATACATTATTGCCTCTTTTGTCTTAGCCCAAATGTTTCTTCTGCCTTCAGGTACATGTAAATTTACAGCAGGCAAAGATGCATCTGTAAGATAAAAAACAAATGCCATGAAATATTAATGACAATAAATAAATAAGCATAGTTTACACTATCTACAAAAATTAATGGTATTAAGAATTTTTCATTGAAGTTTTCAATGTTTTCTTTCTTATCACTTTAACAGGTCAGTTAATAATACCACAAGACCATCTTGGCATTCATGGATCTATCATTTAAGGTCACCATTATCAAAACCCTTATTAATCCACTACCAGCCTTTCTTTGCCTGGCATAATTTTGTCACTATAATGTATGGGTGCAAAAAGCATTAACAGAGTAGTGTGAATTTTGTAAGTTGAGGTCTGGGTGTTACTGTTAATTTCTTGCCATCATAGCATTTGTCAAGGAAATCCAGAAACACTACAAGAAAACCATAATCATAATGTCCAGCACATCAGCCAAATGTTTGAAATTGGCCTGTTGTACTTCATTGAGACCCTTAGCATGGTATGTTAATAAGTAGTGATGGATACACTATAGCTGTGGCCAAATCTACTGGCGGGTGGCCTCGAATGCGCCATTGCCAATCCATTCGCTTAACAGTTGTATTCACCTCTTTACTTGAAGTAATAGTTTGTACTGTGTTTTAAATAATTTATAATCTCTATTTTGTGCTAAAATATTGATGTATGTCATTTCGTTATGAAAGTTATGATAGTGCAGATGCATTTAATATAACTGGAGGTCTCAAAAAACCTGTTATTTATTATTCTATTATCTGCGCAGAAAAAAATAATAATTGAAAGATTATTATTTGAAAAAAATTCTTGATAGACTAAGGAAACTTACTGAAATACTATTCTTCTTTTATTTGTTGCTAAACATCCACAAAAACGTGTTAAATTTTATTTTCAGTTTGTATATTTACAATTAAAATCAAAATTTTATTTTGTTATCCTCAATACTGAAAAACTTGCATAATTAATGACAAAATTATTTTTTTATATATATATTTTAACTGTAAATTTAAAATTGCCATATACCAAAAATTTATATGTAGAAAAAAAGTATGGCCATTGTAATTTTCCCTTTATAAAAATCAACCATTCTATATGTAAACAAAATTGTTATATCGTAATCATGAATATTATTAGAAAGCCAAATATTTTTAAGCAAAATTAATAATATTCGAGAGTAATACAGTAACTTACTACCAACAAGAAACAAATTAAAATTGATTTTGGGGTTTTAAATAACATTAACACAACAAATGTTTAGTGTATTAAACTATTAAGTACAATATATTAAGTTGCACTGTAATTGATAAGCTTATTGCGTAATATGTTAAATGTTCTTTAATACCTTACTTGTCATCATTCATCTCACCTTCATTAATGCCTTCTTCATCTTCCACTTCTTCGCTGCTCTCGTATTCTGTCGTAGAATCTTCGTTGAGGTTAATTATAAGAAGCTCGATTTCATTATCTCGGACCACTTCATTCACTAAATCTTCTGTTTGCAGTTTTTCGGTATGGTAAACACATTTCTGCCACTGTTCGACGGTGACGTTTTCCAAGGCATTATGCAACAAGCGTTCGACATCAGCGATTTTAAAAGTGCTGTTTTTCTCCACCACTTCTCTTTTGACTTGAGCCCAAATGAGCTCTATTGGATTGTACTGGCAATGATAAGGGGGTAAGCGAACTACTTCATGTCCTCTTTCATTTGCAAGTACACCTAACTCATACATAAGATCTTCTTTATTCATGTGGACCTTCTCTAGCATTTCAGCTAACATCTCCGTAGGCAAATAAGAAATTTTCTTTTCTGTTATCCAAGCAGCTACATCAACTTTCGTTGTTTTGGTTGTTGTAGATCGGTTTATCACTGCCGAGTGTCCATGACGATTATAGAAACTTCCTCCAAAACATTAAAAAAACCTGTTGAGAAACCAGTCTTTAAACTTCGTTGTTTTCATTTCTGAGTGATAATCTTCAGATTTGTTGGTTTTACTGCATCTGTAGATAAACTTACTTTCCTGGAGAAAGCCAGTCTTCGCTGACTCCACATGCAAAACAATCAGCCTTGCCCCATTTCCGACAGGTATATTTAGGCCCCAACTTTGGCTTGAATTCTGCCAGATATTTTTTAAAGAATGGTTCTGAGTTACCCAAGTTTCATCCAAGTAGAAAATGGTTGCATGTTACCTCAAATACGTAGGGAGTTCATTTTCCTTAAAAAAAAAAAAAAAAAAAAAAAAAAAAAAATCATTCTAGAAGCCGCTATGTCGTTCCGCTCAAACAAAAATTGCCTACCGTCATTCTGACACCTGTATTTAAACCTTATACTGTTCAATATACATCTTACAGATCGTGCACATCCTCTAAAATTTATCTTCCCTGTTAATCTTTTTTTTAAATTTTTCTGAGATAGTGTACTGTCCTCCTGACAATGTCCCTGTCAAAGTCGCTAAACTTTGTTAGAGTGTTGTACTGTTTCATATTTTTCTTTCGAGAAACAAACGTAGGTGATTTTCCCTCACGACACACGTGCTGGACAGTTCTCAAGCCGAGACCACAATACGGGGGCTTAGAGTCATAACAGCGTATCTACAAAATTGGCTATTTTGACATATTTACACCACTATTATTGTGAAGAACCAATCTATCCAATGGAAAAACACTGGGACTCCTATCTTTAACCGTTCTAGAGATAATGTGTAGCGTATCTACAATTTCACTTTACTGTTTATTGTGAAAATGACGTATTGCCTCTTGCGTCATTTCTGCTCCGTTCGCAGCAGTGTATTGTTCAGTGACAAAAGAGCGTATTTCCAGATATTATAAAGGAAAAACGTTGCGAGTAGGATTTCTTCTACAAAAATTTGTCAGATATGAGTGCTTTTACCTTAATGTAATGCACACGTCATAAATTATTAACAGTATTTATTCATTACTCGATTATTCATGACATTCCCTAGGTAAATTATTGTTTATTTTTTTCCAGATCACCCTCTATCATTTCTTCAGAAATCTTTAAATATTCCACCTCGGCCAAATATTGAAGCACAAACAAAATGTTTTCTTATTAGAAAGAACCAATCAGTTCGGATTTTTAGGTGATGATGGACCTAAAATTGGCAATAATAGTACAGTCCTGCTCGTAAGTGAAAATATTGAAGTAGAGAATGAGATAAAAGTAAAACGCAGACGAGTGGCTCAGCCTGAGAAATGGAAGACAATTGATAGAAAAATTAAACGGCAGTCTGACGAACCGTATTATTCTTACAAAGGCAAATATGTTCCTGGGCGGTTAGTTAAACCAAAAGATTGTTCAAAGTGCTCGAGAAAGTGCACCTTTAATTTTACTGAGGCTGACAGATTAAAAATGCACAAATAATTTTGGAATCTAGGTGATATAAACAGGCAGCGTTTTTACGTCAGTTCTCATTTAGAAAAGATGGATAAGTAAAGTACTAGGACTTCTGAGGGCTCGTCCAGGAGAAAATTTACAAATCAATACTTTCTAACCAAAGATGATGCAAAGTTTCAGGTTTGCCAATCATTCTTTATTATTACATTTGATTTGACTGAATTATTCATACGCCAGGTTCTGTTAGAAAGGAATGAGCACAACATGAGCACAATATCATTTCCAAAGATGAAAGAGGACGCCACAAACCAGCAGTAGCTTCATCAGATGCTGTCAAAGAATGAATTGGATCTCATATTAAAAGCGTTCAAAAACTCCCTTCACATTATGCTAGGAAGGATTTGGAAAAAGAGTACTTGCCACATGATTTAAATCTTATAAAATGTACGAAATGTACTCGTATGTGAAAACTTGCAAACACGGTAACGCAACCCCTGAAAGGAATCTTATTATCAACTAATATCTAAGACAGAATTTAATCTATCTTTCCATATACCTAAAACTGATTTGTTTGATATGTGTTACAGATTCTCTCACATGAATGTCAGAGAGAAAGAAATTCACCTTTCAGAACAGAATGCTCGTATATCTCGTAAGTGTTTAGCGAGGGCTCTGAAAGACCACATCAAGATGGAAGCTGCAACAAGGAAAACTCATTTAGCTTAATTTGATCTAGAAGCTGTCTGCTACTTTCCAAAGACAAATGCTAAAGCGTTGTTTTATCATCGAAGACTTGCTGTCTACAACCTAATCTTATACAATACAACTTCAAGAGAAACTGCATTTGGCATGTGGAGTGAAAGGACCGCCAAATGTGGATCTAGAGAAATTTCTTCATGCTTATTCAATTATTTAGAACAAAATGCAGATGGGAAAGATTGAAACTTCTTTTTTGATACGTGTGGAGGGCAAAATAGAAATGCAAATGTGTCTGATATGATCCTGTATGCTGTTAAGCACCTTGATATTCCAAATCACATGATTTTTGAGCCAGTGTGACTCTGTTCATGCCTCGATAGAGAGAGAAAAAACTGTTGGATATCTTTGATCCATCAGGATGGTTTACTGCCATGAGAATGACAAATAAAAATATCATGTCATTGAAGTTCAGCAGAATGATGTATTAAATTTTACAGAACTGATGATAAAACTTCATGATAAAATACTGAAATGTTGATAGCGACGAAAATAATGTCAATTTTTATGGTATTGAAAGAAGGCTGAGTGTATTTACTTTAAATACAACCATACTACTGAAGAAGTTAAAAGATTCGAATTTCCCGCAGAACTAAAACAAGGCTGTAAGAATCTTTCACGCTTAAGCCAGCGTATTCCTCTCCAATTCCAATACAGAAAGATAAGCTCAAAGACCTCCTAGATCTGTGCAATATGGGAATCATACCCGAGCAGTATCACCTCTTTTACAAGTCATTAATAGTAGGTAAGCCTACTGCAGCTGACGAAGGAACAGAAACGAGTGCTGATGACGATAGTAACTAAAGTGTAATACTGAATATAATTAGGGTTTTATAAATGTGTGTTGGGATTCTCATGTTTTTTTGCCATTTTATTTATTGCAATTATCTTTATACAGTGTTTAAAGACGGCCTAATTATGTCCCATGTAACTCGCGAAGCACTGTGAAATACTTTAAAATGTCTAAAATAAATTGCTTAATAGTATTTATCAAAATTAAAACAAAATAAATTCTTTTAAAGAGTGCATTGTTTGGTTTTGTAATTGCAACTGTATAGGACGTAACTACCCAGACCACCAAGATGTTTAAAGTCAAAACAACGTATCTGCGACATTGTTCACTGTTTTGTTCTGCAGTACCTATTGTTACAGATTATAAATTGTTGGAATTACGTGAATACATTCTAAGAACCATGAGGTATCACAGCTACAAGCGGCTTAACGTTAGATGGTAGTATTTCAACAGATGCAAAACTTTTTTTGCCTTTTTCTCAAAATACACATTTTGTAGATATGTCATTATGACTCTAAGCCCCCGAATATGCAGCGCAAATAACTTGTACATTCCCTAAATTTTTTCGCATTTTTTTTTTTCGGTAACAAATCACTACAGTTTTTGTTTCTATTACTATCAAGTACGTCCATATTTTTCAAGTCTTTTCTCACCAGCGTATACACTTCATCATTATTCTTGGCCGCCACTTAAAAATTTTATCACTCTTATCTTGCACAATCCGACATCAATGTCATCCCAGGAAACAGTAACGCAATACTGACGAGCCAGTATTGCGTTACTGTTTCTTAGAATGACATTGATGTAGGATTGTGCAAGATAAGAGTGATAGAATTTTTCAGCGGTGGCCAAGAATAATGATAAAGTGGGTACATGTAGATGATAAAATTTCACCATCATTGTCCTCAAGAAGTTTCAAATATTTATACACATTGTGAACGATAGATTTACTCTGCCTGCGAAACTCTGTTGTCTTCTTCAGCGCGATGGTACTGCTGTCGATGACGTGCGTCTTGTTGGAGTCGTTAGTCCCGAAACACCTGGAGTAGGAGAATAAGTCTCTTCCTGAGTATCCATTTTTTGTAGCCAAATTACCCTAATTATAAATTACTGCACTTTTTGTTCGGTAAAATTATTACACTAAATTAGTATAATTAATAAATAATTGAAATGAATTATTTAATTCGCACATAACTCACCCTCCCACTGACACACTTTCTAATTCCCATTCACAGGTTCACACATTTTTTTGTGTGTTGAAAAGTTTGGGGCTGTGAAGCGATCCATTGCCGCTCGTACTAGGCAACACAGGCCACTCAGCGCGATAGAAAGAGAGCGCATCGCGAGTACGGCAACAGCGCGGTTACACTGACCCGCCAATTCATTTGACCACAGCTATAGTAGAGGAGAGCCTGCCAAAGTAGCCATGGCAGGCAAAGTGGCCATGGGGCTTTTGAGGATAAAGTGATGGTACTGTCACTTGGAAAAAAATGTCATAACTCATTCCAATCAATGGCATTAGTTACCTTGAGAAGCCCAATCTGACTAGTGTATCATTTCTGGAAGCTATTAGATATTTGTGATTTTTGATCATCGTGGTATTTGTAAAGTGCTAAGAAATCAGCTAACTTCTGAGTAAAATTGTTTTACAAAAGTGATGTTTTAGCTATAAATTAATGACTTGGAGAGAAAATCATTTCACCGCATTGTTAAGGTAGAACTATGTTTCTGTAATGGCTTGTTCCGGATAAAGTGGACAAGCTGCTGGTGGCTGATCACAAGCTCTGTTTGTTTTATCAGATTAATAATATTCCTTGAATTGATGCTTTATTTTTATTTGTAGGTGAAGTGATTATATTAGTACTGTATTAATGAAAAAGCAAAATCAATTAAATTATTTCAAATTGAAAGTTGCTTTATTACAAAGTTAATGTTGTGGCAGTATTTTAACTACCGGAAACTTCTTTTCCTGTGAGTCCAAAACAATTTTTTTCCGTCGCCTTGTACAACAGTAATAGAAAAGTGAAAGCAATGGTTGAAATAAATGTTCAATACAGGTGCTGACATTAAATACATACAGAAATGAAACAGAAGCAGAAAAATGCTAACGAAATGAAGAAGGAAACCAGTGCTAGGAAAAAAACTTACAAGCGAAGGGAATCTAACGCAAAAAGAGTGTTGTTTATAATGACAATGGTGATGAAGAAGACCCAATTGCTTGTACTGCAACGAAAGTGTTACAGCTTTAAGATCACAAGAACGATTGATCCGGTGACAAACATTTTCCATTTGGGCTCATAAATTCTGTGTTTGAGTTGAAGAAAACAAGTTTTGTTTCATTTGAAAAAATTGTCAATTACCTTTTACCTGCTGTATAATTTCTATGATTTCCAAGTTACATAACTTTTATAAAATAAAGTTTAATTTTTCAAATTTAGAGCGTTTTTAATCACTTGTTTCTTGTTTTAAAGTGGACACTTTGCCCACCCTTAGCTAGGTCACTTTGCCCAGATCTCCTCTGCTCTGTCTTTTCTTCTTTTTATTGCAGATAATAAGTATAAAAAATGTATATAGGTAGCATTAAATCTGTAAGTACTATCATCACATCCGATAAATTAATGTTTTATTCTATGAGCTGCCACTACTTTTTAATGACATCAGATTAATGACATAACATTTTTTTGTATATTCAGCGTTAAAATGAACATAATTTAAAAGGTTTTTAAACAATAAAAATATTGTAAGAAAGTTTCTTTAAGGTCTTAATTACAATTATTATTTGAAATCATGTAAGGTAATTACTAAAACCAAATTCAAATGACTATTCCCTTCAGCGGAACACAGCCAGAACGTGTAGTGGCTAACGTAATATAGTCATTCTGGCTGCTTTTATATATATATATATTTTAATTTAAATCCTTTCAGCATTTTTGGTAAATTATTCACCATTCCTTGATAAATTATTCCAGTTCCTGACTCACTTAACTACAAAAGAAAATGTCCCCATTCCTTTATACCTGAAATTGAATGCTGGTTTGTTTTCAAGGTCATCTTCCATGTAAGACTTTTCATTCTTCCACCAAATCTTTCCCAGCCTCATCACCAATAGACAAGAGGTACATTCCTCGCACTCTCCTTACTTACTCCTGTTTTCCAATGAATCATAATCCTTTATCATATCAGTTAATGATTGTGTTCTCCACTAATTTCCGGCAACAAATGTAGCAGCTCTTCTTTGCACACCTTCCAACTCCTATATCTGATATCCAAAACGTGGGTCCCAATATTACAGCACCAGATACAAGCAATAGTCTTGGAAAATGTTTAGTAATCCAATTCACTCACTTGTCTGGCACATTACCTCGTCACCCTCTCCAATAAATGAAGGATTTTGAAATATTTTCGTACCAACTCCGCAATGTTCTCTGCCAGTTGAATTGATTATCAAAATTTTATGTTACACTGAACTTTAAATATTAGGTATTTAGCATTTAACAGTAGTAATTAAAAACTTTAACTGCAAAAACAAACACCACAGAGTTTTTGAGTAATGATGCACAAAACATCCATTTTACACATACAGATTGAATCCAGTAAAAAGGATGAATTATCACAGATCCTTACCATCAACGCTACTCATGAAGAGCAGAATATTGCAGCGTCGACCCCAAGTGGCTTTCACATGGCGTGCCCTAGTAAAATGGCTCTCTGGTGATGTAATAACCCAACATAAAACTCGTACTCTCTCTGCCAACTTCCTTGCCACTTTGTCTTCACCTGCAGGAATGTGTTAGTTAATACCTGGGTTTAGTAAGCATTCTATTGCATCTAAAATAAGGTTGTAAGCTGAACTGATCATGCATCAAGAGCATGCACAGTTTTTAAATAAATCACATTACACATTTTTGGAATCTGCTGCAGAGAATCATGAGTTTGTTAAACCTCTCTCCCCTTACTCCCCAACATACACACAACAATACTCCAGTCCTTGCATGAAAATTTATGTAAAAGATCACTCTTCCATGAAAATAAATCATTACTCTTAATAAAAATGTGACTATCTGCAAAAGCTTACGTAAATCAATGAAAAAGAATTTGTACCACGTTCGATTAAATATCCTCACTCAAAATTGTTTTTTTTTTATGTATAAGCTGTGTGATCTATTTTTTACACTTGCTTATGTAATGTCCGCTTTTCCTTTGACCCAAGCCGTTAAACTGAAGCTGTGCAAGAAGCCTTCAAGAATAATCTGACCAATGTTTACTTATTCACTGACAAGAGCTGTACGAACTAAACATGTCTCAATGCGCCTTTTAAATTTTGAAGACAGTTTTTGGGAACATATCCCGTTTCATGTTCTATTGTGCGAATAATTTGGTTTTATTTACATTTTTTAGATCTCACTCATACATGGCTACTTGAATCTAGCTTTGTTAGCTGAGTTTGGTAGACAAAACTTTCGATATAGCGGATTTTCTTCAAACCAATTTTTTAACTAACTCGTGGTTTCATTTGATAGTAATCCTAAATTTTTACGTCTAGAAATATGAATAAAATACTTGAGTCGTCTACAAACAGGACTGCATTTTTTGAATGAACATTCGGTTTAATTCTAGATGGGGATACCGCTACAATCTCTTACCACCTCGCGTAGTAAACACACATCACGTGGTCTATATGGCGTAATTGTGACTTATTCAGTCTGTAACAGCGATAGATATGATTTGAAAATTGGGTATCTGCAATATCGTGGGTTATGGTTACGTTTCACTTTGGTCCCGGCTGCATTACGACCGAAACGCATATTTATAAAATATGATTTCGTCACTAATCAATAATCATTTGAGTTTATGTTGTAATGCAGCGCTGACCATACATCACAATGACGTCGTATATACCACGTGACCTGTGTGTTTACTACGCGAGGCGGTAAGAGATTGTAGCGGTATCCCCATCTAGAATTAAACCGAACATTCATAGTAAGATCATTTATGCAAACTAAAAATTAAATAAGTCCAAGCACTGAACACTGCGGAGTGTCGTAATTTATAAACTACTCACCTGAAGTAAACATTTACTTTGTTCAATTTTTCTGGTATTTTGTTTCATGCTCTACAGATACTCTTGGTTTATAGTTACAAAATATTCTTTAGGCCAATACTTCCCAATCCTTTTAATCCCTATTTTATCCAGCTTATTTAAGAGAATACTGAGAGCTATTACATCAAATGTCTTTGAGAGGTCCATTTCATTTCCATCCAAAGTTTTTAAAATGGAGTCTATGAATTAAGTGTACATTTATCTGTCCTGAATCTATGTTACTGGATAGAAAGTTGTGGGTATTTGTTGATAAACTTTAGCATTCTATCAAGGAAGAGTTTTTCTAATTTAAAAAAAGAACAATTAATTGAGATGCATACCTATAGTGTGCTAGGTTTTCATGAATACCTTTTTTAAAATACTTTAGCAGTTTTGTTACTTTAACAGTTTTATGAAATAATCAAGGTATATTAAAGATTTTTTTCCACAGAGGCAAGTACGTACATGTAAATGCTAGTCTGGGGGTTAGTCACAAACAGCTCATTCTGAATCTGTAAGGCAAATGCCGGGATGCTTCCTTCAAAAGGCCATAGCCGAATTCCTTCCCATTCTTGCCCCCCATCCTTTCCCGTCTCTAAAGACCTCGCTGTTAAGAGACGCTAAGCAGTTAAAAAAATGAATCTGTAACTGGTACCGCTGTTAACTTTTACATAGGTTCTTCTCGGTTGCCAAAATATTGTCATCACCCCTATACAGTAGCTATCAAAAGAAAGAAAAGTATACTCCATCAAAAATCTAAATATATTCTTGAAACAAAATTCTTACACTTTTCGGTACCAGGTTACCGAATAAGGCATCAAACCATCAAATCATTTGTGTAAGGTTGCAGGTTGGCATTACACATTCACTCCCGGCAAGCTTCCATCACTTTCCCCCTTAAATAAACCGAATTCTACGTCATGTTCAAAATTATGGTTCTTACTGATGAAAAATTTTCTAACTTCGGAATTGCGCAACTACTAAGAAATTTTAAATTCCACAGCACACAACCTACATCACGGCACTCCCAACACGCGTGTTTCTGCCTCGACGATCTTCGAAACAAAGCTTAACCAACATGGCCGACCATTCTACTGACATACCGTAGGCTTCAGTCCACGAGGTGTAATAACGATCCTGACCAAAAAAAAAATCCTTAATTTTACTCCAATGTTTCTAAAATGTTGGTATGTTTTATCTCTCAATTTTCTTGCCATTTCACTCTATGATTACTTATGCTAAAAACGTCCTAGTTTTGGAGGTATTGAATTTTAAAGTTATAAACCATAAAATTCTACAAATTAGGCCCTACTCCCAAAATTTCTACTCCCCCCGGTCTGATTTTAATATCAAAACATTCCTCATAATTTCCCCCAACTTTTGATATATATGACTCTATTGAGTTCTATGAGCTTAAAGAGAAATTTGTGTAAAATGGAAACTATGCTTTAGATTCGTAATAACTAAAATCTTTCAGAATATATTTCTTCTGCTTTGATGGAGCTGAAATAAATACTATTTTCCTCAGAGGAAAAAAAATCCCCTATCTTGTAATATTTTCCTCTGTTTCCTAAAGTATTTCATTCATTATTTCTATTGTCAACCTTGCAGTGCCGATGTTCAACCATGTTGCCACACTTTACCCTGGAGGCCATCTTTTTTAAAAACTAAAAATCATCTTTTTACCCCTTAAATATTATCGAAATTGCAAAACAAAATATATCTTCGTAATCAGTTAATTTTTCTCTTTAATACGTACATAGATCAAGCCCATATTTCTTACTTTTCCTTAAAAAAAAAAAAAAAAAAAAAAAAAAAAAAAAAAAAAAAAAAAAAAAAACCTACTTTCTCTTTGACTAAAACCTCTATAACGCTCATCTTTTTATTTTGAATCTAATGAAGCAAAAAACTCTATGACATATAGAAAAATAAGGCCAATATCTTAACAAAATAGTAGTTATTAAACTTGCTGCAACTTTTTAACTAGATTTTTCCCGCTATGAGTATCATACCACATATTGATCGTAATTTTATGCTTTCTGATGCAACTAGAGGGATGCTAAAATAAGATTCTCCCTATATTAAGCTTTAATCTCTTACGAGTTTGACTAATTTGATCATTCTAAAGTGCTTTTTATCCCAGAATTTGCTTCTAAAAGTAGTTTACTATTAAGCTAACATTTGCTAAGGTTCGAAGGTTTTCAAAGACTTATCGGAGAAAATAAGGTTAAATGACAGGGCTTAACACAGGATTTAAAAACAAAATTTGGACACTCATCAAGTCCACATGAATATTTTTTGTATTATTATTATTATTTAGTTTCATTCATATTTTTATAATTTCAGAACAATTTGTTTTGATTAGAGCCATTGTGGCACTCAAGACAACTTTAGTTTGCTTACTACATTTTATTTTAATTAATTTTCCTACCAAGGAGAAAATATTTACTAAACTATAACTTTGGGGTCACAGATTATTGAATTTCAGTTCATGGGTATGATGTTCTTTCTTCCAGCTTTTGTTCTTTCAGTTGGTTGTCTGACAATATGCCATATTGCTTCCACTATATTAGAAGATTTTTATATATTTTTTATTACTGTGCTGCAAAATCGTCACATTTAGCTTCTGATGATCACATTTTTTATGCAGTGGAATACGCAGACTTCAGTTTTCTTTTTGTCTGGCGTAAGATAATTCTGTTTGTAGTAAATTCCAAGGGAACCAAGGGCTGTCTTACAAATTTCATGTTGAGCAGCTATGACAAGACCATCAGCGTAAATAAATGGCTTTCAATGGTTGTCCAGGGGTTGATCATTGTTGTATATATTAAATAGAGCTAGGACAAGAATACTACCTTGAGGAACCATTCCTCGATTTACATGGACAGCTTTCGCATTCTGATGACAAATAATTGTCTTTACCTGAGAAGTTCATAAACTATTTTTGTGAGGCTGATATCTCGCGTCCTGTTCTAAATTTTAGGAAGGAGTTTCTTTATGCTTATCAGGTCGTAGGCTGCTGTCAAATCAACGAAGACCACTTAAGTAACTAACTATGTTAGATGTAAGACTAGGTCTGTGCAGTAGTGGGCTTTTCTAAATCCGGTTTGTTGAGGTATTAGTTTATCTTCGATAACTGGTGAAGACGTTTCAGAAGTTTATAGACGTGACTGAGGAGTTATTTTTGGTGGTAGCTTTTGGCATCGTCTGGAGGTTTACCAGGATTTTCTCAAGAACTTTGGAATCTTTTGGCTGTACTTAAGCCGTTTAATGTTGATGTAGTCAACTGTTACGGCTTTTCCGTTTTACGAGTTTTAATACACGTTGTTATTTCTTCCAGAGAGCAGGAGGCACTAATGGTGGATAGTTCACTGGTGGTATCAGGGATGATCTTGGTTTACGTGGCCAGGAATTTACTTGCTGTTAAGAAGTAGCTGCTGCGCAATATTATCAGGTGTAATATTGTGAAACAAGAGCAATGTGATAGTTCTTTTTAATTTTTCGGTCTTTTTTACTATTGTACGTAATATCAATATTACTTATTAGATCAATTCACATTTTCAATTAATTAAGTATTAATTTAATTTAATTGGGATGGAGCACACGCTCCAATGGCAATTTCTCTATACACCCATTTTTCCCTTTTTCTATTCCCGCCTATAAATTTCCTTCTATAAATTTCAAGTTTAAATTCATTCAGCGTTTTTGATAAAGTATTCGTAAACATTATTGATAATTTATTCAAATCCCTGATCCCTTTACCTACGAAAAAAAATCTTCTCATGCCCTTATGACTTGCTGGCAGATATGAAAACCGATTTGGGAAGTCTTAAGACTGATATTCAGTCGCAATATGAAATGCTCAGTTCCTCGGTTTTGGGAAGATTGACGGCAGGTTTTACGGATCTTCAAGAAAATCTGGAAAATCATCAATTGCAAGTTGTTGAGATTAAGAGGCTCTGGAAAATTACAAGGAGATGTGCACCTTACAAGAAGCAGTCACCGTAACAGGATTGAAGTGACAGAAGATCACTGCCGAAATCTCGAAAAGGGTCTACAACAGAGCTATTCTGAAATGATTGATGAAGAGACGCCTTATCCTCTGATGTGTTTAAGATATCCAACAGAATGGACAAAACCCACATTTCAACCGCTGTTGGAGTGGGAAAATTTTCTCTTGTGGGTGAGGGTGTCAAGGATTGGAATAAATTAGAAGGGAAGTAATGAATAATTTACTGAAAGCGCTAGAGTTTAAAATTAAAATTCATAAATAGCTAAAGCACAGACGTGGAGAAATTTAAGACAATGTTGTAATGTTATGCTTTGTGCCACATTTAATGGCTTATTTTGTTATAGTATTAAACGTGTATTAGATTAATTATGATTTTTTTTCACTTTAGATAATTTTAGAAAATACGTAAGGTTGTAAGTAATGCTGTGGTGCCAATGTAAATATTCGTCTTATTTTAGGAGAATATGCAATGGAAAAATGCATTTAGTATGGTGAGTACAGCCTACGCTAGAATAGCCTCGTCAAGACAGTGACTTACAGATACCTTTGGGCGGCAAAACGAGTGATCGGAATGGCAACAATGGTTGCGGCAATCTCACAGTTTTTTTGACCCGGTTCGGAAATTTCATAGATCCACCACTGGCTGAAGTTAGACAGGGGGCGGCATAATCGGTATTGCACGCGGGCGCTCAAACAGCGGGCCTGCCAAAAGAGAGTGGTGTGGGGTGATTTTACCTGGTCCCACACATCCCGGAACCTTGATGTGTCCCTGAGGGAACTCCAGTCAACAACAGGTCACCTAGCTAGCGGCTCATAGCGTCACTTCCGAAGGATTCCGATGGGAGCCAAGGATCGTAGTTCACACCGCAGGATGTGCCACCTCGAAATATATGTCAGTAATGTATCACGTGACACCAAGACGCCGGCTCACCAGACTATCAAAATAAACACATGACTCAAATTCTGGGATTTTTCTGTCCTACAGATGCCTCTGAGATTCGAAAGGGAAGAGCCAAAGTTTGTGTGGGAGATGGCAGCGGCGACGAGCTCATTTCTATTCTGCATCCGATGTTGAGTCGATTCGACTCTAATCCTGAGTCCACTGCTGGACGCTGACTCTGGCTGCGGCTCCTGACGCTGTTTCTGACTTGCATTATTGAGTCGGATGTTGTCCGTAATGCTAATGTGGGCATTAGGTGGACTTCGCAGCTACCTTGTCAGGCACAGGGTCTCACATTCCGTGGGTCAACAATTGCCGACTTCCAGGTTCCAGACTTCAGCTGCTACACCACCAAGCCCAGTTGTATGTGCATACCAGGAAACTAAGCTTCCCTGGAATGAGAAGTTTCTGATCTAACTTTCAAAATAAAACCTACTGAGCTAATGGCATAAATTGCAAGACAGTACGAGTTGTTAGGAAAGAATCTTACCTTTCAAGACTCTTTTATTACATTCTCGCAAATTTTGAATGGTATAATTGTTCCATTCTTGGGACCCTAGCTTATTCTAATTGTTTAAAGTTACAGTAGCATTGATGACGATGTCTGATGTCATAATTTGTAGTGCACATTACTTTTGAATATCGTTCCTCAAAATGCATTAATTATTTGAGCTTAATTTTAAAATAAATTCCATTTGTTTGTTTGTTTGTTGAATCAATAGCTACCTGTAGGCGTTGCTTTATTGTTTTGTGCAACCATATATTAATATTATAGGCAAATTCGCCTAGACATGTAATTGCCAAATGAAGCTAAATAAATTTCATGTTGTGACTGTTTTTCCGGTAATCCCGATAGCGTCGAGATTAATGCTAATTTCATATTTGTATTGCATCCTAAAATTTAATACCATCAATTGAATGTTTTATTTAACAACTAAACATCCCTCCCCGAAGGCCCTTTCTACAATGTATGTAAGATAATAATAATGAAAAAGGGGTATTTAGACGACTAGGGAAATTTCCACCGGAGCATGCAATTAAATTCAATTTTATTTCAGTTCAAAGCAAACCTAATTTTACTATAGATGAAGGCAACAATGAAGACAAAAAGAAAAAAAAAACGTTACTTCGTTATTTCGAAAGCCAGGTTTTGTTTCTTTACAAGTATCTAGCATGTAACTTTGGTAGATGCCACACTTTGAATATCTTAAATCCAATATATTAGAGGAAATTTTAAAATTTGAATATGGAAACAGTTAAATACTATACACAAAAACTTTAGGAATGCAGCACATTTTCCTTTAAATGAGGGCAAAATGAAAACACATTTATAAAAGGAATGTCAAACCTTTATGATATGGCTCTTCTGGGCTGTGAAATCCAAATGAACCAGTATCGCTAGGTCCTAAATCATTACGGTGAAGAGAGTCATGAGAAAACACATGCCTGCAAAATAAAGTAATATAAAATATAAGTAGTTGAAAGTGGCTTTTATTTCTAAATACAAATTGAATCATATCCTATATTAAAAGCATTTTTTATCCAGTTTAAGAACAATTACTTAGTTACAGGAATATTCTTTAATAAAACTTATGTTTCCTTAGTAACAGCTCACTATGATGGTCTGATTGGCACGACTGGTGGCAGTAGAATATTACATTCACGCACTGCATTATGGTTGTTATTATTAATTTATAATACTATCATCATTAAAACTTTTATATGTAATTTATCCACGCCAGTGTGGCTTAGACCATTAAGGAACCGGACAGGTACTGAGGGGCAGGATCGAGTCCTGGTCCTCACTTACCGGCCATACTGATTACAATTTTTATGCGGTTTTGTAGAAGCATCAAGACGAACGCCAGGAATGTCCCCTATTTCTGCCTCTTAAAATACAAATCAAACAAACAAAATTTACACCTAACGCACGCAGAACATAGCTATACATTTCGTAGACAATGACAACATATCCACTTCCTCCATCAAACTACTACTGGCGTACAAAGCTGATAGTGCTAGTTCAAGAATACAACAGCAGACCTGACCTATGGTTGAAAACTGCTCTGAGAGAGGTGGGTATACATAAGTTGTAAAAAAACTCAATAGACACTGGAAACTGTAGTTATATTGAATCCTGTTATATTGCTCCTGAATTCTGCGTCAGTAAGAAATAGGTTTATTTTCTTTACCATTTTAAATTCCATGTAACTATTAGCATTGTTTTCTCCGTCCTTGCTACTAACAGAGGTAAAATTATTTTTTCTTTACTTTTTTAAATTCCATATAACTATTAGCATTGTTTTCTCCGTCTTTGCTACTGACAGAGGTAAGATTATAATGAACTGGATGCAAGCAAAATTTAACTATCAACTGAAAAGTTGAAGACATATTTAAAAGAGTGGTTCAGCAAATGGAATGGTGGCCCAAGCAGTCCCGCCCTAAGCGGGCGTACAAAGCGTGCAGCGCACGCGGACAGCACGTCCAGGGGGCGGAAAATCGAGCGATCGATCACGTAATATTCAGTCATTGCCGTAATACCAACCCCACTTATAGCATAAAAAATGTCTGCATGGATGGAAAAAAATCCAACCGGCGCGCAATTACATTTGCTTTTATATTACAGCGTTAACAGCACCATCTATGGGCGTCGATCAGGACTAGGATGCAATGCGAAACGTCTGTTGGCAGGTTAAACCGCCCGGCTGCACCATGGAGGAAGGAAATATATGGAGACTACGCAAGAGACCTTCACCACGCATTGAAGTGAAGCCGGGCGGAGCAGTGGCGTAGCTAGCGTGGGTGACACCCGGGGCGGATATCGATGGTGTCACCCTCGAAAATTTAAATTCAAAATTAAGTAAAATATAATGTCTTGTAAGTGTAAAATATCATATTAATAAAATATAATAAAATAAACATTTATTGTTATTAAAAATTATAGTTGATAAAATTTTAATATTAACTTCATTTAAAAAAAACACAATAAACTAAAAACAATCTTCTCTTTTTAGCTTTAACAGCTGCAAACTCGTAAATCACATATTCAAAATTATCAATTTTAGTTACTTCATGTTCAATAGTCAATATGGCAAGATTTTAGTCACGTGTTGCTCACCGGTGATCGAAAGTGGTTTTAGATTAATTTGAACTCCTCTGAAGATCGGGTCTCAGTCCGACACTCGGCCGTCATTGTATTGGTTTATGTTTTGACGGTGCTGATCAGTATCGGTCTGCCAGATGTGGAGAAGCGCATCGAGAGAGTTCGGAAATTTACCTTCCCTTTACGACTAAATGTTGTTTTCATGTTATTATTTGCCTTAAAAATTGTATTTTTTTCATCCATGTTCATCAGATGTTCGTAAAATGTAGAAAGAGTCCTAGCATCTTCGCATTAAAAAAATCAGAGCTTTGCCAGAGTTTAAGACCAATTTTACGACCCACAAATCCGCATTTGTAACCGAACCTCCCACATTCGAATCGCACGCCGTAACCAGACGCAAGTCTAATCTAGAAGTACTGAAAAATATGTATTCAAACAAATAAACGTGGATTCGTGTCTTTTGATAGTAAAAATATATGGTATAGAAAAAGAATATGTTTATTTTATCATGTTTGAAAACTTATTTTTCATCACACCTATATTCGGACTGGCGACTCAAATGATTACTGCGTGCGATTTGAAAACTGTAGGTCCGGGTTCAAATCCCGGCCTCGACTGTAATTTTTGCGTGCCTTAAATTTGACTTTTACCAATGACAAAGCTTTTATCTTTTAATGCGAAGGACGCTCGGTGGTTTGAATTACACTTTAATCTGTAGGTCTTCTTTTCAAGTTAGGTGACTACGATATAGGTGCACTGCGAGTTTCCAAATAAGAAACTCTGTTACTAGAACATTGAGATAACATGAAATTATTATTTTTACTATACAAAATCTTTACGACTTATATTTAAATTAAAATATGTTATAATCTCGTTCTTCACTAACAAAAAGTCTTGAGTGAATCGAAAAGAACCTCAGACAAAACAAACACGTCAAGTGCGAGTGATTGACATTTCATTGGGATTACGTTGATATTGTTAATATTGCGCTGGGATACTATTTTGTACATAAAATATCCATCAGTTAGGTGATTACGTGAGTCAGATATAAAGTATTTTAATGTACATTCGTACCAAAACTGTGCAGAATAAAGTACAGTACTCTATAATAAAGTAGGGTGTCAAACCTACCTGTCATCTGTGACATTGCAGCTCTTTAGAAAACCAGTAAAATTATATATTTATACTGATTAAGGCCTAAATATTGGTAAATTAAAAGTTAAAACGATTTATATAAAAAAGAATATAAAGTTTAATTAATATTTTTTGCTCAGAGATTGCTTGAATGGATAGGCTCTCTGAAGAAAAAAGAAAAAGAAAGGAGGAGGAGAAGTTAAGAGAATTGTTGGGAGAGAAGTGGCGAGAAAGAAAAACAGCAGGGAATCTTGAAAATAATAGTTGCGAAAAATAGCTTTGATGGCTCTTGTGTAGAAAATGAACCTGCAGATCTCCGGATATAGTGACAAACACGGTCGTTATTGGTATCAAGAGGATTTGTAAACAAATAAACGGGATAAATAAACTGCAATAGTTCATAATAAAACTTCAGTCAACAAAAATTATCTATTTATTTATCTATTAAGATCGCATGAAGATATTTATATGCGACACATCCCCAACACTGATTCCCTGAAACAATCACTTGTAAACGTTGAAGGAGACTAAAGACCGGGTAGGAACACGGGTGAGCTATGGAAAAGTTTGGACGCGAGGGGGGCGAGCCGTCACTCGGCCGGCTGTCGTTGCGGTTACGGTACAGGCCAGTATTGGCAAAGTGCAGTTCGACCTTTACATTTAGCAACTGGTACACAAACTGGTGCAAATTAAAATCCTAGCACCCAGACGGTGTTGTGATAAACGAATTAAATTTGGCCCCAAATATGCCCGCATGAAGAGTTTAAATGATTTAACATTAAAAGTTTTACATGTAATAATGTGAGAATTACGGTGCTATATATTATGTAAATTGCAAATTATTATTATTTTTTTAGCGTATAAGTGGCAAACAGTGTGGTGTCACATGACACGTGGTTGCCCACAAGTTTTTGTTGTCTAAGTATGCCAAGGCGAAGAGTGACAACTCTCTACACTGTAACATGACGCGCTGTCGCCACGTTACAAGGTGCATTTTTATTATATATGTTATAATATAAGAGTAATTTACATAAATCTTGGGCGACCACCTAAATAGATTTTTGTTGTAATTTTATAAAGTACGCAAGATTCCAAGTGAGAACTGTAATGAAATGGTGAACTTATACAGTGTATCTTGGTAAAGCGAATATTCAAGAATTATTGAGCTATGTAGGCTTGAAGCTAATCTTGGTCTTCCCGAATCATGGCGACGGAACGTCGCAGATTTGGGGTTTTGCCGGACCACACACTCTGCTCCCTGGGGATGGGTCACTCACCGAGCGGGAAAAGCCTGCCGCCCAACACCCGAAGGGGCTCTCACTCCGGCGAACTTAGCCGAATATGTCCGACTTCTGTTAGATACTCTAGGCAAATCACACATCGGGGATATCACGTGACATTAGGTGCCGACCTGAAGATCCAATCCAAATGAGCGTATAACTTAAAATCCTGGGAATTTTTGTTATATGTGAGCTTCGAGACTACAAATGGGCGGAGCGAGAAGTTTCCTCGTGGACCGAAGAGCGAGGAGCTGGACATTCTAACTTCGATCTTCGAGTCCAAGCTATGCAAGTCTAGTCTGAGGTAGACTTGGAAAGTTGACTTCTCTCGCCAACTGCCGTTGTACGATATCTGACTGCCAGCTTGCCTTGCTGGAGCAAGTTTATCACAGCAACACAGCCGGTAATGCGATGATGCGCATTGCCAGACCAGAGATGCCTGTAGCCGACTTGTGAGATAATCTCACATATCGTGGGTCCGCTGCAGTCACCGCAGACATCAGACGCAGGACTACAATGGTAACTTATTACGACCAAGCCATCTGATTGTGCATTCCGTGAAACAGAACCCGTAAGCGACTTTGAGAGGATAGGTCCATGTTCTCACTTTGTAATTGTAAAAACCCCTGAGCTAGCGGCATAATTTGCCAGAACTAGTTATTTTCGAATGATATATTGTTCATTCTGGCGCCCATGATTTTCCTTTTTTAACTGTAAAGTCACAGTTTTATGATACCTTTGTCAGAGGTCGTCATAACTTGTATTTTTTATTGTTCCAATTGTCATTATTTCTTGCATTTTGATTTTGAGATATGTTTAAAAGTAAATATACAATTGTTTGCTTGCTCATGTAACTCTGAGCGTTGCTTTTATGATTTTGCCAATTTGTGTTAATGTTAACGATAAATTCGCTCAGACTTGTAATCGCCAGTGATAAGAAAATAAATGTCATATTGTGACAATTTTTCCTAAATTCCAACTGACGTCGAGATTCTTCCAAAATTAAATAATTTTCACTCCTTCATAAAAATTAAAATGAAAAATCCACAATTATTAATCATAAAGGTATGAAAGATAATTGTAAAGTAGTTTGCCCACCAAGGCACCCACCACAACACCCAAATGTCTAACAGTGAGAGAGGTCGGAGAATTGACGTGTTTTGAAAGGGTGCATCATATCGTGAAATCTCCAGAACGATTTGCCGCAGTGCAATGTCAGTATACAGACTTTTTACACAGTGATGAAAAAAAGCTCTAATACTCCTAGGGCAGGCACAGGTCCATACAGATGAATAACAGCACGTGAAGACTGCCAAATGGTGTGGGTGGCTGTTGCTGGCAGATGGTTGACTGCAGGCCAAATCCAAGCAGTGGTTACACATAGTCACACCCCGCCTCCGCCCCTCCCCGGATGATTGTAAACTAATTGCTTGAAGCTGGGTTGCACTCTCTGGCCCCTGTGCATTGTGTCCCATTAATCTAATTTCATTGCCATCATCATCTACCCTGGTATAATGCGAAACACAAATGGACATGTGAATGGCGTATATTTGTGTTTAGAGACGAGTCTCGATTCTGTCTGTGGCAAAATGATAATCGACGACATGTTCGCAGGCGTAGTGGCGGAACGGCTTATCTGCTGTGATTTCAGAACCTCACACAAGTGCCGTCACCGGTGACATGTTTTGGTGGCAATCAGTTTCGATAGCATGACTGAGTCGGCTGTTGTTGAAGGCAATGACAGTCCATCACTATGTGGACGGGGTTCTTCATCTTATTGTGATACCCTACATGTTCAACATACGAATCGTATTTATTTTCCAAGACAGTGCCCGTCCTCATACTGCGGCCATCGTCACACAAGCCTTGCAAGGAGTTTCGATCACAATATGCACAGCACGGTTCCCAGATTTGTCCCAAATAGAGCATTTCTAGGATACCAGAAGTAGACACATTAGATCACATGGTCACCCAGCACAAACTGTGCAACAACTGACTGCAAAAGACATGCACGCGTAGTGAGACATACACCAAGAAGACATCCGAACACTTGTTGTGTCAATGCCGGCAAGGATCCACGAATGTATTGGTGCTCAAGTTGGGCGCATTTCTCACTGACAACTGTAAAAGGTAATAACTTAGCCTGATCCATTTCCATTTGTTATTATTTGTTTTAGGTACGGCCCTGGATATATTTTCAAAGTTTCCTAAAATTCTACCATTCATGTATGCGTGTTGTGATTTTAATTTCCGCCAGTGTAACTATAGGGCAACCATAAGATTTCGCTATAAATTTAAAAAAGTCGAAAACTACCCATTTGTTATTGAAACGTTAACATAGGCTGTATTTAAATGACTTCACAACCTCGGTATTTGGAGGACCAAGGGATATTGAGAGGAAAGTTAACAGAAGTGGTTTGATCCAAGTAGAAGCAATTCCAGACCCAGATGGGGTCCCGTTGGAGCAAACCCAGGATCCAGGTCCCACAAGTTGTGAGCAGGGCCGCCGTAAGCGGGCGTGCAAGGCGCACCGGCACATCGAGGGGGGCGGCAAAACGAGCGATCGACAGTCGCCGCCCCGCGATAGTTGCCACTCCATTGTCGCGGCGATGAAATTTGGGGCGCATTATGTGGCGGGCGATTTTTTTTTTTTTTTTTAGCTCAACAGCTGCTTCGGGCAGCCGCCGACACTCGGGATGGCATCAATGGGGGCGGCAAATAATGTTCGAAGGGGCGCCAATCTCACAGTTTTTTGACCCGGTTCGGAAATTTCCTAGATCCACCACTGGCTGTAGTTAGACAGGGGGCGGCATAATCGATATTGTACGCGGGCGCTGAAACACCCAGGGGCTGGCCTGGTTGTGAGACCCTGGAGGATACTGTATAGTCAGAGAAGCAACTCTGCATTAAGTTCCTTCATAAAAATACAGGAATAAATAAAATATAAAATCATAATTAAACGTAATTTAAAATAAAAAAAAAACAACGGTCAGGTAATAAAATAACACGCCTTTGAGATATCTGCCGCCTTTACATGAAGTACTTAATAAGTGAAGTATTTTACTACCTGCCTAAGAAATAAGTAGCTACAGACTCCTAAATATGATATGTATCGAAGCCCATCTCCATGTGTAAATTTTAGATTTCTAGCACCGCTCAGTAGCGTATAAATAAAGATGTAAACGGCTCGAATGTTCCTTCAATTTATGATTAAAGCTCAATTTTTGTTCAGGAACAGAAGTTCGACATCCCTGTCGATTTAAGGAACCCATAAGAATGTAGGTACGTGTATTCGACAAAGAAATCTTCTTCTGTAAATTTATGATGGAAAATTCTTAGAGAATCATACGCTTATTTATTTGATCGCGATCATATTTGTATATTCTCAATCAGTAGAAAGCATATCAAACTTACATGAACCTAGAGTTAAAGTGCTTAGGGGGCATCCATAAACTACGTGAGGGGAAATAGGGGCGGTTTCCAGCGAAATCTCACCAATTCTCACGTGAGATTTTTTAAAATTGTGTTGGACTGTAGAGCTAGAAAAAAAAAGTGAATGTCGAGTTTAGGGGGGTATTTCGTCGAAAAGTGTGGGTGTAATCGGCTTTGGGAGAGTGAGACCTAAAAAAAAAAAGATCTCAAAAAGTTACGAAGACGATCCGTAAGGGTAGGGGGGGGTGTCTGACGGGACCAGATCTCACGAAGTCTCACCAGAGGGGGGGGGAGGAGTAGAGGAGGGTCCGAAAATCCGGAAAAACACCTCACGTAATTTATGGATGTCCCCTTACTAATGTTAAGATTTCGCTAGCAAGATACGCGGTTCCAACTGTTTTAAACACATGCCCTACAAAAACTGATTACCGACAGACGATAAAACTTGGACTCGTCCGGATTGACTTGAAACCTGAAAGTATTGCTAGTTTAATGCAGTTTTCCGAATCATTTTATTTGCATAAAATCGAACATGATACGATTTCATGTCGAGTATAGGTGCACTGTCGACAAAATGAAGGTACGCAGACTGTATATCGGATAACACGAAATGTACTCAATTCGAATCTGTCAGATGATAAATTAAAAAATTACTAGAAAATACTTCAAGTCACTTGTGAATCTTAGCTAGAAAGCTAATAGATTTCTAAAAAAGCAAAACAATTTTGAAGCCTAGACTACGCGCATTCCAGCATACCCTTGGTTGCTTTTTTTCATTTTCAAATGAAAATCTAACATTTTTCTTGAAATAATTTCGAGTAATTACAATTTAACTGCCTAATTACCATGATTTTAACAATTTTAGATATATCCTTTAATTTTAAAATTTCCTCTCTTAATACAAGAAAACTTACATTATATCCACCGTCGCTCGTAACAAACCAAACAACTGTGACGGACAGCAAGCACGAGTTCGTGTGATTGTTGGAGCAACAGAGCGATGCTCTATTGTTTAAGCGCGCGGTGTAGCCAATAATATTATTATACTCCACTGTACTGGATCGTATTTGAAAAAGCGATAGATCAACTTAAAAAGAAATATTCAGAACATTAAAGGTAGACGTGTTTCGACACCAAAGGATAAAAGAAGTCTATCAAAAATATATATATATTTTGTATCACACTAATTTTGATTACTATTTTCGAAATGTGGGTGTCACCCCCAAACGGGTGACACCCGGGGCGAACCGCCCCCCCCCCCTAGCTACGCCACTGGGGCGGAGGAGGAGTGGGGGGCTAGGCCGAACCCATACAGACACGGGGTATATGTATAAAAACCTCAAGGGGGACTCTTGGATAAACGTAACGCCGCAATCTAGTGATGGATTATTATGTAACTCGATCAGACAAATAAAAAATGAAGATTTTTTTTTTTTTATATCATGCTTAGTTTTCGAGATATTCTGTCTCAAACGTAAAATGTTTTTGGTTGAAAGTCAAATTTGATGATGTATTCTTATTTAAAAAGACGAGAGAAATAAAAAATAAAAAATAAAATTTTTCGATATCTCACCTATTTCTCGAGATATACTGTATCAAAAGTGAGGTGTCTTGAGTTGAAATGCAGAAGAAAAATATCGCAAAAGTCAAATTTAATGATCGATTCTTATGTAACACGACGAGACAAATCGAAAATAACGAATGAAATTTTTCGATAATTTGCTTAGTTTTCGGGATATACTGGGATTGGGTTGATATGCGGCCTGGACTAAAAATTAATTCTGCCAAAGCCACAATGAATTACATGGGGGACATGCAGAATGGATATTTCAGTTTTTTTACTACCACTTGTGGTTAGGTTGAAATGCGGCCTAGACCAGAATAAAAATAGTTATCTTTTTACCACACATCGTAAGCTTATTTGGGAATAGCTGGAAGTAGAAGTAGTTTCCATCGCGATACACGTTTTGTCACTAACTTGGTTCTCATGAAATTACTAACAGTAATAGATAAATTCTTTGTCCCTTACGGAACAATAAAACCATTCTGGTACAGACTGCATTTAGACCTAACCACAATCTCCATTAAATTGCCGCTATAGAATGAAACTATGTAGACATACCCACACACGCGTATTTGAATCGCAAACTGTATTTGCAGTAACAACATCGTTTGCTTCATCAAGATCCTAGATTGCATAGCATAATTTAACACATTTAATTTCATCATACACTGTCAGTATAAACTGCAACGTGACGAAAGAAAGCGCAATACTAAATTCACTGAATCGCGATGTAAAGCACACCTCTTTAAATCTCATTTTCAACACTCGTTAAAAAGTAATGCTAGTCTATTATGTGCAAAATAGCAAGGTATACTAATTTTCTACACTTCACCAACAAAAATTTGAGAACAAAGTCATCCCATTGAGAGCTATGACTAAATATTTATAGACAGGCACCGAAGTTTGTAAAATCTACCGCCCACTTCAACAACGATAATTAGAATTCAACTTACTTATGAAATGATATTCCAGGTTCTTTCCTCTCTTGCCTATTTGTGCAACCGTATGCAACACAAGATGGCATTATAAAAACACTTATACACATTACAAAATGAAATAATCACAGCATTTAACACAATGTGAACATAGCATTTGATTGGGATCGCAATATCGCCGCTGCCGCCACTGCGCATGCGCGAGAGTTTAGAGCCTGCTTCACAGATTTAACGTCACTTCTCCTCCATATATTTCCTTCCTCCATGGGCTGCACCCGAAAGTCGAGACGAGTGCCCATTGTCGTGTCCACAGGGCTTCCTTATCAGTTTGTCTTTTACGCATTCGAACAGTGCGGTCGCTCATGAAATCGCAGGTATTTTGTTAATAGTTCTTCTGACGTGTGGTCTAGGTATAATTAATGATGTTTTAACTTGATTAGTGTAATTACAATTCAATGTATCATCTGTCAGTGTAAATTATAAGTGTGAGAAAATCATAATTATTGTAAGTACTTACGTTTATTTATCGGCTTATCACAATAATTACTGCTCCTAGTCTGTGTGTAGTAGCATTTTGTAATTAAATTTTTACGAAATTTAAAATAAAAAAACCGGCCAACTGCGTGTCCGACGGTTCCGTAGTCAGTACAGGCTATTCAAAATTCTTACAACTCATCATTTTAAAAATACAATTCAATTATGCTGTTCATTTATGCGGATTTTCTATGAAATTTTGATATTCAACTACATGGTTAAGTTAGTCGATTATTACTCGCAAAACTAGAAAAGCCTATTTATCTCTTTTAAATTCACTGTATTTGCATATTATTACATTAAAAATTTAAAAAATACTTACCATTTTCAAAAAGTTTCAATTCGTAAATGAAATATATAGGTAGTTAGTTAAAAAAAAATATAGATATGTGAAGGTGTAGATGTAGGGACATTGCTCCAGAGTTGTGTGGTCCATCGCAATTGAAATTAAATTAAATAGGACGTAGACGGAATTGCTTGTTAAAGGCTTAAAGTGCAAATACCCTGGCACAACGTTTGCTTATAAACTAATTGCCACATTGGGCAGGTGTTGGGAAAGGTTTACAAAATCCTTCATTTACTATATTGATTTACTTAGAGTGATGAGAGGATGTACCAAAGACGCAAGGGAATTATTTGTTGCAAAACTTTGGTCAGACAGTTGCTTCAATATGCTAGTGTACTTTCGGACCAACATTTTGGGTATAAAATACGGGATGTAGAGGATGTGCAAAGGAGAGGACACAGTAAATGATATGATGAAGGATATGGATTGGGAGTCGTTGGAAGACAAGAGAAGGGTGGAGAGAGTGCTTGGAGTGTTGATGATGGCCTGATGGAGCTTGGAAGCATATTGGTCGAGAATTAGGAGTAGAGCATTGAAGGCAAAAGATGACCCTGGGCAAAAGCTTGCAATCAATTTCATACACAAAGGAGTGGGAAAATTTTGTTTTATGGGTAATGATATCTAGGTTTGGAATAAGATACCAATGAAAGTGATTAACAATTTTCAAAAAAACTCTGAAGGAGTTTAAAATCGATAATTAAATTTGTACGTCGTAAAAGTAGATGGGGGCGGAATTTACCACTGAACATAGAAGATTACAATAATAAACAAAAAACAAAAAAATACTAAGAAAAGTATAATTAGATGACTATGTAAATTGCCACCGGATCATGCGCTTCATAACAGTTAAATTCAAATTCAAAGTGGAAGACAAGGAAGACATGGATAATACTGTGACAGCAGGGGTGATAGAACGAAAATTTACTGTATGATATAATTCCCCACCAAAGAAAAGAGCTTTCATCAAAACAGTTGTTTGTAGATGGCATTTTATTTATAAAATTTATGGTTCAGGAACTGCAGAAAAATGAACTACAACCAGATTAATATTGTTGTTCCAATATGCAATCAGTTCAACACATGGAAAGAAATGAAAAGTCGACCTTTCACTCAACGAAGTTGAAGGCTGAGTGCTACAGTAACAAAAAGAGAAAGAGAAAAAGAAAACAAAATAGAATGACATAAACACATTAACTTTATATTTTGGTCTTCGCATTGTCCACACAGATAGAAGTTGATGCATATGAGTTTGTCGGCACCTGCAACATAATAACCTAAGTCAAAAATCACCAGCCAATGAGTTGACATATCCACAGATACGTTGAGTTGAGCAAATGCAAAAGTGGTTTTCTGTAATTGGGGGCTTCTTAGAAAATTGTTTGATAGAAACAGATATGTGATTAAAAAAAATAACTATACTGACTGAAGTAGTTTCTCTTAGAGCAGTGTTTCTCATCTTTGGTCCGCGAAGATGTGGCATGTGGTCCGCAGGCAAAATATTTGATTCTAACTGAATTAAAGATATTTTATATATATATATATATATATATATATATATATTGGTGAAAATTGTACACATAAAATGGATACCGTACTCATAGTACATATGGCTATAATTGAGTATAAGTTATAAGCCAATCTTTCTAAAAGCTATGAATACTCCAACGACTAGCCAAAATTTGTTATTTCAAGCTATGAGTATATGGCTGCAATGTTGCTATAACAATTTGTCACTAAATACGTTGGCAGCTGGCATCAAAGAGAGTGGCATTTCTTTGAGGATTATGTTAATGACTGTATTTAAGGAAACATGGTATGTGCCAACAACAGTTGGTTAATAATGAACACAGAGGTAAAAATTAGGAACATATAAGCTAGTGGTTTGTAGAATTATTTATGACATTTTACTCGGGTTGAAAAAGGTTGAGAAACGCTGCTCTAGAGTATTCTTAGAGTAAGGGAGCGTGCACAAACCACGTGGCTCGGTCAAGGGGGGGGGAGGGGTTGGCTGGAAGGCTACGTTGGGCTACGTGGGGGGGGGAGGGGGGGTTTCGTGCCAGGCCACGTAGCTTTCCTTTCATAACATTTTTGACAGTTAAAATGGGGAACAAAATACACAACAGCATGCGAATATTTATTTCCGTCAGTTTATTATCTACTTACATAATTTACAATCGTCTGACAAGAGAAAACGGTAAAAAATATCTTCTGGAATCAAAAGGGAAAAAGCTACGTGCTACGTGGGGGGGGGGGGGGGGAGAGGCAAACCACGTAGGGCTACGTGGGGGGGGGGGGCCCTTTCACAGTAAGCCAAAATGAAGCTACGTGGTTTGTGCACGCTCCCTAAGCAAACGAAACTAACTGAATTTCATTTACCACAAATCGTTGGAAAAGCATACAAGCATGTACAATTCCAAGAAAGAAAAACAAAGAATTCAGTCTCGTATCTCCACACATTATATTCTCGACATGTGATGAAAGTTCATATTTCAGGGATTGGGATCTCCTAACTAAAATTAACGAGGGTGCTGCTTTGAAACTATAGTCCTACCTATTCGTGGTTACCGTTAAATCAAAAGCACTGTTTTGATAAGAATATTTGGATATGAATGCCCTCTTTTCTTCAATATAGCTATCTCATTGAGAGGTAACTGTGAAAATTTAAACTGCTGAAGCTCAATTACAGTAGCAGAATTTATTTCTTTGATAGCGAGGGTGTCATAGTATCAGTTTTCTATAAAATTTGAAGAGAATTCCATTCCAGCTCCTTTATAATATGAATTATTGCAAAACACAAAAAGGAGCTATATATACATCTACAAAAAGACACTCATAAAACAGTGATTAACTTAATCCTCAAAACAACGCCGCTTTCTTTGATGCCGAAAGGAAACTCATTTAGTGAACATACTATTACAGTAACAATGCAGTAATATTATCGAAATATCATGTATTTACCGGTCGTTGAAATATTCATGGCTTTTTTAAAGATTGCCGTATACATTTAGAGTACAATATCTATTTTCTGTTCACAGTTTTTATTAATATTTTTTGTTTTGATATCTTTACTTCAGTTACATGCAATTTTTTAAAATTCTGCCTGCGGACCAACTGTTGTCGACAGACCACGGGTTAGAAACAATGGTGTAAGATATCCACAATCATCGCTATCTAATTCTAGTCGATAGCGGTCGAAAAAACGCTCGACCATTGAGACGTTATATGCTCTTTGTGTTGGTCGGTAAGCGTTTTCGGGACCCACGTTTGCACACAATTTGCGAAATCCGAGCTTTACCACAACAATTGTGTAAATCGTGGTGTGTCCAACAAGAGGAAATTCATCAGGCAGAGTACTAATTATCAGTTGTCGATTGGATCGCAGATTTTGGTCCTCTAGAACAAATTCATCTAGGCCTGCCAGTACGGTGTTTATCGTGCACATTTGAGGGAGTCTGGACACCATTGCCTAACCTTCTCTTCACTTATTACTGTTCTTCCGTGAACTAGACGTAACTCCAGATGGATATGAGCATCTGATGACCCTTCTGGACACAAAGATCTAATCCACACATATTCGCGAACGTTGTGGTCTGCATTCACTGATTATAAACAATAACTTCAGAGGCTTTTGAAACTATCAATAGATTGCTCCGCGTGTGTACAACGTTGTTCAGTCCAGCCCATACTTAAATATAAGTAAACTGCCTTAAATTTCAAAATATGCCTTGTATATTACAAAATCTCAGGCATTTAATTCAAAACTCAGCTAATTATTTCTTCGATGAACCTATTTTTACAGTTGGGAAAAAATGTAATTATCTACAATACAGGTTAAAAAAAAAACTGATAATTTGGACTGAGAAGTGAAGTAGTGTAAAGGAAATAATACAGACTCAGTATTATTTTCATTTAGTCTTAGTAAATCTTTGCTCATGTAGGGCAAGAAACATGGCAGAGGTGCCAAAATCACCCAGAGAAATGTTGGAGTTGCACCCAGTGACAGACTTTGTCACTCCAGATAAGTGTTTCTCAGCAGCGTCGCAGACATTGAGGCCACGTTATACAGTGCGTCACGAGTTATTCACATGCGTTAAGTAGCTGCTATCATTTCACTTCGTTTCGGCAATTGATATTTAAGTTCTCTGAAGCAGGGGTGTAGCGCTAACGGACTGCTTGAAGAGTTTGTTACAGTTCTGTGTTTTACATCTGAAAAGGAATTAGCAGCGGACCTGATTATAATTTGGAACTTTTATCTGTCGCAACTGTTTCGTTTAAAGACGCACTACCTACCAATATCAAGATCTAACATTCCGATCACAAGAACTCAGTTTAGTCCGAAATCGATGCAAATCAGTTGGGGTGTCAGAATTACCATAAAAGAAAGAAGAAATCGTCGCAACCATAGGTTGTACACTACTCAGCCATTCTCGAAGGGCTGTCAACAGTTGGGGAGCGTGCACAAACTACGTGACTTGGTCCAGGCGGGGGGGGGGGGGGGGGGTGTTTGGCTGGAAGGCTACGTTGGGCTACGTGGGGGGATGGAGGGGGGTTCCGAGGCAGGCCACGTAGCTTTCATTTTATAACGTTTTTTTATAGTTAATATGAGGAACAGAACTCACAACAGCATGTGATTATTTACTTCCCTCAGTTAATTATCTCCGTATGTAATTTACAATAGTCTGACATGAGAAAACAGTAAAAAATGTCTTCTGGAATCAAAAGGGAAAAAAGCTACGTGCTACGTGAGGGGGGGGGGGGGTAGAGGCAAAAGCCACGTAGGGCTACTTGGGGGGAGGGAGGGTTCACAGGAGGCCAAAATGGAGCTACTTGGTTTATGGACATTCCCTTGGGAGTTATTTACTCACATAAGAGGGATATAAACCGCTTACCATAAAAATAGCCTAAACACTTAACTAGAGGTGGTAAGACTAAAATGAGTTAAAATCATGTTGTTCTTTTTGTACAAGGCATTAATAATCATGGTATTTAGGCTTTCTTCTTTAACATCAAGTTCCACAAATTCCCTCTCAATTTCAAACACATTTCAAATCAATAATAAATTCAGGTTAGACTCAGAATAAATTAGTTTCATTTCATCAAGATTGGTACAGAATACGATATCTTTCTGAAACATGCATTCATTTAAATTCTGTGCTAGTTTAGCTACATGCCAAAAAAAGAGTGAAACTAATTATTTGTTGAACCCACTTTCAATAAGAGGTGTCACGTTTTATATTTTGAGCATGTATGAAATGTAGATAAAAAATAAAAAATTGTAATCTATATAAAAAATCAATAAACAAAAATATATGTGGTATAATAACTTACCCAAATATAAATGAGCAAATTTCTTCAAAAGAGCTGGGACTTGCTGCAAGTATGATACATGCAGAACTGAAGCCAAACAATATACCTATAGACAGTGTTACCCAAAAAGTAAAACCAATCTTCCGTCTTAACAAACCTGTAAAAAGTAACATGTTTTGTTATAGAAAAATTAATATTAATTTATCTTATTTACATACGTAATAAGTTTTTCAAACATTAAAAGGATATACTGTTTTTACGTAAAAAAAAAAAAAATCTTACACTTACGGAATGGCACTCGCATTGTGATTTGAAAAATGGTATAACGATCACACGTGATTTTCTGGAGGCTGACCAAGTGAGGAACGATTGAAGCAACTCAGGATTATGTTGCGTCTAGAGATCATATAATCATCTAGACAGGAAACTCTGAAACAACAAAAAACAATCCCATTATTCAATAAATCTTCATTTATGTGAGCCTTCGGCTGGTACCCTTCCAATGTCCACCATTTACATCAGTAATGTATTTGAGTTTTCATTCAGGTGATACAAAATAATATTTTCCCACATCCTGATAGCTGACATTGAGTGCTTCTATCAGAGTATTGAATTTAATTCTTCTAGTGATATTCTTCCAGGATTCATTGCCAGTATGTGTCTTATACACTACCAGCATTCTATTCACCTTTCTCGAAGAAATCTAGCTGCTTCATTTGACTTCCTTTCAACTCCTGTATTTGGTGTCCATACTGCTTCACCGCATTCCATCAATAGCCTCATATATGAATTGTATTCAGGTCCCTCACTTAGCTGATACATAATAATTCCATTGCTCTTTCCAGTAATTGCATTTTTTAATCTCCCTACCACATGCCGAATGTGTAACTCTCAACTGAGTTTATCACCAAATAAATTCCAACAAAAAATCTTTAAAAATTGTTTTTTATATTTAAGTATATTTCATGTTATCATTATATATGCCGTTGCCGTTTAGACGGTACTGGCTGAGATTCTTTGAAGGCGGAGAGTCCGGGAACAGGTTCAGGGTTTCGTTTCGCGAGCGTCGGAGCGTGTTCATCTGGAAAATGAAAGCGGTGGTTAAAAAACATTAACTTGGCATTATATCTCAAGGAGAGATGAATGATTACTAAATAGATTGTGGGATTAGACATGCGTTCCGTTTCGTTTAAGTGTTCTCGTTCAGTCAGTTCTCGATCACTTTGTTCGGTCTCCTCTTCTTCCATGTCACTGCTATCAACCAGAGGCTCGACGTTTTCACAAAGCCATTCGCATGGTGTGCAGATCTGGGAGCAATTTTAGGTCTGCCTTTTTGCCTCCAAAATTTCATTGGAAGCCTTTTTTACCTTTACAAAAAACGTCCCGAAGTATTTATTGAACCTTGTACGGTTTTGAAGTGGTGATATGAGACCAACTTATTTTCTTTTTTAAAGCCCACTCGTCATTTGAAAGTAAACTCTCGTGAATGTTGGTGGGGATAACGAGGCAATGTTGGGTTTGCTCTTACACGATGATGATATGTATTGCCTGTATCCCGAATCATTCAGACTAGCACCTGATCCTTTCCCATACAGTGCTATGAGAACCATGTTTCCCGCTACGGCAAACTCTTCCTGATGTGCATGAGAGTCTTTGAAAGCATTAATTACTGGTAAGTCATTGTTCTTCTGCTGGACTTTGGGAAGTTTTAATGTATCCTGATTTAACAAAGCAGAAGTGGTGTCACAACCACTCATCGCGTGCAGGTACACCATATGGTCTGACAGGGTTTTTCCAGCAAGAGGATTGTAAATGGTTTGAGAAACTTTCGCTTTTCCTAGTTTTATAAATAAGACTTTCTTTACATCATGTCTACACAGGCCACTCAAAATCACAGAAAGATTGATATCTTCCCCAACAGTCACAGATTCAGCTGAAGAGACCAACTTAATTTTTGAATCGTCAAATTTTCCATTAGTTTATTATAAACCGGTTCTTGTTATTGGAATTTGTAAGGAAACTTTTCTGTGAGACAGCGGGTACAATCGATTCACTAAATGATATGACAGCAGACTGTTTTCTTTAGTTTGATTTAATACATAAAACATAACTGCTGCAAATTTCTGCATATGGCTGACCGTGGTTCCATTTGACCCGTTGTTACAAAAACCCTCCGTCAATGACATATTTTGTATTGTTCAAGTCCGCCTGTTCAGTTAGCATAAAAGCTTGTAAAAGCTAGAGTTTCTTCCTTTCCTCATCCCATGCTCATAAAAAAGAGAGAGAGGGGGTAAGGATTGAGTTTATAACGCAAAAACTCTCGCAGCTCTTCAACTCAATGTTTCACGATGGTCATTCGTAAAAAATAATGATGACTGCAGCCGTATATTCTATCTGAATAGAGTTGTTCGTGAACGCAAGAGGCTGCACTCTTACGAGTCTTTTGATTTTTCAGCATGAAAATCGCCATCAACAACACGTTGTATACCTTTTAAGTCCGTCTCCTTGAACAATTGGCAGTTGTTCCTCTCAACTGCGACAGCACTTGTACCTAGTGACATTAGGTCAGTGGTTTGTGGGAAAAGGAGGATGCTCGTGGAACCAATTCAGCAACTTATCTGTATCAGTTTCTCTCTCTTTTGCCTAGCATCTCTGCTATCAATGTGTTGTTCTGACGTTTTTAGTTCCGCTCCCGTAAAGTGCTGCATTATGCAGTGCTGTCATACCTCGCGTCCGTCTTGTCACAACGCCTGCAGTTACTCCACAGCCATGAGTGAGACCACCACGTGTCTTCATTAACTTCATGTGACACAATACAGTTTCTCAATCCTACGAATGGAACAACATCCTCCGGTGATGAAATGCTCGTATACTGCAGATGGTATTGCAGTTTTCAAGGTATATATGTCTTGGAGGTAAAGATGGCTGCATTTGGCATACAGATTACGGCCAGCGGCGTGAAAGAAAGGGAGCATTTCATATGCAGTTTGGAAGTGAAGATCCCAGTTGCTGCTTCTTTTTGCTTCAATGAAGGGCTTTATAGAAAGTCACCGTTTCAGAATAAATAACCCAGAGGGCAGAGCTTAACAGTAGGACGACGCTCTGCCAACAGTTGAAGCTTAGCCTTGAATTCTTGTTGGACAACTTTCACAATCTCCTTAACTTCATTAAAGAGAATCACTGTTCTGCCCACATAGGAGAGGATTAAATTATATTAACATTTTTCTTTCAGTTTTGCGTCACGAAATTTTGTGAGCAAACATCAGATTCGGATTCAGCACCTCAAGAAACATAATGAAAGGAAGAACTCAAAACTACTCCACAACTTTCCAGCTACCGACTCTTTTGAGCAAACTTTGACAGGACTAATTTAGGATAATGCAGATTCGAATCTCAGTCTAATTATATAAATGTTAGTTTTCCATGGTAATGCAAAATTGATCCAGACAAATTCCAAGATGTTTCCTTCAAAATGCCATTGCCAAATTCCTTTCAGTTCTTTGTCCACAATCCTTTACTGCCGATAGTGTCCTCGATATTGATGAGATGTAAATACTGAAGATAAAATTTCTGCCACAATTACTTTTCTAATCTACGAATTTTAATTCTAATTCCTTAAGCGTTTTTGGTAAATAAATCATCACTTGGTAATTTGTTCCAATCCCTTACACCCTTACCAACAATAGAAAATTGCCCCACTCCCTTATGCATGAGACTGAGCGCCAGCTTGTGGTCATGATCGCCTTTCCCCTTCCATGCACTATTCCTAATTCTTTGACCAATATCCCTCCAAGCCCCAATACCAACATATGCCCTGTATATTCCCAGCACTCTCTTCACCCTCCTCCTTTCCTCCAATGACTCCCAATCGAGCTCATTTATCATATCAGTTACTGACTGGGTCCTGTGATAATTTACACAAACAAATCTATCTGCTTTTTTTGTACAACCTCCAACTCCTGTATTTGATAACCAAAATGAGGCTCATAATGATAAAGAGCAGCATGTAAGAGAAGATTTAGCTACGGCTAATATGTCGCTGTTTTTAAAAATATTAGTCTACGGTATGGGGTATACCAGATATACCGCCACCGTCGCCTTCTCAAAGTACAAAAGAAAATGGTTTATATACTCTAAATATGCAGATAAAGTATATTGCTTTTACTGTTGTTTATTCAACAAAAGGTCTCACTCTTATTTTGGAAACGATGGATTTGGTGACTGGAGCTTCTTATCAGAGCATCTCAAAACTCACGAAACTTTCCAACGAGCATGGCAGGTGAATGGTTAACGCTCTGGCCTCGCATTCGGGAGGACGCCGGTTCGAATCCCCTTCCACGCATCCAGATTTGGGCTTTCTATGGTTTCCCCAAATCATTCCAGGCGAGTGCCGGGATGTTTCCTTCGAAAGGTCATGGACGAATTCCTTCCCGTTCCTTATCCCCAGTCCCCTCCCGCCTATAATAATCTCGACGTCGACGAGGCGTTAAGCCATAAGGAAAAAAAACGAAACTTCCTTAAATCACCAGCACATCATGCTCACTTGTAGAGAAGTGTTGATTTCATTAAAGAACTTCAATGTAGCTCACAAACATTTGTGAATACGGATTGAAGACGAAACTGCGGTGGGTTGCTATCCTAGAAATAATGATGTCCAAAGTATTCTTTTTATCATACAATAATTTCTTGTTCAGAGGAAGCTTTGGACCTGAAACACTAAATACTTAATAATGGTAACTTCCTGGGTATATTGCAACTGTTAATCTCTGATAATGGAGCATCTCCGCCGTATTTCTAACAAGGAGACTAATGTCTATTATTTTGGCAAATGTATTCAAAACGAATGAAGTTTGTAATAAAAATATCACCAGGTTTAAGTCTGAATACTTTTCCATCATACTAAATTGAACTCCTGTCAGTCACGTTGAACAATTATCTTTTATATTCTATCATATTTTCTCCACTATCCTTCCCACAATACGCCACTTCACTTTCAATAGTCTACGTAACTTATAAAATATGTTTTTACACAAATTCCAACCCTCTAACGTCCTGTGGCCTTGAGCCAAATGCTGTGGGCAATATGGATTTCCTTTACTAGAAAGTGGATCAATGCAAGTGGATTATTCAGTGCTTGAAGAAAATTTATAGTTGTATGGAAAACCATTACATATTGGCAAACCAGTTCTGAGGCTACACTTTTAAATCAGTAGAGTTGATAAAGGCATAGAATCTCTGTAGTTACTAATTGTGCCCTGACTAGTGAAAATTAACCAAGAGGGATTGGAGTAAATATTGAAGTGGTTGTTGGCGGCAGAAAGGAACTGAACCTTTTAGTCTGCTGGTCCGAGGCAAAAAGAGAAGTAACCGATTAGTATTAGGCTGCACATTTCTACTAGACAATCAAATAAAAATCTAAGCCAGCCTCTAATATCAAGGATGATAGCTAAGAGTTATCTCTACTCCTAAAGAGAGCATTAGTGATGACTGGATAATATCAGTGTTAAGTTTTGTATGTGTATTTGCTGTAACAATAACAAAAACTTGAAAAAATATTATGTTAAAGTTGTTATGACTTTATGGTTTTTGGTTCCGAATACTAATAACAAATTTTAAAAAACCTTAAGCTTTTTATTTTTGTACCTAATAAGCTGATTCTTTTTGGCATTTATCTTCATATCATGTTAACCTACTCTGATAGATATCATGTTCAAATCTCCCATTTTGATTCTATTACGCTATGTGATTAAAAAAAGTGAATCACCCAGGAGTTTTTTAGTGGATAAAAATGCGATTTAGATATATTATTCATTCTCAAGGAAGTGTCACTCTACTTACATTGCCGCAAATAATTACAGCTTAGCTGCAGATAGTATCACAAATTTTCCTCACTGGCTCATACAACACAAACGCTGAACAAGTATCTTAGCAACGCTCAAAATTATAAATCTTGGGAAGTGTTTATTGTTGAAATTCTTAAAAAGAAAAGCCTGATAAAATCATTGTTGTAGCTACCATTAATATGTCTCCATTGCCGGATGTAGGAAATTCATGTTTGAAGAGGCGGCAATCTCAGGTTTTTGTCCCGGTGCAGAAAATTCGTAGATCCGCCACTATATGTCTCATAACGCGTCTGCGGACTGGTAACTTTCGACTAACAAAATGCTAAATTGTTAATTTTATTGACGACAGTTGCTAACCTATATTGTAAAGTTCTAGGTAAGTTGTTTCTCTATACAAAGTTTATTTCAAAAGAGAAATTGCAGTATAGACTACCAGATGATAAAGATGCCAAAAACCGTATAATTTGGAATTTTTGTCTCTTTGTATATGCATTCGTGATTCACGGACAGCATAATGGGCGTATTTTAATGACACTGCACAAAGTAACAGCTTAATCCATCGGCCAGGATATCGCATGTTATTTATCCCGACAAATTACAAACTTTCCGATGATGCACATAAGGGTATATGACACAAAAATCCGATCAAAAGTCAAAAGAATGTTCAAGAACCCGTATGTATCGGACTCGAGGCATATGTCAATTGAACAACATCCTGCCGTGTTTTAGATAATCTTCACATCCTACCACGTGAACAATTGTCTTCTGAGCACATTGGAAGATGCCCGCATTGTTACCCAATAAATACAAGAAAATTTTAAGTTGGGCTGTTTCAATTTGTGAGTGGTGTTAAGTAAATATTGGTGATTTTAATCATGGATATTGTACAGCCAGGAACTTAGAATTGAAATCGAAGAAACATACATCCGAAAGTGACTCAAAATTTTATTTCTGTACTTTTATGCTAGCTGACTAATTTTGTAAGCACTGTTGTATTACGAAATGTGTTAAAGAGTAATTTTGTTATATTTCACGACCTTTCCCGGCTCTGATTTCTTGTGTGATTTTTACTTTAGTGTAGTATCTTAGAGTTTCATTGAAAATTAGGTGCCAAAATTCTATTTATTCGAAAAAATTCTTATTGTTTTCTGTCACATCCATTCGTGTAAAATTTTCTTTGTTAGAGGCTCCTCTAGTATCAAGGTCATGACCCGAAAAGTTATTTATGGCATAAGAAAAGATGAGAAAGGAAACGATTTCACGCAAAAGTTGGATTTAGTCGAATAAAATATTTTAAATTGATCTACATTCCTGTCCGAACAAACGTAACAATAATTTCCAAGGCTTAAATCTTAAATGAAAACAAAATGGTAGGCTACTAAGACAACTAAGATGCTATTTTTAAAAGAAATATCATGATTGGTTACAAGGATGTATCAAAATCTCTATAAAATCCAATCCGTCCAATGTGGGTCGGCCTACAAAATTTTTCGATTATTTGACTGATTGTATCAAATGTAGAACTGTAAGTCTGCGAAGGGAAAATAAAATAGAGTACCGCAGTGGCGGCTGAACTAATTTGCTCTGAACTTTTTGATGGTTTACTGATCTTCATTGTTGAAGTGAAAGGTGCCTGGAAGAACAGCTCAGAGTTGGCTAAGAATCAACTTAAAAATCTGCAACATGTGAAAGTGTCATTACCTGCGTGTCCTGCCGGATTAAATAAATGATTTTGAAATTAATCAATGATAAATGATTTAAAATTGACCATAAAGTAAACAAACAATGTATGAATAGTGAAAAATCGACTTGACCTACAGGCAATACTGGATTAACCAAAGGCACGACTAAGCAGTAGCCTCGAGCATCCGATTTTTAAAGGCCCTCTGTGAGTTATCTTTTTTCATTAATGAATTAAAAATAAATATAAACATCCAAAATAAACAATCAAAGTAGTATGAAAAGCATGAAAATTAATTTTTTTGTTTGATTGCAGTGTACGATGTTAGTAAAAATAATTTTCCAAATATCATAAATTGTAAAATTCGTTTGTTTAGTTGGATGAAATATATATATATATCTTTTTTTACTTATTGCTTTACGCCTCGTCGACGGTTAAGGTCTTTACAGGTGAGATGGGACTGGGGACAAGCCTTATCCATGTATGTTAAGCCATCTTTGGCAAGGGAAAAGTATAAAATAATTCGAGAAAGTTTAAAAAAAAAATAATACCCGTTACTCTGTTCTTCCAAAAGCCAAACAAGATTCTACCTAAATGCAGACGGTTATTGTGTAACCGAAACTTGTGGAGAAGTTAAATTGCAAGAATTGTTAGAATATACTGCCAAGAGATTAATTCTGAAGAAGTCATGACACCTCTAACACAAGAAGATTTGACTTCCCTGGAACTCACTCATAATTGGGAGGAAGGGGTTTTCAGTGCAACAGAGATGTCATTAAAAGGATATATTGACTGTGAATCCGTTTTTGAATTGCATCACCCCTCCCCCCCCCCCAAAAAAAAATACTAAAGAAGTAAACGAGACAGAAGATGAAGCAGACACAGACACCAGATAAAGCTTCAGATGAAGAAGGATGGGGCGGTTCCTCTGAATATTATTATTTTGCTGTAAGATTATTCTTTATGTATTTTGTAAATATTCGCTTAGTACCGGTATGTAATAAAGTGTGTGTTCAGCGTATGTGTTGTATTACAACTCCTATTTAATAGTTATAAGTTTTTATATTCAAAAGAAAAATTATGCATAAACAATTTTGATCGACTTTTTATGTCAAATACCCCTGTATGTAAAGCAGCATTTTGTCTGTGTGATCGCATCTCGCAAAAATTAATGAACGCATTTCAACGAAATTTTGCACAGTGATAGTTTATGTCATCAATTAAGTTATAAGATACGTTTTATCTAGATCAGTAAATAGTTATCCATGATACATCTGAAAATAAAAGACCATATAAACTCCAATCAGCAGTTTATTGAAATCTGACTTAAAGTAAATAACCAGTGATGAGAAAATAAGCAATCTAAAAGCAACAAAAATAGGTAAAAGGTATAAATAATTATAAAGAGATGACCAAATATCATAATAATTAAGAAAAATCTCAATGCTTCCGGGAAAAAGACAAGTATCAAACTTAAACCCAACCTCTCGTCGATATGGCGGATCTACTGTTTACAAGGTCTTTTAGAAAAGCATCAGACCTGTAAAAACCTGATGAATATGAATGAAACGCGCTTGCATGAGCCGATCTTGAACCTTCATGCACGTGCGGGAATTTTTTCCTGCCTGTCGACAGCGTCAGTTGCTGGTAAGCAGTATTTTAGTGAGGTTGTGTGTAGTGCTCTCGTCGGTTTTTAATTGCAAGGAAAATGATGGAACGAATGGAGCAGCCTTACTACATCAAAATTTGCCAGAAGCTGGGCAACAGCCAGGAGAAAACCATTAGAAAGATTCAGCTGGCTTTCTGTGACGATTCTATGGGCATCACACAGATTAATGAGTGGTACCACCCGTTTATAGATGGCCGCACATCGGTGGAGAGCGAGCCACGCTCCGGTCGGCCATCAACATGCCGAAATGATCAGGTCATCGCCAAAGTGGACGCTGTGGTGATGCGGGATCGTTGTGTGACTCTCCGAGAATTTGAAGAAGAGGTAGGAATCAGCACTTTTTCGACACTTTCCATTGTGACCGAAGATTTTACCATGAAGAGAGTGTCGGCAAAATTCGTGCCGAAGCTCCTGATGATGCCAAAAGGCAACTTCGTTTCTCTCGCAGAACATGCTGGACTTCACAAATAGTGAACACCATAATCACTGATGAAAAGTCCTGGGTGTAGGGGTACGACCAGGAAACCAAATCCCAGTCGTTACACTGGAAACATTCCACGTCACCAAGGCCAAAGAAGGCCCGCCAAGTGCGCAGCAACGTCAAAGTGATTTCTTTGACTCCCACTGTGTGGTATACGATGAGTACGCACTACAGGGTCAAACAATCAACAAAGAGTACTACAGGGAAGTCATCCGTCGGCTGTGCGGCGCAAGAGACCGGAGTTGTGGTCAACAGGAAATTAGCGCCTTCATCACTCATCATTAGCTCATTCCTCGCACTTGATTCAGAATTTTTGGCGCAAAACAAGACTCCAGTGGTTCAACAGTCTCCATATTCTTCTGATATGGCCCACTGCGACTTCTGGCTGTTTCCCAAACTCGAGAGGCAATTGAAATGAAACCGTTTTCAGACAAGAGACGACATTATGGCTGCTACAACAGCAGAGCTAAACTCTATTCTGAAAGAGACTTTCTCGAAATGCTTCCAACAATGGCGGCACCGCTGGGACAAGTGTGTGGAGTCTGGAGAAGACTACTTTGAGGGTGATTAGGTTTCCAACACTCCATGTATGCCATTTTTTTCCCAGCTAAAGGCCGGATACTTTACTGATAGACTTCGTATAGGTCAGATTTCAGATAAATCCCAATAAGAAGAGAGTTTTCTATACCTTATAAAATCTAATTCAGCATCTCTTTACTCTCCCCCCCCCTTTTTCCCAGTCCCATCAGAAAACAATATCTCCCATCAGATTAACGGGAATGGAGGGGGCCATGCTTGTGTAGGATGAGATGATAGATTGAGTACATATTTCTAACTTTCTGGGTAATGTCAAATGATAAACTTCGAATCCCTTTTATGTACATTTGCAAGAACGATTTTAATGCAGTAGGCTGAAGATGCTACAGTTATCACCTCCTAGAGGACTGAAAGATAACCCAATTGCAGAGCCACAGATTTTTATTAAAAAATAAATTAAAAACCTTTATGTCGTAGACAACGCTTTATTTTGCTCTGCGCTTTTTAAAATCCAAGGCAATAACTTATTCCAACACCACTGCCAAATATTAAACCTGTATACAAGTGCCTTAAGATTCTAAAAACTTCCCTTGCACAGTCTGTAAAACACAGTGTTGATCAGTACCGGATTAGCCACGTAGCAAGCAGCTTTTTGGGAGCACCGCGGTCTTCTGCATAGGATACTCGAGCCTCAGACCACTGCCCGGAACGGCTACAATAGGCTCTTTTATCTTATACCGGTGTCGTAAACTTTAATAAGTAAATCAAACGAAGGGCCCAGTTCTGGTGGTAATCAGGTTAAGTATCCTACGAGGTAAGATGGACCACCTCATAATGACTGATGGCCATTCTCTCCGCACAGGCTGGGTACTAGTGGTGATGGGTACCCATTGTGGCGGCCATCGTCCAGGCAACGCGCTGTGATCACCTGCATGCAATGCAGCCAACATACAACACACACAAAAAAATCAATTGGTATTTCATGTTTAACTTAACTGCGATGGAGAGCATGGACCAGTGGCAATTTCCATAACCATCTATTAACCCCTTTATTATTATATATGAGATGAGGTTTCTGAGAGGGATAGAGAATGTCACGAGGAAAGACAAAATTAGAAATAGGGATTAGAATAAGGAGAGACTACAAGTGGAAGCATTTGAAGAAAAGTCTGCAGTAGTTGGGACATGTTATGAGGATGGAGGAGAAGAGGATGCCGAAAGTAGCACTGCTGAATGAACGGTGGGAAGAGGACCAGTTGGAAGACCTCGTGTAAGACGCCTAGCTTATGCTGGGGTTGTGCATAAACCGTGGATATTTTCAGTTCTAGCTTTGCAAATATAACTTGGTCGCCATTTAGTTTAAAAAATCCCAAACTAAGAAAGGTAGTCAAAATAAAAGCCACAAGTCTATTGATGGTAGATAAACAATATATTCTTCAAAATTTTCTCAAAGCCACAAACTGAAACGGCATCAGACAAATTTTCTGAAGATATATTTGCAAGTTCGACTAACCGATTCGAGCCAGACCACACCCCAAAGAACAATTAGCTAATTTATGAAAGCAAATAAAAGTTCAACACACGCTTCTGTTATTCAACTTGTTTGTCAACGACCGACACTTAGGTTATCCTAACGCACCACATGGCGTAAAATGTTGCTTCAAAACTACATTGCACTAAAACTCACTGAATAAGCGAACCTACATTGTGCCAACACGGTAGCACTGTAGTGCTTGATATAAACCTTGCTGGCCGACTGAGCTACATAGTGCCGCGCTTACTGTATCTGGAAGACTGCGTGAGTACAAGGAAAATTCTTGGCGGATATTTATGCTCACTGACCATGAGAAGCTGTAAGACTTCCGCCTCACCCGAGAATCTTCAGATAGCTAATCAGTAAGCCCCAGATTCTTAGGTTCGAACCTATTTTGTTCCCAACCCAATATTCTCGAAATTTTAATTTTCTTTTCCGTATTTTGTATAAACTAATAAAATTCGTAAATTTAATAGGACCTAAAAGTATCTAATTTTTATGTTAAGACCTAAAATGACCTAATTCGGTTTTCAGAGCCTAAAAGTACCTATTACGATGTACTGATACATTCCGACTATAATTTTGTTACTTAAATAAAACATGACCTACCGGACAGGGCCGCCGTAAGCGGGCGTGCAAGGCGTGCATCGCACGCGGGCGGCACATCGAGGGGGGCGGCAAAACGAGTGATCGACAGTCGCCACCCTGCGCGATAGTTACTACTCCAGTGTCGCCACGATGAAATTTGCAGCGTATTATGTAGCGGCCGACCCTTTTTTTTTTTTTTTTTTAGCTCAACAACTGCTGGCGACACTCGGCTACAATGGGGGCGGCAAATAATGTTCGAAGAGGCGGCAATCTCACAGTTTTTTGACTCGGTTCGGAAATTTCCTAGATCCACCACTGGCTGTAGTAAGTAGACAGGGGGCGGCCTAATCGGTATTGCACGCGGGCGCTCAAACAGCTAGCGGCGGGCCTGCTACCGGATTAGCACAGTGGTATGGGACGTGAGCGAGTAATTTGGACTCGGGAGACGCCCTGGATTCGAACCCCACCATCGGCTTGCCTGAAATTGTATTCCGTAGTTTTCCATTTCACCTCCAGGCAAATACCGGAACACTACCTTATTGACAGGTTTCGGCTGCTTCCTTTCCCCCCTTCCTTCTCAAAAATTTCGATTCCTTCTTCTACATCGATCCAAGTTAATGTCACTTGGGCGATCCGACCAGTCACCATGCTCAGCTGTATCTATTACTACGTGAATTACATTGCAAATGTAAGCGGTATAGGAATGATCCCTTGCAGAGTCCGAGGGTGAAGCCGAACTTGGAGGATAAACGAACTAAGTTTATGTGTAAAACAAAAGGATTTACTTTAAAATTGGAATTTATTGGTTTTAACCTCACTGTTGGCGGTAACATTGAGAAAAGCTGTAACAATGCGGTGCGGCAACTTCACATTCCAAAGGCTTATGCTCCGTCTACACGCTCCGTCTTGCATGCGCAAACACGGCAACACGGTAGAGCGTGCAAACTCGAAAGAGCGGCTTGTGCAATGGTTGACTTGCTAAAGATTTGACTGCACAGTTTTTGGGTTTGCACAGTTTTTTTCAACAGATATCTCTGAAATAGGTGACGTACGAAAGTATTCAAAGGAATTTGTAATTCAATTTATAGAATTGTACAAATCGTTGCCAGCATTGTAGAAGATTAAATCGAAGGAATATTCTGACGGGAAAAAACAAAAACGAAGCTTATCATTTAATGACTGGAAAATTAAAATAGGTATGTATACTATGTGTAGATAATTATGCATAAGTACCTTCATTGTATTTTTGTACGAGTAAGTACATGTAATTTAGATTTATAACAATGTTCACATTGCTATGTATCATTTACATTATCATACGCAATATTTCCTTGAGAAGTTGTCGTCGGAAAGAAATAATCAAAGTTAAGAATTCTCTCAAGTCAGATGTCAGTACAGACAACATTTATCACTCATCCTTGTTATTATTTTTAGATGACCAAGAAGCTGCTCGGACCCCAATATCTAATTTTCAACAAGTCTTGGAATCCGAGGTAAATAATTATTGTTTCTGTAACAGGGTTTTAGTGCTTTAATAGGAGATGCTACTGCCACAGAGCTCATAATTCTTTATTTTTCTTGGTTTGTTTGAATTGAAGACGTGGATAATTTTAGACAATGCCCATATTCAATTAACATGTGTCTGTTGTTTCTTTATAAGCAAACAATAAAATAATGATTCCATTTAAAAAAAACCTCTTCTACTGGCCACATCGTCACAGATTCACAGCTGTCGATACCAGTACCGGATTAAACACATAGCAGGTGTTAGCAAATGCTACGGGCCTCGTGCCTTCTGGGGAGGGCCCCGCGCCTCCTAGGGGGGCCCCGCACCTAGGAGTCTCCCCGTCAGGCTAGATGGGAGACCTTTTTTTTATTTTTTAGCTTTACAATTTCCCCGGACGGCGAAAACCAAGGGCCTCTTTTTCACATTTGCTATGGGCCCCGCGCTGTCTTAATCCGGCCCTGGTCAACACACTAGGTTTGCACAAGCTTATCTGAACCATGTGGCCACTCTTCAGTGTTCCGTCTTTTTGTACAGTTTTTCACTGCGTAGTTTGCCTGAACATGCAAGGCGGAGCGTGTAGCCGGGGCATTACATTCAATAGAAACAAATCGACAAAGCAAGTTTTAAACATAGCATGTTATGTCCCGGCTAGACGCTCCGTCTTACTTGAACAAATTAGTTTGCGCATGCAGTACGGAGCGCGTGGACGGCAACACGGTAGAGCGTGCAAACTCGAAAGAGCGGCTTGTGCAATCGTTGACCTGATGAAGATTTGACTGCACAATTTTACCTGCACATGCAAGACGGAGCGCGTAGCCGGGGCATTAACAATCTCAGGAACGCAAACACTTTCTGAGAAATTAACAGTTGTATACCATCATCGTTGTGGCCTCGCATTTTGGAGGACGCGGTTTCGAGTCTCCGTCCATCCAGATTTGGGTTTTCCATGGTTTCCCCAAATCACTCCAGGATGCTTCCTTCAAAAAGGCCATGGCCGAATTCCTTCCCGTTCCTTATCCCCAGTCCCATCCCTCCTCTAATGACCTTCCTTAGCCGTTGACGAGGCGCAAAGCAATAAGAGATATATATACCGTCATTGTTCAGTGGTAACACGGAAATTAAAACATTGTATAAGCCATCATATTTTTAGTTCCTTCATTAAAAGCCATCATGCCTAAACAGAAATCCTGAAGAAGTAGTCTCCTGCGAGAGTAGACTGGAATGGATAAAAACTTTTCTACTGATGGGAAAATCATATATTGCCAAGCATGTGTAAAACCAGTAAGTTTAATATGTTTTATATACTTATATCTTTTATAATTTAAAAAAAATAGATTTGATTTGTTTTCATTTCTAAAGTAACATAAAAGAGAAGAGTCTAGACTGCTGAATGAAATTTTATAATATTAACTGGATATTATCCGGAGTGTTATCTTCAGGTGAACTATTTTTATTTGTGCCTTCTATATAGGTACCTAAAAACGATTCCACGTACTGCAGCATCAGAATTCAGCAACTCATTTGGCAAATGTTACCAGGAGAAATGCTTCCTAACACGAGCAGAGTTTCATTACAAGTTCAAAGCTGTGTACAGAAGATTCATTTAACCTACGTCTATGGGAAGCTATCACTGCCGCTAATATACCAGTTGCAACCCTCCAGAATGCAGTCCTGAAAACCTTTTCGAAGAATTTTGTAACAGAAAAATATTGGATGAATCCACTTTAAGAAAGAATTACTTGCCTCAGCTTTATGAGAAAACCTTTGAAGAAATACTGGCGGACATTGCTGACCACTTCATCGGTTAAGTGTAGATGAGACGACAGATGCCTGCGGCAGATACATAGCCAGCGTTGTTGTGGGCATGCTCGCATGTGAGGAACCTAGTATACCACATGTCATTATGCGCTGAGAACTACCAACATCAAACCACTCTACTGTAGCAATTGCTGTATGGGATGCATTAAAGATGTTATGGCCAGATCCAGCGGTTGCGGTTGTTGGTGACAGACAGTGCAGCTTATATGATAAAAGCAAGGAAGTGTTTGAAGGCATTCCGTCCCTGAATGGGGCATGTCATGTGCCTAACTCATGGGCTCCACCGGGTAGCTGAAAAATTCGGGAACAGCACCCTATAGTTATCGAGATAATTTCTTCAGTGAAGAAAATATTCCTGAAAATCGAGTAGTTACTTTCAGGGAAAAGTTTCCATCAATACCCCTTCCTCCCGAGCCAGTAGTGACAATGGGGGGACCTGGATCTCAGCCGCAATATATTATGCAGAAAACTATGAGAACATCACGGAAGTCATCGATGGATTAGATGAAAGCAAAGCTATTGCAATAGTAAATGCAAGGAAAGCGTTGCACTCAGTACCACCTCTACATAAGTTGACGCATATAAAGGCAAACTTTTACAACCTTCAAATTTCAATCAAGAAGTTGGAAGGAGGCACGCTATCATTGGCGGAAGCACTTCAAATCATCCAAGACGTGAGGGCCAAAGTGGTTCCTGGACCATTTTAATTTAATTTAATTGCAGTGGAGCACAGGATCCGGTGGCAATTTCCCTACACACCCATCTTCCCCCTATCCAGCACCTACTTACATTTGCCCTCTACAAATTTTATCTTTAAATTCTTTCAAAGTTTTCGGTAAATTAATCATCATTTCTCTTGGTAACTCATTCAAATCCCTGACACCCTTACCTAAAAAAGAGAATCTTCCCACACCCTTGTGCCTGAAATCGAGTGCCAGCTTGTGGTCATGGTCATCATTTCCCTTCCATGCACTACTTTTCATACCTATTGCAATATCTTTCCATGCCTCATCGCCAGTATATGCCCTGTACACTCCCATGACCCTCCTCATCCTCCTCCTGTCTTGCAATGAATACCATTCCAGCCCCTTTATCATATCCGTCACTGATTGCATTCTGCGATAATTTCCAGAAACAAATCTAGCAGCCCTTTTTTGCACCCTCTCCAACTCCTGTATTTGATACGTAGAATGAGGGTCCCATACTACACTACCATATTCGAGCAATTGTCTGACCAAAGTTTTGTAACCCAATTCCTTGACTTCTCTCGTACATCCCCTCATCACTCTCTCCAACAATTGCAGAACTTTGAAACCTTTTCCTACCACCTGTCCTATGTGTCCTGCCCAGTTAAGTTTGTTATCAAAAGTAATTCCAAGATATTTACATTTCAAGTCTCCAACAAGCAATTATTTCCCCACCTTATATTCATAATTAACCTTTTGTTTTTTATTTGTGTATCTAATAAGCTGACTCTTCTTTGCATTTATCTTCATTCCATGTTTACTAACCCAATTAGATATCCTGTCCAGATCACCCTGCAACTGTTTACAATCCTCTATCGTTTTGATTCTTTTATACAGCATTATGTCATCTGCAAACAATCTAATTTCAGGTAGTAAACAATCAACACAATTATTCATTAGAATAATAATGAATAGCAATGGTTCCAATACGCTACCCTGTGGCACACCCATTTTTACTTCCACTTCTTTTGATACTACATTTCCTACCCTAACTTTCTGTTTTCTACCTTTTAAAAATTCTTCTACCCAGCAAAAAACTTTCTTATCCACTCCAATGGTTTTTACCTTATTTACTACCATTTTATGGCTTACTCTGTCAAACGCCTTTGACAGATCTAGTGCTACACTATCAATTTGGCCTCCCTTGTCCATTTCATCTGAAATATCTTGCATATATCCCACCAACTGAGATTCGCATGAATATCCTTGCCTGAAACCATGTTGCCTGCTTAAAACCACTTACGTTCCTCACATATATTTCTGATGTGGTTGCATATCAATCTTTCCATTAATTTACCTACCACTGATGTCAAACTGATTGTCCTGTAATTCTCAACTCTATTTCTCACCCCTCCCTTATGTACCGGTACTACTATTGCACTTTTTCAGTCCTGTGGTAAGCAGCAAGTGTCTAGACTCAATTTAAATAATATTTCAAGATAAGGTACAATGTCACATCCGGCTATCTTTAAGATATCTGTAGTAATATTATCTTCACCAGCCCCCTTTTTTTTTCAGCTTGTCAGGGACTAAGCGGGTATACGGGGGTTGGTAACTGCTTCTTCACCTGAACCAGTTGTCTTCCAAAGTATTCTAAGTCCAAAAGAAAGTACTGTAACCGTGTTGAAATACTTATGCTAACTGTTAAAATTGACCACAGTCGCCACTTACAGTTTTAAACCTCCTGCAAGAAAGGTACTATTGTATAAATGAAAGTCACAAGTTGAATCACTGGATTATATTCTCAAAATTTTTCACGTAATAATACAAGTTCACAGTTAGCTAGGCAATCGGATATTAATCTTCACCAAAAATCACAGGTTGAGAATTCAGAGCAAAAACCACACTCCCCCACGAAAAATAAAACGAAAGTTAGAAATTCACATGTCCAGCAACTGATAGTCCGAAATGAAGATGGTTTCAACTTTCAAAAATGGCCGCCGGAGGCGTGTCCTACATCTAGACTCGCTTCCTGCCTGACGCCATGATGTCACTCCTTCCCATGATCCACCGCTCTCTCCAAACCGCTACCGTTCAACTCGCTCAACGCGAGGTTACGTGTTATCACTACGAGATGTTTCCGCCAACTGGTCAAAAGATGTCGGACTTGTCTCTTTTATCAAACTGCCCTACTGGTTGAGACAATAGTCTATCTGTAAAAAGATCCTGTCAACTGTGTACTACCAGAAATTCTCCGAATGAAGAGCGTAACGAGACAAGTGTCGTGAAATGTTTAGTTAAAGTTTTAAAGCTTCCAGACCAGTGAAAATGAATTTTTAAGTTTGGCCAATTTAAAAGCACATTTGAGTAGGGTACTGCTGACGTCATACAATCGTCATAGGAAAAAATCTTCCCCGCTAAGCCTTAGAATCTGAAGTTAATACTATTTTTAAATCGTTCTCTGGCCTCTGCTGAGCTCAACAGTGCAAAAATCTTCCAAATCGGTTAATTCTATCGAGAGTTATGAAATTCTTAAGTTTCCCTGTTTTTTCCTTTGTGAAGCCGCATATTCTGCTTTTTCCTGAAAGTCGGTTGTGTCCTGAGACTAAATTTAAATTGAACCTTTATTTATTTTAAGCCTTTTAGCGAAGTTTTTAGTCTACTAAACATGTTAGTTTCTGAGTTATTAATTTCCAAAGTTTCGGTTTTTTATGTCGCCATTATCGGTTAGCTACTATTTACTTATATTCTCTATTTATCGGTTGATCATTATAGGAACCTTACAAAATGTTAACTAGTTATTTATTTTACGGGATTACTGGAGATCGCGATTCCGCCAGGAATTGTCATCATAATACTACAGTGGTCAAACGCAAGACTCCACTATAAATTCTTCCCTAAGTACATTTAACGGTTTCACACTGGTCCAGGCTGTATTACAACCTAATTTGTGCTTGAAAATAATGGTCCAGGCTGTATTACAACGGAATTACTGCTTGATAATAATACGTCTTGCGACTGACTACATCAGTATTCCAACGATATTACTATATGTTGTTGTAGCGGAATCGCGATCTCCAGTAGACCCTATTTTACTTGGTTTTATTTACTTTTAAAGCTTTGAAGTTGTTTAGATGTGGTGGAATTAAATGTTGACTAGCTCCCATGTGGAGATGCATTTAAATTCCATATTTAGTACTTTAAATCGGTCTGGAGCTGCGAGTTATTAGTGAACTTAATATCAACTGGTGAAATTCTAATTATGAAAGTGCTTTACAGTGTCTAATCTAGTGGAATATTAGTGCTATGGTAGTGTTTACAAACTTGCATTTTCTGCCTCATGGATTATTTCGGATTACTCTCTTTTAGGTGAGTTTATGGCTTCTGTATTACTAGAAACTTCTTATTTATGGTTGCTATGTGTTATTTATTCACTTTATTGTACTAAAAGTGTGGTTATCTCGATTTTAACTGTGGTATCGTGTACCGAAGTTAACCTCAAACTTGGCCGGATCTAAACGAAAATATTAAGAATAGAACGAGGGATACCTTACAAGCTTTCTTATTTCCTTCATGATTTCCTCAGGATGGATATCAAATTTTTTACTATCGTCATTTCTAATTGTGTTGTTAAGCTCGATCTCCGAATTAGACCCTCCTGTTTCTGATTCATTGTCCCTAATGCTTTCACTAAACCAGTTACTTAAAATCTCTGCCTTTTTCAAATCGTCAGTAACTTCTTCTCCATCCTTATCTATAAGTGTCTCTACACCCTCCCTTCCCCTCAGTTTCCTGATATAGCCATAGAAATTTCTAGATGCATCAGTCAATGGTCCTCCTGCACTGACAATACTCTTCATAAACCCATCTTTAGCCATTTTCTTTGCTGTTATTAAGTCCTTGTTTAGTTGTTTTAAATATTCCCTACTACCCTGCTGTCTCTTAACTCTGTTATGTTCTTTTCTTACCAACCTCTTTAACCTCCTCACTTCCCTATTATAGTACATAGGTTCTCTACTTCTCTTTATTTTCTGCTTTGGAATAAATTTTTCTTCCCCCTTTCTTATTATCTCCTTTAACTCTTCCCACCTTGACTCTACTGTACCTGAGCCTTCCTTCCATTTGCTGAATTGTTCTCTGAAATATCTCTTCAAATTTGAAACCTGTGCCTTTTTATAACTGTACCTATTTCCCCCTTCAATTATGGCTGCTGGTTTACTGAATCCTCTAATATCCATTAGAACTGCTTCATGATCACTTATTCCTTCAGTTACTTGATACCTCAAAAGGTTTTCATTGGGCTTAATTAGAAATATATTCAAAATATTTTGTCCCCTAGTGTTTTGCTCAACCACTTGTGTAAATCCTCCTTCCCTTATTAAGATATTGGCAAATCTTTGTTCCCTTGTGTTATTTATCTTATTCCCTTTCCAGTTGTCTGTAGCTAAGAAGCTGGAGGCTGTTTTTAGCGCATAGTCCAGATTTCAAGAGGATGGAACAAATAGGTTATGTTCTCTCTGGACTAAAGTAACAAGAAATACTGCCTTGGAATCCTAAGGAAACCACTGATAGGAAGTTCGCAACCTCTTACCTCATGTGACGTGGAGCGTAGTTTTTCTGCATTCAAGAGAATTTTAGTGGAAGAGGGTTTACTCCAGAAAATCTGTCAAAATATTTGTTCAGTGGCATATTGGAAGTTTTAAATGAGTGGTTTTCAATCCACAATGTTTTTAACATAATAGTGGATTATGTCGCATGTTGTAATGTGAACGAGCAATGTCATGTTAGACGTTTTTAAGGAGTACTTGACAATAAAGTCACAATGTTTTTAACACTAAGGCAGTATATATTGCGTGTTTTAAATTTTATTTTCCTTAAAACGTGTAAATTACGAAATCAGAATTTTAAAAACCCTATAAAAGCCTAAAAAGTGAATTGAATAAACCTAAATTTAGTTTTTTAGATCCTAAAAATCCGGGGCTTACTAATCAGATTCATATAAACTTGCATCATATATCTTGACCTTGAATGTTAAAAATGTTCCTAGCGTTCTGAAATTTTGAGAATAGTTACATTTTATAAAAAGCATCAACTTCAATCCTTATGAAAAATTCTGTAACTTTAATAGTTTTCCCATAAAAAAATTATCTTAATGCGATTCCCAAAAAACTATTGTTTTGTCACTAAACTGAAATAAATTTTATTGTACTCCTAAAGGCTTGCTCTTTCATGTACTACCAAATAAAGCATGTTTAATACACAGTCCAGTCACATTAATGTGACCACACCTTCTTTCGACGTCAACGTGAGATAACCAATCACAGAAGGCAGGTGGCAGCACAATACAGTGGAGTGTATATAAAGGATGTCCTAGGGCATCGGAAAGCATTTCAATCGTTGTCGTAATGCAGAAACGTGGCGATTTATCCGACGTCCAAAAGGACACGATTATTGGCTTTAGGACCAAGGGTGGAATCATTTCGGAAACGGCTAATTTTGTGAACTGTTTACGTGTCGCCCGTGGTAAAAGTATACCGTGCATGGCAAAATGGCACTATTCAAAATCAGCGGCGTGGAATATGTGGTGCACCACGGGCGATAGATGACAGAGCCGAACGAAGGCTACGGAGATGCGTTCCGGTAAATAGACCTTCAACTGTTGAGCAACTGACCGCCCAGATGAACCAAGGGGCTACCAAGAGTGTATCCTCAACAATGGTTCAGCGAACGTTGCTGCGCATGGGCCTCCGCAGCAAACGCCTGGTTAATGCACCTACGCTAACTGTTGTTCATCGGCGACGAAGGCTGGAATTTGCACGCCAGTACAGCAACTGGACGTCCAAAGAATGGCGACAGGTGGCTTTTACCGATGAATCACGTTTTATGCTCCATCGGACAGATGGACGTTGGCACATACGGCGTGAAACGTCTGAAGGCAAACACCCAGGGTGGAGGAGAGAGCATTATGGTCTGGGGAATGTTTTCCTGGCATTCACTGGGTGAACTCATCATTGTGGAAGGCACGATGGATCAGCACAAGTACATATCTGTCCTTGCGGACCATATCCAACCCTACATGAGAATAATTTTTCCTCAGAATGATGGCATCTACCAGCAGGACAATGCGAGGTGTCATGCAGCTCGCAGTGTATGTAAGTGGTTTAAAGAGCACCAGGATGAGTTTACCTTACTCCCCTGGCCAGCAAACTCACCGGATTTAAACCCAATCGAGAATCTGTGGGACCACCTCGATCGGGTTGTTCGCGGCATGGATCCTCAACCGCGCAATCTAGCGCAGCTGGCCACGGCACTGGAGTCGGCATGGCTCAACATCCCAGTGAACACCTTCAGAAACCTAATTGACTCTGTTCCTGCACGCCTCGCAGCGATCCGTTCTGCCAAAGGTTGTTATTCTGGTTTTTGAGAGGTGGTCACATTAATGTGACTGGACTGTGTATTATGAAAAGGTGAAATTCGAAAACCAAAAACAGAATCTACCTAATTAATATTTCAGAAGTTATTAAAGTTATCGATTTGAAACTATCTTTAAACAAATCTACGTATTTAGAAATTGTTACTGTGTGAACTTACTCTAAGTTTTTTCTACGATTTATCACGAATTTTCGAAATATTACTTCAAGGCGAATGCTTAAAGCTGAAGCAATAGATAATACTGTCTCAAAACTATAAAAATCTGATTTCTCACTTGAATTAACATAGAACCTGACTATAGAAATGATATGCAATATTTTTCAATCTGCCTCATGGTTCTGAGAACAAATTTTGTTACACAGTTACAAAATTTATAAGATACCTGACACTCGGGCAAGATGGATGGACCAAGTGAAGAAAGATATGGAGGCTGAGGGAGTGATTTGGAGGAAAGTGATGGAGGAGAAACCTTGGAAGGACCGCCAGACTTGGAAGAGGATGTGCCGGATGACCCACAAAAGTGGAAATATCAAATAATGATTATGATATATTATTTTGTATACTTTCCTCCAACATGACATTTACAAATTTTATATTCGAATTCTTTCAGCATTTTTGTTAAATGATTCATCATTTCACTTGGTAGTTTATTCCAATCCCCGACACCCTTACTTACAAAAGAAAATTTTATTTCTCACTTATGCATTAAATCGAGCTCAACTGCCTGCTCACTCATAACACCTCATGACAACAACACCTTGTAAATTCCAAGCACACTGTTCAACCTCCTCCTGTGTTACTGTATTCCAATCCAACTCTCTTATCGTATTAATTGCTGACCGAGTACTATGGTACTTTCGACAAACAAATCTAGCTGCTCTCCATTGAACCTCCTCCAACTGTTGTATAGATTTCCAAAATATGGACCCCATATTGCAGAGTTTTGCTACCCATTTCGCTTAGTACTTTGGTAAATCAGCTCCTTCTGCAATAAATGGATTTTGAAACCTTTCCCCCTATTCAATGTGTCCTGTCCAGTTGAATTTATTATCAAATGTTTAAATTAATGACAATCTCCCTGCACACCATTGTTTCCCCATTCCTTTTCCCACCAACTTTTCCCCTCTACTAATTTCAACTATAAATTCTTTTAGCATTTTTGGTAAATAATTCATTGTTTCTCTTGGAAATTCACTCCAATCCCCTTACCTATGGAAGACCCTTATGCCTGAAATCGAGTATCAATTTGTGGTCATGGTTATCTTTTCCCTTCCACACATCTCTCCTAATTCTTCCACAGATAACTTTCCACACTTATTCCTTCAGCTGCTTGACACCCCACAAGATTTTCACTAGATTTTATTAGAAAAATGTCTAACATGTTTGGTCCCCTTGTGTTCTGCTCCACCACTTGAGCAAAGTCTTCTTCCGTTAATAAGGTATTTGCAAATCTCTTTTCACTTGTGTTATTAATCTTATTTCCTACATAGTTGAACCTGGTAAATTTAAATCCCCATCAATAATAACCATTCTACACTCACCTGTAAACTGTGAATATGAATTTAGTTTCTTCCCAAAGGCCTCATCTTTATCATTCATTCTTCCACTGCGGTAAGCACCCAAGAGATCTACTACTAATAACTCATGGTCATGATCTATGAACACTAGAGAACTGTAGTAATCTTTGGTAAACAATTTGAATACCCCTCCACCAATTGCTTCTCTGTATCTGCAGTACACTCTAACCATTGGGTAAAATGCCAAGGTGAGAAGTAACACTGCAAAAGAATACCAAAGAATTCTAGTTGGTTGGACAAAATCATCCAAAATTTCTCTATCTATTTGATCCAAGGTAAGAATATCTCGAAAAATGTGGACGGATGACTTCCCCTGAATCCAAATAACAGATGATGCAAAATTCATCATATCAGCAATAAGTATAACAAAATTCTTGACGCATATAAATGGCACCCCCTATTAAGGGAACTCCGTAAAATCATTTTGTTCAAGATCAAACTGAATTTTTTTTTAAAAGTTGCTCAGAAATTTAAACTGACCTCAACTTGTAAAGGCATGGTATAATAACTGCTGTCAAATATTTTCCTCTTGCTGGCTTAGTCAAATCTCTGCACTTTTCTTCTTTACAAAAGTTGAGGAAATTTCATTCATATCATGCAGGATTAAAAATGCCTAGAAAGTACTGCTAAGACTACGTTGTCTCAGCCACCAACTATAAATTGAATAAGGCACAAGCACCCCAGAACAGCTAAACACCCACACGGAGAACCCAAACCGATTTTATTACAATACTGAGAAGAAACTATAATAGGCAATATGCTTTATAAATTTGAAACAAAAAATGAACCCATCTCCATATCTTTTTAACTAATGTTTTACAGCTGAATTAAGCAGTCTGGAATTGTAAACATTCACACAACTGATCAACAGTAATTTTTTTAAAGTATTTTTTTGTTACTGATATGAATTCAAAAATAAAAATGTGTTTATTCATGCAATACAATATTTTATGGTCATGAAAAATAGAGCAGGAACAATACGTAAAATAATATTATACAAGTTAAATGCTTAATTTCACTTGAAAACTCTAACTCAAATATCATTATTCATACTGTCATTCAACATTCTACTAAATGAAAACTATAGTTCTTTAAAACCTATGGCCAAGTGGCCAGTTCGCTAGAAATCCACTTCTGAATTACACAGATTCATTCAATGTTTGAGACACTTTGTTTACCTCAACATCTTATTCCAGATCGAATCATTCATCACTCATTTATGTTCAAGATATTGATAATTCAAACATACAGAATCTAATCTGGTTTTTAAACGTGCAAAACTTTTGGCAGTGATACAAAGAAATAATCACAAAACTTTAAATTTTGGTTCAATAATTTAAAAAAAAAAAAACACACACACACATCCTAACAAGTAGCGCAGCAAAAATATCAACTCGGGTACCCAAACATTTCACAAATACATGACTGACAACATTGCTTTCCACCTTGTTGACTTTTGAGATCATTAGGGAAAACCTATGGAATACAATCTGACATCACGAAAGTAAAATAACAGTTGTATTAATAGACATTTTAATTTTATTTTATATCATGTATTTCTGCATTTGAACCCTAGCATAATCACTAGAAAATATAATTAATTTTATTTTTCCCACCAGGGACTGGTCTCATGTTGCCCCAAGTTAGCCATTGCCATGTCAATTTGTGGATTCAATAACTTTGTGCTGCTGTAGGTAATTATTTCTGGTTAAGCACTGGAATCCAAGATATGACTACTCGGCACCTGATACACGAAGACCTTGTGTGCATCTTGCAGAAAAAAAAAAAGTCAAGGATATTCCATTCATTTTTGAACCAATTTTATCTTTATTATTTTCAATAATTTTTTAGATCTATACTTGTAGAAACTTTTAGCAGAATTCATATCATATATTAATTTTTTATATATATATCAGGCAATGTTATATAAAGTTGAATTGTTTATAGGGAAACCATTTCGGGAATTTAGATGATTTGAACTGTCCAATTGCGCAAGTATAAATTACAGAAAACATTGTAATCCTATAATGATTAATTTAAAAAAAAAAAAAAAAGGTTGTGTAAAACTTTGAAATTGTGTAAAGTAGTAGCTAACAATGAATTGTTTACCAAAAGACTGAAGTACAACCAATGGCTATCACGAATGAAACAAAGTTTAAAAATATTCCAGACAGCACATGATTAATCGAAAGAGTCCTGCACATATTGATGTAATTGACAAAATTTCATTTTTGCATTGAAGACTTGGCAATTGTAATAAGACAGTGCATTTTCTTTTGACATAGCAACAGTTACTGAGGGATATGATTGAGCTATTTTTTTAATGCGTTTTCTTCATTTTATAAAATAAATTGTATTCTTATGTTTACTTGTTACGAGTTGCTTTAGAATCGACATTTTATAATTGTAAAAATTTAACGTCACATATTCGAAAATCGAAACTGTTTTAAACAGATATTCCATAAATAATTTTCCAATTTTGCAAATAAATTATTTTAAAACTCATTCATAATGACTTTATACATCTCAGAAACATTTAAAAATCCACAACAAATTGACAACTTACAGCTAACTCAAGCATTATTTGGGTGTTTCAGGGGAAACACTTACTTCAACTGTGGGAGGAATGTAATAGACTTTTTTACCCTTTAAAATTATTCAAAGTTTTATTCAGTTTCATGAGCTGTTAGCCTGTGTATCAGGACCTGCTTGATCAACCAAATGGAATTTTCTATCTGCACTTCAACAAAGAATGCATATATGAAGCAATTATAATGCACATGGCAGTGTTTACTTGCACCGGACAGCAGTCAAACTCTCTCTCACTTTTGCCTCGGACAGGTGACTGATCAATTCATACCATTCCAATACACTTTTCATGTTCAAAATTCAACTTAGAAATTCTTCAGTCAGACGAACCTAGCCAATCAACTTGTAACATCAGATGTACTTATGTTGCTGTAAAGCAGGTACTCTAAGCAGAATTATTATCTCATAGTTGAAACCTAGAGAAACCTGTAAGATTCCTCTCAATTCACCATCAAGGAGTCTGATAGTAATTGGGAGCAGTTAGGTCAAGAAAAGAAGACATCAAAAGAAGATAATTCAGGCCAAGTCATAAGGACATTAGTAATAAAATCAGTCGGAAAAGTATCAAGCTAGCTATTCACCCCACTAAGCCATTATAGAGGTCTCATCAGAATCCTTTCATTACACTGATACACAAGCAGTATGCCTCCAGTTTTCACTATCTTTACCAAATCCAACACTGGAGAGATCTTTATGTTGATACAGCTTAACACATTTGATTTTCCATATCATCTAAGAATCAATTTACAATGAATGGTTATAAACAAATGGTTTCCAATCAAAATCCTAAACATGCAGAAGCTCCATACACCATTTTCCCCAGCAGCAATAATCTCAATTTCTAATCGATTGCTCAAACCATCAGATTCTGCCCAACTGGCAGAAGTTTATCTTAACTATGTGAAATGGCCTACTTTTGCACACTGGGATCAGGAACTTACTGGACCTCAGTCTACAGTAGAGGACTTTTACCATTGTTGTTATTAAATTCCTCTGCCTGAATATGAATCAAATTTGCTATAGATCATGTTTATGCTTCAGTTGAAATTTAATTTTTACTTACTCATTTCCAATCTCTTCCTTTCCTTATTCTTGACTGATGATGTTCTATTACGATCCCTCCCCCACCCTTCCAATTTATTTATTAACTTGCAACCACCACTACTTAATGATTTGTTAGTTCCTCTATGATTCAAATTGTTTTGCTGAAAAGGAATTTAAAGATAAAAAATTCCTTTTTAATTGTTTGATCCCGTGATGCTTAATGTTTCTCAACTTTTTGTAGATATAAAAGAAAAAAAATTGCATAGCCAAAAAATTACTAATTATGGTTTATTTGATATGTAAATCATACAAAAAACATGATTACAGCTCAATAGTACTGGCCTCAATAACAAAAGTATAAATCAAAATAACTGTCTTTTTCTTTTTGGTAACTACCACATTAATTTTAACAAAGATCACAATAACTAAAAACATCAAATAATCAGATTAAATAAACCAATTTAAGCAACAAGTACTAAAGACACTTTCTTTCCAAACAAAAAATTTATTGACTAGACGATTATAATTTTGTGTATAAAAATATCACACAGTAAACCCCAAATGGCCACAGGTAGGCAATATAATCATAATCTGTACAAGGTTTATTGCATTCTATGAAACAGTTAATTAGGAAAACTGCGTCACTAAATTTTAAAAAATACATTAAACAAAAAATAAAATAGGATGGTATGGTAGCTATATCACACATATTTACATTGCATTTCGAATCAGTGAATCTTAAGTGAAAACATTGGCACTAATTACTAGCTTAAAATGATTTATGTTTGCATCTTAAATACTGAATTATAGTGTAGTTAAGAAACAGTCAGATCTTGATGCATAAAAACTGAAATTTAAACACATTAAAATAAGCATTTATTACATCCATACAGTTTTAAAAAGGTAATGGTCTTCAATCATGTTTAACAGCTTGTTCAAAATGTGTAAAAAGCATAAAAAAATTATGTAAAATTTATATAGAGCCAGAAGTACTCCTGTTCAGACATCAATGCACTTTCAGGCAATGATCCCTATTAAATTTTGTGTGTTTACGTCTTACATATTGATGGTTCTACATAATGTAACAAATTTAGAAGTAGATGATTTCAGACAGTAGCGTATCCAGGGAGGAGGGGGGGGGGAATAATGGGCTCAAGAACCTTCCCACTCCCCCCCCCCCCCAAACAATCTAGATCCACCCCGGACATCATAATTTTGGAGAAACCCCCTTTTTTTTTAAGCCCTACTGTTCTTTCAAGCATGGAAATCTGAAGAAAAAAAATCCTATTTCAGCTCACATTGTCTGAGGAGACTATAAAGCCTACCCTTGCTCGAGTCAAGCCTCCTCCCTCCCCCCAAACCAAAATCCTGTATCCGCCACTGGTTTCAGATACGTGAAAGTAAGAATTACAAGTAGGATTTTGGATGTCATGAAAACAACAGTTTAGATTCCAGTCTGATACATGGCATATGTTAACAATTGCTTGTTTGTTGTGGACTAAATTTTATCAAAATACTATTTTAATTTACAATTGCAGCATACATGAAGTTTCCAAAATCTTAGATTAAATGCAGAGAAAGACAAGAGTATTTTGTAGGAGAAACAAAATGCTACACTTAATTTTAAATGATACAACTAATGAATAATGATGACAGTGGCTTATGGTGATGGCTGTTTCTGTGCTTTAGCATTTGACACTATTGTAATTAAAAAAGTATTTGAAATAACATCTTGTAAAACAATTATTTATAATAGAAATGGAGCAAATACCAAGTTTACTAAGAGTCAACAGGTGACATTTCCGTAAATAATGAATGGAAAAGATTTATGACCTTGGATGCAAAAAGTCAGGCAAGATTTATGTTATTTAAGATTTTAGGAACATCATGTGCCGCATATTTCTGGGAATTCCGATTTGAATTCATTTCGTTACTAAGGAGAATGTGTAACATGTAACAAACATGTTGCACGTACTTTATTTCAATATAATTATCATCATTTACTGTTAGGTGTTGATATTTTTAACAAGATAAGTAATTCTGACAACATAAAGAGCTATTTTGTAGTTTTAATTTTGTTTAACATTAAAATTTACAAAGCACAATTTACAAGTAGAATATTTGGATAAATAATTTGAGGTGGTTATTGTTTTTTTTTAATACTTTCATGAGCTTTTATTGGTTTAAAACATTTATGAAATGTGTTTATTCTAAAATGCAATATTCTAACTTTACAGTGCAAATTTTATGCAAACTTACTTAATAAATCAACAATTTATTTAAACTTTACAAAGTAAGAACGAAGACAACTGGTACACGACATGACTTGATTCCATGCTTCATACTAATGTTTAATAGCGTCAAAAGTAACGAGTAAGAAAACGATACAATAGTAACGAAGTCGCCCCAAATGCAGTGCGACTCGATACAATGCTTCAGGCTAGTGCTCGATTGTACCAAAAGTAACAAGTAATGATTTGATAGTAATGATTACTGATTGGTTTAGTAACAAATACAAATGTGTAGACAATTTCTCATTACTTTTACAGCTCTAGATTAAAGCGGTCACCCAAAAACTTCAGTATTAAAAGCAACATGCGTAAACAATGGATATTCAATAAGCTGTAGTCTTAAAACTCCAAAATCTAAGGCCTTTCAGTTTATTTCAACTTGTATTAGAATCACCAAAACATTACTCAAAATCATAGTGTCATAAAAAGAAACTACATGCTTCATGATCATCATCCAGTTTCCAGCTACTGGAAAGGTCTGATTCACTATAAAGTGTCTTCAAATTATCTAATTTTTCTTTCCTGATTATTTAAAAACAGCAAAAAATATTTGGAGAAGAAATACAAAGATTACTAAAGTAGCAAGGTTTCATGGAAACATGGAGCTCCTGACAATAAAATCAACATTTTAATTTTTGTTTGTTTGTTTCTTATACATGAGAACTTGCAAGGAATTCACATTAAAATAGCTCACTGTAATTTAATTCCAGAGTTAAATATTTTACTAATGGCAAATCAGTTTTAGCAATGATATTATAATGAAAAAGCACCACAATACAAATGTTTTGTCAACCTAAGATGATATATTGTTTTTCATTGTGCTTTAAATGAATGAAGTTTTAGGACTTCAAATATTAATGTTGAATGTTTTAAGCAACACTATTTTTTTTACAATAACATAAAAACATTAGAACAAAACAGTTTTGTAAAAAAAAATAGATTTGAGAACTAACAGAGCCTAAAGGAACAAACAGTTCATAAAAAGTTATCCCAGCAGCAATATTATCAGTCAATGACTACATATTAAACTCTTCACTTTAATTTCCTATCCCCCCCCCCCAAAAAAAAAACTTTAACGCTCTAGAATTGGAGCAGTGTTTAATGACATACTTGGTTAGAATATCAGTAACTTAAGAAATGAGAAACTCCATGAAAATTTGGTGTCCATATATTTTTACAAACAAATACAACATATGTCATACCATAAATTTATTTTTGTTACAATATAGAAAAACTGATATGATGTAGGGTTGAATCTGAGAGCTGTCAAACCATCTTCATAATTATTAGTTTATATTATAGAAGATATTGAGTGAGTGAAGCTTTTACTTTTCTTTTAGATAGCTTTTTAATCCACAATGTATGTTCATCAATAATTAACTAAAATTTTTTTATCATACTGTAGCATGATTTGAATATGACATACTTTACATTTTTCTGCCACACTGCAACAAGAAACACGTTAGTAATGTCTGCAACATGCTAAAAATCTGTTGCCTATATAAATTTTTGTGTTGCCAAGACTGTGGTAAATAGTTCACTCTGATACAATTGTACTAGCTGCTATCTGAACAAAATTTTGTTGAACATCAGGGTTCTATTTCCTTATAGGTTGTTTCAAAAGTTGTCACCTAATCATCAAATTTAGATGCTAAATATAAAATTTCACGTGTACGCTATATTAGCTGAGGTGTGCTCCACAGTGGAATTAAATAATTATGATGATTTTAAGAGTACTGCGGAAGAAATTTGGTTACAGATAAATTAGATAGAGTTTTAACCGGGTTTCTACTGTTAAAGGTAAAATGAAACCACTTAAAGAATTTGTTCCAAATACATGTTAAAATTAATGCACAAACACCATGCACTATTAGATATGTGAGCGATTACAGCAGTCTATTACTTTAAGAATCCAGAAGACAGCACCAAGATAGAACAGTACATTACAAAGGCAGCTGCTGCCTGCTTGTTGCAACAGCTAGTGAATCAAATCATTTTACTTAAATACATACTTTTACAAAACTTTAAAATGAGTTAACTACACCAATTGCAGTATAACCAAGAGGTTGAGTTTAAGAGCACACACTGAACAAACTATGTCCAATAAATGTCATCCAACGAGTTCCTTAGAAAACTTCTATTTGTCGCCTGGTGTGTAGATGAAAAAATATAACTGGATGAATCATATCTGATACAAACTTGTAAGATTGCTGGATGTACTATCAACCAGTTGACAACCTTTTTATGAAGAATATGGCACTTCTAGTTACATGATGGAAGGAATACACTCAATTTCAATGCAGTTTAAGAGTAAAATGTTATCTTGGAAAAAAAAGATGGCATAGTAAACATTTATTTAGAAAGAACACAAAAAACAAATAAATCTTTGAATATGTCCTTAAATTATTACAAAAGCAGGAATAAGAGAAACTAAGAACTACTACACCCTCCCATCCACATGTAACATTATCACAGACGATAATCAGAAGATAATAAATTTAGCAATGTCTAATATACCTACAAATTGTAAGACTTTTCTTTGTTCTTTCTCAAATTCTGGACCATATTTTGTTCTTCTAAGCATTAAATTAAAAAATTTGTGGGCGATTATGCCTTGAATATGTTTCATAATATTAACAACTTTGTATCTCATTTGTTTGATTAAATGGGCATAACTTTAATGCCACCTGATTACTGGATTCATTATACATAAAATGGAATATAAGAATCAACAATAAAATGAATTATCCTGAATCAAACTGTTGTTCAACAACTGTTCTTGATAATTTACCATTAAGTATTTCCCAGTCAGCTTGGTATACCCTTATGATTTATATGAACTCTCTATTTAGTTTTATCAAGTACAGGCAGATATTTCTTTTCACACATAGTAGCAATATCAACTATCATATCATACAACCAAAATAAATGTTGATAAGGTATGTTTAAAATTTATGGAGGACAAACACACAAAAATGATTGATTTCATCAAATGTGATTGAGTACCGTAACAATTGCAAACAATATAATATAAGAGTATCTCTCAGGCAACCAGCACAGAATAACTTGGTTATAAAAGTGGTCCTCAGTATCATTATTTCCAATTATTCAGGAGGAGCAAAGATAAATGAGTTAAGGTAATAATAATAATAACACCATATTACATCAGTAATATGTAATATTCGATAAACTTACCCTCTAACATGTAAAACAAATTTGCTATCTTAATAAACAGATCTATCTTGTTTAACATACTTACAAAAAATTAACACAAGATTTTCTCATTCCACTATTAACCTAGTTACAAACTTTTAACTTACACAATTAACTTAAAGACTTGTAAATGGTCTGGATAAGAAAATATATATATTTAAAATATGAGTTGGCACATTTATCTATGACTACGAGTGATTATACGGAATAGTAACAGTAATTAAAACTGTTATTTTGATGCATCTACAATGAAAAAAGAACCATGTACAAATCAGCCTCACAAAAATGGAAAAAAAAACTTCAGTTCACACCATTTCACTCATGACTTCTACATGTTTATGAGCCAACACATTACTATCAGATGATATATATTTCTGCCAGACTATGAGCAAAATTGGTACTCTATAAAACTAAATCTAGAATCATCTCAACATCCTACAAAATATGAAAGATGACCAACTCTTTGAGGATTCTTGTAGTACACATGGTCTTCCCATGAAAAACTTGGCACAGTTATACCTAAGTGTCATGAAGAGGCCTCAAGGCATCATGTTTAAAAACTACCCGGAGCAGATTTTTTCAGCATCTGAGCTTTCAATTCCGAGTAAGTAATCAACCAAGTGTTTAAGAAAACCAGATTTCAGAATATAGCAACTTTCTCCAAATAACATCAACGTGCATGTGTATCATCAGTTATTGTAGGTTTGTGTGTCCCATGCAACACTTTTAATGTTGTAGGTTCTTCTGATGATAACTGCTCCTCCACATAATGTGAGATGCCATACGGTCGTAAATGGTATATGAGATACTCGAGCACATACATATGATTTGGTGATACATAATGAAATGAGACAGCACTATCCGAGCAGCAATCAAGGCCCTAAAAACAAAATCTGAATTAGAAAAAACAATACAACCAGAAATGACTTTTTTTTTTAAAATGAAAGATTTTAAAGTTACTTTTGTTATTCTGCTGGATACAAATTTTTATTATTAGTGCCTCTCAATAAACATTTTAAATTTCACATGAAACATGTCAATTTACCTCTTTTGATTCATAATATATGTAACTCCAATACCAGAACTTCTTATCGGTGTGGCCTGGAATCAGGTGATGTTCAGGAACAAAGGGAAAGAATCTGCCTCGACCAAGAGAATCTCGAGAATCACCAGCCTTCACTCCTACAGCTTCCAAGCATTTTCCTGAATTAAAAAATAATAAATATTCAATAAATGAGAATTTTTTATATTCCTACAGTAGAATATTTAACTAGTATGTAAATATCACACCACAACTAGGTTAAATAATATTCAGTTGTAAAGGTTGCTTTAAATTTAAAAAACACACACACTCACACAATATTAAAATAAAAATGGTCTTATCCAATATTTTGTAAGTCACTGTTATGTATTTAATTGATTGGAAATATGAATCATTTCTATAAAAGTAGTAAAAAAAAAGGTTTCACTACTTAATAAAGATTCCACTTCATGTATCAGCAAAATATTACTGCTTTCTCTTGGACCGTAACACGTAAAATAGATTCGCTTCTTCAAATTTGTGTATTTTCAAATGAATTTGCCTTTAGATTGAACTCTTAAATGCCATACAACACATTTTGCAATATGTAGTCAATGAAAAATGTGCAAAAAGTAAGAAAACTTCTTTTAGTGGGCAATAATTATTTTTCAAAGCATCCTTCCTGAGTTCTATACAATTAGCCTTAAATGGTAATAACTTTATATATATATATATAGTAAACAGAATATATAATAAAAGGAATTAAATTAGGACAGGGATGTGAGCCACCACTTACCATTACATGGTGGACATGGGGCGTGAACACACAGAAAAGACAAGAGAAACAACCGATTTTTCGGGATGAGCCATTTATCAACAGGAGAATAGTATTGGAGGTGGGTAATTATATATATATATATACAGGGTGTTACAAAAAGGTACGGCCAAACTTTCAGGAAACATTCCTCACACACAAACAAAGAAAATATGTTATGTGGACATGTGTCCGGAAACGCTTACTTTCCATGTTAGAGCTCATTTTATTACTTCTCTTCAAATCAAATTAAACATGGAATGGAAACACACAGCAACAGAACATACCAGCGTGACTTCAAACACTTTGTTACAGGAAATGTTCAAAATGTCCTCCGTTAGCGAGGATACATGCATCCACCCTCCGTCGCATGGAATCCCTGATGCGCTGATGCAGCCCTGGAGAATGGCGTATTGTATCACAGCCTTCCACAATACGAGCACGAAGAGTCTCTACATTTGGTACCGGGGTTGCGTAGACAAGGGCTTTCAAATGCCGCCATAAATGGAAGTCAAGAGGGTTGCGGTCAGGAGAGCGTGGGGGCCATGGAATTGGTCCGTACAGTACAGTACATAGTAACGAAACTAAAATGAGCTCTAACATGGAAAGTAAGTGTTTCCGGACACATCTCCACATAACATATTTTCTTTGTTTGTGTGTGAGGAATGTTTCCTGAAAGTTTGGCCGTACCTTTTTGTAACACCCTGTATATTTGGTATAGCACAGATTTGTTTCAGCAATCTCACTGTTTAGTGAAAATTTCTTTCCTGTCAACTATTTGTTCAGAACACTTACATATGAGGTGTGATCAAAAAGGAGAATTTTTAATGTTTTCAGAAAGTATTTACTTAATCTTTATTATGCATTTATGCCAACATAGTTTCCAGATTAAGAAACACTGTTGGAACACATCTTTAGTTATGGTCCTGATCTGAGTCTGTTATTTCAACTATATCTCATCTAATGAAGAAAAACTTTGTCCTTTCAGTGTTTCTTTGAAAATGGAAAAAGTCACAGGGTGTCATATCTGCACAATAACATGGTTGTACCATCACAACGGTGTTGTGTTTCAGCAAGAATTGTAGGATTAGCGGTGTGCTATCAGGGTGCAAAACCAACGAGTTCTCTCTCCAAAGTTCAGGTCATTTATCCAGATTGTCTCACAAAAACCACGCAAAACTTGTAGGTTGTACTCCTTGTTGACCATACAAGCATTCTAATGGTAATTCTTCTATTAGTAAGCACATTCTGTTTAATTTTGTCCAAATTTTCATTACTGATGGACATGTTAGGACTCCCAGACCTTGTATCATCTTCAATGTTTTCTCCCCCTTGCTGAAAGCATTTATACCATACATATACTCATGTCTATGACATACTATTGTCATCACAAGTCTTATTTGACATTCTGAATGCTTTGCTGCACTTAATTTTTAGCAAAAAGTGTCACACAAACTCTCGGATCCGACATTTTGCCATACAAAAATCGTCAAATACATAAACTTATGTCTTGCTCATTTGCGTGCTGAATACAAATTATACATTGCAGCTATTCATAAATTTACACATATGTTATTACCAGTACTACCAACACACAGAGAAAGAATCAGCTCCATTAAAAATATACAGTGAGCACAATTTCAAAATTCTCATTACTTTTTGATCACATCTTGTAAATCTCTTTGTGACAACTGCCCAAGGGAGGCAAATCCGAAAAGTAGAGGAGATATGAAAATACTTTGCTAAGTTTATGCATTAATTTTAAAGCCAAAGATGCAGAAGAATGACTTGATGCTTTGTTGAGGTAAAAAGGATTTTCTTAATAGTATTTTCTTTTATTTCACTGTGTAAACAATCTAGCAAAACATCTAATACACTTGAATTGATTACATAGAAGGAAAAGAATACTTTTTAACATATTAATTTTAACAGTGAGAGAGGAAGGCCATCACTCACCAGAGCGGCAGGAGCAACAACTTTGAAACATACCAACAAAATAATATATTGGGGGGAAGGTCACTTCTCAGCAAAGCGAATGACAATATCAGTGCAGTTACAAAGGTTTGAATGAATATGCAAGAGAGTGACAAGGAATGAGGAAAAGAGCCTTTCTAGAGAAAGTGCTTGGATATATACAGGCTAGAGCACTTAAATTTGTACAAATTATTTTTTTTAAATGAAATTTTAGTGTAGAAAATTAAAATTTGCAAAAAAAAAAAGATCTTTTTGCTTATCATTTCTGTGACCTTTCCAGAGTGGAACTGTTTAGTGTACTCTCCCCCCACCTTGCCGCAATGACCTCCTTCATCTTTGGATTTAATAACTTGTATGTTCTCTATAAAGCAGATGTTTCAATAGTGGTACAGATAGATGTTCACATTATCTGACAGCCAGATTTGAATTAGATTGTAAATACCATATTGCTGAAACAACATACTTTGCCTCCCCGATGTAAGTTTCAACAGATTCATCAGAATATATACATAAATTTCTTTAGACAATTTTCTCTCCCTCAACAGAAGTGACAATTGGTGTTACTCCCACTGGACACAACACCTATGTTGAGAACACTGGCCATAAATATTGTTGTAATAATAATCAGGACATTCTCAGGTCTTGGATGGGCCAGCAATTATTCCCCTGGTTGAGCATTGCATCAACAGAAAAAATATTAATAATAATAATCAGAAATATATCCCCCAGTTCATTGTTCAAAGTACACAACAGCAATTCACTTTATTTTGATAACCTCAGAGAGCATCTGTTGTGACTTTAATGCATACAACTCGTAACATAGGTTCCCTTCTGGAGTCTGGCGTGTTTGCTCATAGATGTCAGTTCCCTTGAATATTCCCTAGGTTTCCAAAATCAATGTCTAGCCTTTCTTCATGACTGCTGGAATCCATATCAGAAGTTTCCTTGATGAATATTTCCTCAATTGTTTTCGGAATCTTCCTCAGACTGCTCAGAAGCATTCTATTTAATAATGACGTATACTCAGTTGACCTCAAGTACACAAAGAACCAAACAATATCTATAGCCAAAATGAGTACTTTCAATTTATGTTGTGTTCTTATTAATCTTAGGGTGTTGGTTGAAATCTCAATAGAAGAAGTATTGAGTTACACCAGCACAGACGCCCAATAAATTCGGGTCCAGAAACATAGCATTAGCAATGCCACTGGGCTAATCAATTTTAGGGGGTGGTTGACAGGTTTATTAACTAATCCACATTTAACTATGGGCATTTACATACAGCCTTTCACAGAAATGGTTATTCAGCCATAATGAGCATAGCATAGTAAATGTCACCACTATCCAGATGTTACAGTTAGTATGTTATAAAATACGTTGGCTTGTATGACTCATAGCAGAGGTAGTGGAGTGCCAGACAGATGATTAGGATGGTCAGTGATGTCATTTCCAAGTGCTACCAGGCATAATGCATGATTCTCTTGACTTATGATTCCTGTTTGACTTAAAACTGCCAGAGCTGGCTGGCCTTTATACTTCACTCTTAACTGAGTAAGGATTAACTCAATTGGCAATACTGCTTCTAGGGCCACTTTTCAAGGTGACAATGCCTGCTGGGCTGCCTTAGATGACCTCAGCACCCAATCAAAATGTGGTGCACCTTATTTAAGATTGGAGGGTTTCCTGGTATAAAATTCTAGTCCTTCTCACTAGTCTGGCAGTCGACAGGTTTTACTCTGCACTTGTTCACAACAGCTCAGCAATTTTGAGGTAATGATTGTTTAATTTTTCTATTTACTTACTATGTGGCTTTCACGCACACCAACAATGAACAGTAACAGAACTACTATATGGTGGGATATTCAAATTTAAATTTATCAGGATTTAAGTATCATCACACCATTGTACTACTACTTTGCTGAGAAATGGGGTTCTGCTTAATGTACAAAAGGCTGGTAAGAGTTTTGGGAGGAGCTGTATCATTTCATGTGAAGAGTCAGAGGTTTAAGTTGTCCTGTTTCAGGGTCTAGCTTCAGCTTTCAGTACAAAGAAATACTGACTGAAGAGTATGTGGTGGCTGTTCATATAGAAGAATTTCTATTTGTTGATGAGAATTTTTATGCAAAATTTCCTTGCCCCCCATCTGGAGGATGGGATGCAACCCTCTGTAAGAAAAAGTTTGGTGTAAAAGGATGGCAATTATCAAAATGGAGGTTGGGTTAAATATTGCAAAACCACAGACCTGGTATTATATGTGAAAATGGAGGCGGGGGAAGAGATGTTTTACGTATGCTACAGAGACAAGGGACAGTGTTTTGCATGGACTGCTCAGAGCTTGTGGTCAAAGTTAGTGTCGGTGACAGTGGGTATTAATTGTGGGTAGGAAGTAACATTTTTTTGTAACAAGACCAATTTTTTTGGGAGGGAGGGGCATGATGGGCTCAATACAAAAAGAAGTTGAGGACTTCATGGAAGATCTCAGAAATGCAAAACCAGTATTTGGAACTAGGGCAAGAGATATGAAAGAACACAGAGGAAATAAACTAGTGAGTGGAAAAAACCAAAGCCTGAACAGTCAATAGAACTATGCAAATTGAGATCCACACAACTGAAATTCAAGATTTGAAACAAGAAGTAGTACAATCTGTAAACGAGTAGAGTATATTGTTTGATCACTTCAAAACCATGCTGAACTATTTTTGAAGAGAATTGGTTTCTGTGAATGTACTTATGTTGAAAAGGATTGTTCATTGCAATAATATCATGGCAGGACATTATGTTCACATTTGGTAATACAGCACATGCAGGATACCAAAGAAAGAGTTTGGTTTAAAGTTGCATGTATGGAGGAGAGAGCATAGGCATAAATACTGATCTTACACTAGTTCAACCTGAATGACATTTTGGAGCAGATTCCCACACCGATGAATGGGAATCGCAGCATTGACACTATATGTATATATAAATCAGCTATGTTGAATCAATCACAACCGGCAACCAAAAGAATGCAGACTGGAGACAAATTTAAAGGTTCCTATATGTATTCTTACAGGTTACATATAAAATGAAGAATTATATGACTGAGCATCTGATTTCTAGCCAATGTAAGAAATTTACAAGCATATTATTCACAACTGGCTGATCCACAATGGTGGATATGGCCAGGCACCAGTTACATAAATAATGTCCCATAATATAAAGGTAAAGGGTATGGAAAATAAAACCATCACTCACCAAAGGGCTGCTACAAATGCTTAAAACATGAGATGAACACAACTGTACAATGTTAAGAGTTTAAAACATTTTTCGTACAGACAGACAGTTCATTTTGGCAAGGGTTTACCATATGACATTTGTCTTTTATTTTCATCACACCCCTCATACCTTGAACTTGCAAGTATATGAGACAAACTTAATGTGGAGATCAGATATGATCACGCTGATTCCTGCTGAGTGGATTGGGAAATCAAGTAGCAAAGACAGGTGTGGCTGGAGTGGTGGTGGAGGGGGGCAGGAAAAAACTGAATTGGTGATTAATAATTCTGCAGAAATGTTATCATAGAAAGTGGGGGAACATCACCAACTCCCACACCATTTCATCTTTCTTGATGTTGACATCTCCTTACAGAAAGGAACCTGTAACATTACAGCATTACCATCACTTCAACAGTTGTCATCCCACCCATACCCAGCATTCCCTTCTTTGAAGTTAATGAGGATTTGAAAAAGGAAGAGATTTTAAGTAACTTGTTTAGTAAGAGTGTTAGGAACAATGAATCAGAAATGGGAGGGTCTAAATTAGATAATGAGCTTAACAATACAATTAGAAATAAGCAGACCAAAACATTTGAAATTCATCCTGAGGATATCATGAAGGAACTAAGAAAGCTGAAAAAAAATATAAAGTGGCTGGTGTAGATAATATTACCACAGATGTCTTAAAGATAGGAGGATGTGATTATGATTTATCTTGAATTATTATTTAAATTGAGTTTGGATACTTGCTGTTTACCAGAGGATTGGAAAAGTGCGATAGTAATGCCGGTACATAAAGGAGGGGTAAGAAATAGAGTAAAAAATTATAGGTCAATCAGTTTGACATCAGAGGTAGATAATTTAATGGAGAGATTGATATGCAACCATATCGGAAATATATACGAGAAGTGTAAGTGGTTTTCAAGTGGGCAACATGGCTTTAGGCAAGGATATTCATGAAATAAATTCTTCAAGTCAGAAAATGTAATCCGGCAGCAAACCCGTGAAGAATTTATTTCAAAGATATGCCGGGAAAGACTTATCTCTCATAAGGATATTCATGCAAATCTCAGTTGGTGGGATGAATGCATCAAAGGGATTTCAAATTGATAGTGTACCACTAGATCTTTCAAAGGCTTTTGACAGAGTGAGCCATAAAATGGTGGTAAATAAAGTAAAAACTATTGGAGTGGATGTCCCCATTGATGTTATTATCGTTCAACTGTATTTCCAGTGCCTCCCCAATTATTGAGTCCCAGAATGAAGAGACCCCGGCCAACACCACAGTTTTATCAAAATCTATCTTATGCTCTTCATCGAAAGCATATTTGGCTATCACAGACTTTTCCACTTGTACCAGCCTTAAGTGTCATTTGTGCTCGGTTATACATTCAGCGATCGTTCTGTCTGTACGATGTAAACCTTGCCACATTCACATGGTATGGAATAAATTCCAGGAATTCTTAGGCCTAAATCATCCTTAACCAAAGGAAGAACATTACGTACCTTGGCAGGCAGCCAGAAAATGCTTTTTATACCACACCACACTAAGAGTCTTCCAATCTTTCCCGGCGTATTCCCGGCATATGGCAGAAAAGCAAAAGTTTTTGATGGTTCATCTTGTTCAGTCAGTGGTCTAGGTGGTTTTTGAATAAAGGAACGCTACATCTGTCACCATTCTGTTCAAAAACAGTCCTTAGATGTTTCAACTCCATCGGTAGGCTCTCACGATCGGAAATAGCTCTCGCTCTGTGTACCAATGTGGTCAATACGGAGTTGCGTTGTGCCGGGTGATGGTAACTGGTTGCACCCAAATAACGATCAGTGTGGGTGGGTTTGCAGTACACACTATGTGCCAGTGATCCATCAGTTTTACGCTTGATTAAGATGTCCAGGAATGGGAGGCACCCGTCTTTCTCAACTTCTTTCATAAATCGTATGTTGGGATGGATCCCATTAATATGATTGAGAAACTCATCCAACACTTCCATACCGTGTGGCAACACAGCAAAAGTGTCATCAACGTAGTGGTAGAAGCAGGTGGGTTTGAGGGTAGCACTCTCAAGAGCCCTCTCTTCTAAATCCTCCATGTAGAGGTTAGCCACTACCGGTGAGAGCGGAGAACCCATGGCCACTCCATCGGATTGTTCATAGTAGGCCTACTTCCCTCCATACATGAAATAAGTGGAAGTAAGTACGTCATCAAAGAGGTCTGCTGTACTCGGCTCAAAATGACGGTGAATCAAGTCCAGAGTGTCCTTAAAGAGAGAGACTATGTCAAAACTAACAAGGATGTCAGAATTTGAAACTGTTATAGGGACTGTATGATTTTCATGAATTCAGCCGAGTTCTTGACATGGTGGCAACAACGCCCCACAAAGGGACTGAGAAGATGCATCAGATACTTAGCAAGCTGGTAAGTCAGTGACCCAATAGCACTGACAACCGGACGTAAAGGCACACCCTGTTTATGGATCTTGGGTAAACCATAAAGTCTCGGTGGTCTCGCGGCGCGTTACCTAATTCTCTCAATCACCTCCACCAGTAGTCCAGCCTTTTTGACAAGGGCCATCATCTTCTTCACAACTTTAATAGTTGGGTGAGCGTTCAATGGTACGTAAGATGCATCATTAAGGAGGCTCATCACTTTGTGTTATATTACTCTATAGAAAGAAGAACAGCACTCTATAGAAAGAAGAACAGTAGAGTTACCTTTATGTGCTGGAAAAATGACTATGATGCCCCTGCGACGTAAGTCAACTAGTGCTTTACTCTCTGCGACAGGGAATTGTTTCTTGGTGGGTTAGCCCTCTTCAAAACTCGACAGGTCTCCCTTCGTATTTCTTCAGCTTCTTCACTTGATAAGCAATGCACAGCCTGTTCTGCCGAAAAGATTATCTCCTTAGTGGGTATGCACCTAGGGGCAGGAGCAAAATTCAGGCCCCTTGCCAGCACAGAAGTAGTTGCATCATCAAGCCGAATCCCGGTTAGGTTGACCACAGAACAATCGGACTCCGCAAGTTTGTTGCCTTGAATTGTTCCCGCCAACCGGTTGTATTTGGTGACGTGTCTTGCTGTAGTTTTCTCCCATTCCAAGTTCATTTGAGCATATGTTGCTGTGTCCATCCAGTCCAATAACAAGGTGAGCATCTTGTCGACAGGTAAAGATGACAAGAAAAGAAGGACCGAGTGTTTGCGGCCAACTCAAAGCGTGTAAATCGGATATGCTCCTGAAGTAGCGATAGGCTGGCTCAACGTAATATTTTCACCGGCTGCTAAGACAGTCTATTTTGTGATTTCAGGTAGTAATATCTGAATTAGGAAACACTATAATGTTTCTTGCCAAAGTCACTTTGAAGCATGCTAATGTGGTGACTAGCTATCTAACCAGGTTGGTAAAGATTTTTTGCAGAAAAGGATGCTGTAAAAGTTCAGGATATCGAGAATGGTTCTGAAACATGGACGTGGACAAAGACATTATCAGATTGCAGGTGGCAGAGATGAGGTTTCTCAGATGGATAGAGAATGTCACGAGGAAAGACAAAATTAGAAATGAAAACATCAGGGAGAAACTACAAGTGGAAGCATTAGAAGAGATGCTAACGAGGAAAAGATTGCAGTGGTTGGGAATGTTATGAGGATGAAGAAGGGGAGGATGCCGAAAATAGCACTGCTGAACAGCGGGAAGGGAAGGAGACCAATTGAAAGACCTCAGCCAAGAAGGATGGACCGAGTGAAGAAAGATGCAGAGGCTAAAGGAGTCATGTGGAGAAAAGTTATGGAGGAAAAATCTTGGAATGGCCGCCAGGCTAGGAAGATGATGTGCAGGATGACCCGCAACAGAGGAAATACCTGATTATGATGATGATGGTAAAATCCACTGCCTTAATGGGGATATGTATTATAGGAAAATAACAATTTCTGTAGACACCAATGCCTGCATGAAACCATAAAATAAAAGATGTTGATCTAAGAAAATAACTACATGTGTTCACCTTGAATGTAAAGATTGTTAGAAACAAGGGTAACTCAACATTTACTCCCTCGTTTTTTCTTTTTCCCAAAGAAGCCATGGGAGAAAGACAATAGAAGAATATGAGAACTGCACTGATTCTGATGAAAAATATCTTCAGAATTTAATGTTATCCTGGTTTTCTGGATGGAACTGAATCAATTTTTTTAAACATGATATTTCAGCCAACATTATGTACCTTCCATTAGAGGACTACCATGCCTCAGATCGCTGCTGCATAGAATTATCTTCCAAAGCATGTACTAATAATTTTCATTGACATCACTGGAGTTCCCGCTAACAGTGTGGCCAATCAATGGGAGCTTGCGTCTCATGTTTTTCTGAGCAGGTCAATGATGGTGGCCCACGGGTCAGTTGGAATAAGAGAAGTATTGGAATAATATGAATGTGGGCAGTGGGCTCCAGCTTGACCAAATATGGTCTTGTCTGTTTGGAGAAAACATGGGACGCAATCCCCATCAGACCAGCCATGCCAGTGGTGGGAACCTCCAGTGACGTCAATGCAATTGAATAGTACATGCTTCAGAAGATTATTTTAGATTACACAAATCTAAGGCACAAATTCTATGATGAAAGCCACAGAATGATGGCTGAAATGTCAGGTTTCAAAAAATTGATTTGGTTTGACCCGGACAACCAAGATACATGGACAATGACAGCAGAGCTCTACAGAAGGAATTCTGAATTGTTTTATTCAATGCCTCTTCACTTAGATCAGTGATTCCATATAAATATTGTTTAAACCAAAAGAAATATAATACACTTTACAATAATAATTATGCATACATGCAACTGGAAATAACAGAATTAATAGATATCAAAAGACTCATCAGATTTATGTTGATTGTCAGTCTTATATTAATATATTTGAAAAAAAAAACAAATAAACGGAATTAAATTTGTTCAATTCGGCAATCAGTTTTTAATGAAACTAAATTTTTGCATAAAATATCACCATGATTCTACAGTATTACCTAAATGTGAAAAATGTGTACGGCAGAGAAAAAGTGCATGCTAAACTTGTAATATGAGAATAAAATTTTGTGGTAGCTCTATTGCTTACTTACTAGATACAATCCAAAGTTTAGCTCCTCTATATTACAAAAGATATTTTTAACTGCACACCATTTTAATTCTTACTACCCATTACACAATTATACATCACAATTTGGAAAAAAATATGCAGGTTTAGTGAGAGGTTGGAGAAGGTTTTTGAATTATTATTTTGTATCTCCATGGATATCAAATGAAACCTGGCAACATGACATCTCCAAAAAAAGATGTTTAGATTTTGTTTTATTCCATAATATAAAAGGGTTTTGGGAAAAAAATGATTCTTCCTTTTTTTTTCGAGTGATTTTAAAAAACTTTCAAAATTTATTGATTACATGATTGTAATAAAACTACTGTAACATATCTATAAGCTTGTTAAAACTACTTAGAAATAGGTTTATTCCACAGAACTAGTACAGTAAAGCATTTCTACCAACTATTAATAATAGTAAAATAACTTTTAGTCCAATTTTAAAGCTGCCTTCGTAAAAGATGTAAATTTCAGTTAGAGTAATTTTTTAACTACAACAGATCTAGTTGCCCCCATTCTCACTATGAAAACTCATTATGGAGATCATTTGAAGGTGTATTTACTATGCTCAGAAAAATTTTATTTGAAAGATATTTAGTTTTTAGCGTCTTAATACCACGTGGTCAGAGGAAGCCAAACATAGGTTTTGAAATAATTAGTCAATGTTAAAAGCCACATCAATTCTTTTATCACCAGCTGTAGTCAGCACCTTTTAGTATGTTCCGAGCACAAAATTGATTAATAAGATAAAGTATAAGTGTTATTTCTAATTGATAGAAAAAATAAAATCTAAAATCTTATATATATAAAAATAGACGTGTTTTTCCTATATTTCACTTTCAGCCACCACTACCTAGCACAGATCACTGATGTTTGTGGGTGGAAGTAGCATGGAGTTTCCTGTCGTGCACAACGTTGGCCGAATGCCGATAGCTGTGGGGATGTGGGAGATATAATGATTAAAGTTGGTCAGTGCAGGGCGTTTTCATATTTCGACCAAAAATTCGTATCTCCGTATACTTCTCTTTCCTGCCACAACTACATAACATAGACTTTTGGTGTTTGTGTGTGGTAGTAGAATCGTCTTTCCTGTCGTGCACTATGGTTGTTAGATGTCGGTAGCTATGGGATGGGAGATATGGGGGTTGAAAGTGGTCGACCTGTGGCAATTTCATACTTCTGCCAAAGACAAAAGTGTCATGGTGTATCACTTTTCAGCGAAAACTATAGATCACAGATAACTGGCGTTTGTGTGTAGTAGTAGCACAGAGTCACCTTTCGATCACAACAGCGGCCGAATTTCAGAAACTGTGGTACTGTGGTAGATATGGTGGTTGTAAGTGGCCGACCAAGGATATTTTCGTATTTCGACTGTCTCCGCATATGTCACTTTTCTGCCACAACTACATAGCATAGAGCATTGGTGTTTGTGTTTGGTAGTAGAATCGTATCTCATGTAGTGCACTATGGTTGTTAGATGTCGGTAGCTATGGGGGTGTGGGAGAAATGGGGGTTGAAAGTGGTCGACCTGTGGCAATTTCATACTTCTGCCAAAGACAAAAGTGTCATGGTGTATCACTTTTCAGCGAAAACTATAGATCACAGATAACTGGCGTTTGTGTGTAGTAGTAGCACAGAGTCACCTTTCGATCACAACAGCGGCCGAATTTCAGAAACTGTGGTAGATATGGTGGTTGTAAGTGGCCGACCAAGTATATTTTCGTATTTCGACTGTCTCCGCATATGTCACTTTTTCTGCACAACTACATAGCATAGAGCATTGGTGTTTGTGTTTTGTAGTAGAATCGTATCTCATGTAGTGCACTATGTTGTTAGATGTCGGTAGCTATGGGGGTGTGGAGAAATGGGGGTTGAAACGTGATCGACCTGTGGCAATTTCATACTTCTGCCAAGACAAAGTGTCATGGTGTATCACTTTTCAGCGAAAACTATAGATCACAGATAACTGGCGTTTGTGTGTAGTAGTAGCACAGAGTCACCTTTCGATCACAACAGCGGCCGAATTTCAGAAAACTGTGGTACTGTTGGTAGGTATGGTGGTTGTTGTAAGTGGCTCGACCAAGGATATTTTCGCATTTCGACTGTCTCCGCATATGTCACTTTTCTACCACAACTACATAGCATAGAGCATTGGTGTTTGTGTTTGGTAGTAGAATCGTATCTCATGTAGTGCACTATGGTTGTTAGATGTCGGTAGCTATGGGGGTGTGGGAGAAATGGGGGTTGAAAGTGATCGACCTGTGGCCATTTCATACTTCTGCCAAAGACAAAAGTGTCATGGTGTATCACTTTTCAGCGGAAAACTATAGATCACAGATAACTGGCGTTTGTGTGTAGTAGTAGCACAGAGTCACCTTTCGATCACAACAGCGACGGAATTTCAGAAACTGTGGTACTGTAGGTAGGTATGGTGGTTGTAAGTGGCCCGACCAAGGATATTTTCGCATTTCGACTGTCTCCGCATATGTCACTTTTCTGCCACAACTTACATAGCATAGAGCATTGGTGTTTGTGTTTGGTAGTAGAATCGTATCTCATGTAGTGCACTATGGTTGTTAGATGTCGGTAGCTATGGGGTGTGGGAGAAATGGGGGTTGAAAGTGCTCGACCTGTGGCAGTTTCATACTTCCGCCAAAGACAAAAGTGTCATGGTGTATCACTTTTCAGCGAAAACTACAGATCACAGATAACTGGCGTTTGTGTGTAGTAGTAGCACAGAGTTACCTTTCGATCACAACAGCGGCCGAATTTCAGAAACTGTGGTACTGTGGTAGATATGGTGGTTGTAAGTGGCCGACCAAGGATATTTTCGTATTTGACGAAAGGCATGTGTCTCCGCAGATTTCACTTTTCTACCACGACTACATAGCATAGAGCATTGGTGTTTATGTGTGGTAGTAGAATCGTGTCTGTTGTCGTGCACTATGGTGTTAGATGTCTGTAGCTATGGGGGTGTGGAAGATATGGGGGATGAAAATGGTCGACCTGCGGCAATTTCATATTTCTGCCAAAGACGCATGTGTCACGGTGTATCACTTTTAAGTGAAAAACTATCAATCGCAGATCACTGGCGTTTGTGTGAGGTAGTATCACAGAGTCTCCCATCGATCATAACGTTGGCCGAAATTCGGTAACTGTGGGAGTGTGTGGAGAAATGGTGTTTGAAATAGGTCGATCATGAATATTTTCGTGTTTCATCCAAAGACTTGTGTGTATCCGTAAATTTTACCTTGCTGCCAGAACTACATAGCGCAGAAGACTGGTACTTGTGTGTGGTAATAGTATCGAGTCTCCCATCGTGCACTAGGGTGGTTAGATGTCTATAGCTGTCGATATGAATTCTTTTACAATCACGAAGTCGTGGGTACCAGCTAGTAAATAAAATAAAAGCAAGAAATGAACTTCAGGAGATAGGTAAAATCAAGCGGATTAAAATTATGTATTGGTTTTATTAAAAAGTTCAGATTTCAACAAGATAAATAAGATTTTTTAAATGCATTACTGGAACACTTTATAGACAGTGACGTAATAGAATTTATGTTTAATTTAATAGGAACTAAGCCAAACCAAAATATCCAGAATAAGTTACTGAAATACAAATGCCATAATTTATAGTCCAAAGTAGTAAGCAGTTAATAACATATTAATTTTTAAAGTCACAGGCTGACGTCACAAGATCAAAGGATTCAATAAATAGAGGTCACCCATCTTACTTTTAGTAAGTCTTACATCAGCTTCGTTCGAGATAGTTTCGCTTCAAGGCGAGCAATGCCTTCTTAGTAAAGTCAGTCTCTCTACGTATTTTCTCAAGGCCGGTTCATGGATATTGCGTGGAGCAATGCCTCCTTGTGTTCAGTGTTAGTAGCATGCGTCAGTATGCCTCAATAGTACCTTCATCCTAGTAAGGGAGCTAGGATGGAAGTTCGTCTTCTCATGTATGTGTTTAACCTTCATATGAAACTGATAGTCTGATTGTCTCATTCAAATTTTAAATACTGGTACTGAATTTTGTACTTTTAACAGAATTTAAATCTTCATTGAACTTAAAACTTTTGGACAGTGTATATAGTTTTTTAATACCTTTCACTGTTGAGGTTCTAATCAACCATGTGGCAACTGAAAAACTAAATATTATAAGTACCAGAGGCACCGGTCATAATTAAGTTCAAGCAGTAATGATACAACCCCCAAACCACAGCATTAGTTCAACATTACTTAGGTCTTTCTGGAGTTTATAGTTTTCACAAAATAAACAAATTATTTTAACACATTTCATTCTTCAGCAGATTTTTCCTACATGAAATCATATACAACACTTCATAGAGAATTATGTGAACTGCATAATAAAATTATTGACATTATAACAGGCCACCAGGCCTATATCTGGATAGGAAGCCTGAACAAAAATATCACGAAATGACTAATGAACTAAAACTCAATTGTTATTTTTTTTACTAAAAACCTGTAACAAATTTTGTATATTACCAGTTTACAGAACTCTCAATGAGTGTGGTAATTGCAGGTGACAGATTTTTTTAGTCTTACCCATCTCCACATCTTCAGCACCACCGTGGTCAGGACGGCACTTCTTCCTATCTGGTAAACCATCTTCTACCAATCGCCGTACAGCTTCTCGACTCAGCACATAACCTGCCCCACCACTCATATAACCCTGCTTCACATATGGCTTAAAACGACAGCCAAAATATATTGCCTCTGAAGGTTTGTGGGCAGACAACATGTAACGTAAATTTTCAACAATGACATACCTGAAAATTACGATAAGGAGTACAAAACTTTGGAAATCTGAACAATTTCCAGTACCTAAAGCAACAACAACATAAAAAATATATTTCAAAACACTAGTTCCCCCAATGAAAAAACAGTAAAATGGAATTAAAAATTTACATTAGTTGCATTAAATAGAAATATGAGATTTATAATAATATTTTCTGAACATGTTTATGAGAGTATTAGAATCTTGAGTATTCAAAATGATTGCTGTACAATAATAAGTTTTTGTTACAAAACCACTAGCTAGTACTGTTTAGACAAAACAGGCGATATTAGATTTGGTTTTAAATTAAAGAATACTGTTAAAAAAAATCTGGAAATGAAATAATTAAAATTCAATTGATCTAATGTTCCCAAAGATAAAGGTTCTGTCTAGAATCTGTTCTGCAGAATAAAGGGTGAAAAATAGCTTGGCAATTTAATTTAATAACAATCGAGCACAATTACCCTCCGGGCAATTTCCCTACACACCCATCTTCCCCCCACGAATTGCTCCGCTATCTCTGCGGTACACTCTGTAACCATCGGGAATTAGAAACTCTTGAATTAGACCATTGTGGATAGGAAACAAATATCAATCATAGCTGGCTAATCAGCGACACAAGAATATTTTGTACGATAATGCAGATGGGAATTGTTGATAAAAGGCATAAAAAGTTTATAATATTGACACATTATTCGATAATTGGCTCATTTGGGGTGAACAGAACACGCCAAGCAGGTTAGAGATGGAAATGAGCGTATGCCAGGGAAGGAAGGCAACAGGGCAACAGTCCTTGAATTGGTCTGTAGCAGTGTATTTTTATGGTATAAAAACAAAATTTCAATGGAATATACAGGCTACCAGACATATTTTTTGCCTTTGGATATTACTGTAGAACACATTCAGTTAATGACATGTTTAAGGAGCTAATTAATCATTTTGATTAATTTCATTCCCACAGTTAATATTTTTAAAAAAACTATGCATTCCCTCCAATTTTGTTTAGTTCGCTAATAATTATTCCTCTTAAATTTTAATTTTCTAGACTGCCAACTTGATCACAAAGTACTTACACGTAATATTTTTAGACAAAATAACTCCTTTACATACAACTATTGCTTTTTTGTATGGTTTATTGAGATATAATTTGCAATAATAAGTTAAAAGTATTATGAAATATTAAAATATTTTATACATATTATATTTTAAATAAAATAAACTATTGACACTATTTCCTCTTTGAGGAATCTTGTTTTATAATTTGGTTGCAATTTTATGGACATCGTATCTGGAATTGCTTTTGTTATTCCAAGAAGTCATAGCAAGTATAGTAATAAAACATAGGCCATGGATAAATGGCTCACTCATGTGTGCTAAGTTCTAAAACATGGCTTTAGGCAAGGATATTATGGGAATCTCAGGTAGCAGATTATATGCAAGGTATTTCAGATGAAATGGGCAAGGGAGGTCAAATTGATGACTAGATCTTCTGAAGGCTTTTGATAGAGAGAGAAATAAAAAGGGCTAAATAAGGAAAACACTATTGGAGTGGATAAAAATGTGGATTTGCTGGGTATAAAAATTCTTAAAAGGTAGAAAGAAAAAAGTTAGGCTAGGAACTCTAATGAATGGTTGTGTTGATGGTTTTCTATCAGAATTTAGTTTGTTTGCAGATGACATAATGCTATATAACAGGATCAAAACAGTAGAAGACTGAAAAGCTGCAGGGTGATCTGGAAGGGATATCTAACTGGGTAGGTCAACATGGGATGAAGATAAATGCAAAAGAGTCAGATTATTAGGTCCACAAATTAAATAATAATTAAAGGTTGATTATGATAAGGTGAAGAAAGAATTGCTTGTTGAAGACTTTTAACGTAACTACCTTGCCGTAACATTTGATAAACTCAAATGGGCAGGACACATTCAATATGCAGTAGGGAAAATGTTTCAAAATCCTTCACTTGTTGGAGAGAGTAATGAGAGGATGTACCAGAGAAGTAAGGGAATCAGGTTACAAAACTTCAATCAGACTATGATGGTATTTGATATAATTAAGGAGTGGGAATGGAATTCATTGGAAGAGAAAAGGGATGAAGACAGTTATGTACATGTACAACATGTATACTAGTGATGTGGCGTGGAAGAATTAAGAGAGATGCATGAAACAGAAAAGTTTACTATCACCATAAACTGGCAGACAATTTTAGGCTGGAGGGTGTGGGAAGATTTTCTTCTGTAGGTAATGGGGCCAAGGATTTGAATAAATTATCAGGAGAGATGATGAATAACTTACCAAAATCAGTGAAAAAATTTAAAGTTGAAATTTGTGGAATGCAAAAGCAAGTGTGTAAAAGAAAGCGGAAAAAATGGGTGTGTGGGGAAACTGCCACCAGAACATGTATTCCATCGCAGTTAAATTAGATAGTGCAGCATGGAAGCAGCCAAGCAGAAATCATACATATAGACACATAACTTTGTTGTCCTAGCTATTACCACTTTATGAAGTAGCACACACTGGGTCACTCCCTTGTTTAAGTGAATTAGAATGGACTACTCATGCCTAAGCTTATGAGAGTGTACGAAGCAGTGATATATTTAATGTATTGGATAATATTGTTGAGTGAACTGATTTGTTTGTTTCTGTTGCTAGTTCTACGGAATTTCCCAACTAATTATTGAACTTGGATCTTCTGAAATGAATCTGATTAATATTTTGACTGGTGACTATTTAGTGGAGAACAGTAAACATTTTCCAAACAGTGTTTCAGTTAATCCTGTATACTGAGTATAATTTTCCTTTGGGGAATAAGGCTACATTTCTGTATACCCACATTCTATTCCGGAGAGTTGTAAGGTACCCTTTAGTTCATCAAAAGCACTCCCACTAGTCATCCCCAGCAATAATATAGTTTATAAACTGATTTTGAAGTTGTTTGTGTTGGACTTAGAAATTTCGAGAAGAGTAATTGTCAATTTCCCTGTATTCATTTCCACAGTGAAAAATCACCAATACAATCATTTTAGAGCATATTCATTGCATCAGAAAAGAGCATATTCATTGCATCAGAAAAAATTTATTTTAAGAGATAATTCATTTTGTTCATGTTTTGAAACACACGATTAGAAAAGTAAAAACCTAAGATTTGATATATCTTTGAATTGAGTAAAGCTACAGCTGAACTTTTATCACCAGCTATAGTTGGCATTGTCCCAAGTATTTTGATAGTAAAATTAACTAATTTGACAAAGTTTAATTAGCAGTTTTAATTAAGTGAAAAAATGAACTTTTTAACTAAAAGGAATATTAATTTGAAATTTATATCAGTAGATAGCCTAAATTCAGACGATTACGAATATATAATGGTTTCGGTAAAAAGTTTAAGCATTTGTCGGGTAATTAAGTTTTTAAACATAGATTGTCATTGATTGTTGATAAAGAGTGTAAAAATTCCACCAAGTTGGTCATGTGATAGACTTCAATTTTAAGCTTATAGAAGTACTTTTGAAAGTAAAATTAAATTAAAACTGATAGAACATGGTCATAGGAAGCCCTTGAAAAAATTGCAAGTTAAACTATTTCGTACTTTACGAGATATTAAAGAAAAAAGTTACTGACTTCTTCTTATAAAAGGCCATGCAGCCAACATGATTTGTCTCATTCTTTTGCTGGAAAGTGATCGCGCAACTCTGCACTAGTTAGCGGGGCGAACTGCTCCGAGTGGTTTCGGCAAATCCCAATGCATCGTCATAGAACATGTTCATAATTGCACCATACTTGAAAACTTCAAATATTTCTAACATAGAAGCTTTGTGGACAATACTAACGCAGGCCCAGGGGTCACCTACAACCCATAAAACCTTCCACCATAGTTACAGCTTTAAGGTGTGACAAACAAATTATGTATACAAACAAGTTTAATTTTTTTTTTACATATAACCTAAACTTAAAAGGAATGGAGGATATGCAAGGAAGGGAAAAAACTGGTTCACTCCTTTTTTCATATAAAGCCAACATTTCTTTGACAGAGTAACAATGACTTAGTACAAATTTGAAATTCTATTTGTGTCATTTTTGTGGATACAGGAAGTACCTATATATAAAAATAGGACAGGAACTAATACAATGAATATAAATTTTAATTTTATCCAAAGAACACCTGAGAAGAACAAAAGACGAAAAGAAGATTAGGGAACATTTAGCCTTTCCTTTTGAGAGTATTATTATTCTACAATATCTAAAAATTTAGTTTCTACCTTTTTCTTTCCAATTCTGGTGTCATCCACAAATACAAACTTTATTCCCTATTATAAATACACAAATGGGAAAAAAAATCCCAACACCAAGATATAATTAGAGTAATGAAATGCTGGCAATACATTTGTCTAGGTAACATATTTAATTGAATAAAGTTTTCAAGATCGCAGGTTAATGTAAGTGCAAGCAGAGCCATCACAAATGTGAAAGGCTGCTACATAAATAACCAGTGTAACCACCAGAATATTGAATGCAAGCATGCAAACATGCATGCATTGTGTCATACAGGTGCCTTATGTCAGCTTGAGGCATGGCATTCCATGCCTCAAGCACTTGGTCGATCAATACAGGGATAGTTAATGCCGGTTGTGACTGATGCTGGAGTTGTCCCATATATGCATGGTGGAGAAACATCAGATCATCAAGCAGGCCAAGGCAACATGTAAACACTTTAGAGCATGTTGAGTTACAACAGCAGTATGGGGGCAAGCATTATCCAGTTGGAAAACACACCCTGGAATGCTGTTCATGAATGTCAGCACAACAGATTGAATCACCAGACCAACATACAAATTTGCAATCAGGGTGTGTGGGATAACCACAAGGGAGCTGCTGCTGTCATAGGAAATTGCTCCCCAGACAACTCCAGGTGTAGGTCCAGTGTAGCTAGTCTGCAGATAAGTGAAATGCAGGTGTTCACCTGGCCACCTCCTAACCAACACACAGACATCACTGGCACCAACGCAGAACTGGGTTTTATCAGAAAACACAACAGACCTCCAATCCATTTTCCAATGGGCACCACTCAAGTCGCAAACGGCGGTGGTTTGTGGTAAGCGGAATGCATGCCACATGGCATCTGGCTCAGAGCTGTCCTTGCAGTAGCTGATTTGTAACAGTTTGTTGCATCACTGTGGTGCCAACTGCAACTGCAACTCAAATCACTGCTGCAGACCCCGTCCGATCTGCCAAAGCCATACGCTGAGTAAAGTGGTATTACCTCTCAGTAGTGCCATGTGGGTATCCAGAGCCCGGTCTTCTTGCAGCTGTACCTTCTCCTGACCACTGCTGTGAGCAAACATGCACAGTGGATACATTTCTGCCAAGTCTTTCTGAAATATCGTGGAAGGAAAATCTACCTTCTCGTGGTCCTATTAGACAACCTCATTCAAGCTCACTGATAATGGTGCCTTCGTCTTTGTAAAGGCATTTGTGAGCAACACACTGTCACTATGCCCATCTCACAGGTAACAAATACTCACGAACATTACAGCCCTATTCAAAGCAAACCTAATTTGCATCTTCATCATGGGTAGCAAAATTTTATCATCCTCTATGTCAGTACCACATTCACTAGTATCAGCACTACCAACACTGGTTCAGTTGGTGACGGAATTTTCCGTTTCTTCTTCTGTCTCCTCTAGATATATTACTTCAGAAATAATTACATTTTCTTTTACTGGTTATCCTTGTATTGTACGCAAAAGATTTTGAGATCGCAATTTTAAATTGTGAGCAAAGTACACACTGTGCATAAAGACTGCGCCGATAATTCTGTATTAAGGTCTTTTAAGTTTGAATTTAAATCTGTTATCATACAAAATAAAAGCTTTATTTGTTTTTCAATCGTTGGTTTACACCAACAGTTGCAAGGAAACAATTCATAATTACTGACAATTTAATGACTCAGTATCATTATATGCTGAGAGTTTAACTAGTATATTAATATAAGTAAAGCACAATAAGTAATAAAAAGAGGCAAAAAGTCGTAGATAAATTTAAAATTCATAATTTTTTGAAAAGATCCGTAGGTTTACAGATAAATTCGCAGGGTTGGCAGTGCTAGTTCAAATAGCAAGTATGAATCCAAACAAAGGGGAACGGGGATTCCTTCTCGTGCAACATAACCTCTTCGGGAAGTCCCCGTTCGTAAAAGAAAACTTCAGTCAATGTTGCCGATATTTTCGTAATTTTCTTTTCTACTGAACCAGAAAAATATAGTAGATTTAAAAATTAAGATAAGTACTTGATATAAACTCTAAAACAGTCATATTAAACGATAAATGCCTTACAAATTTGAGATTTAGTAGTTATGAAAAAAAAACGTGTCCCAGAAAAAAAAAGTTTTTTTTTCACAGGTTTTTTTTATGTTTTTTTTTTTTTTTTTTTTCAAGTCAGAAAAAAACACGTTTTTTTACAACACTATGCATTGCTCATCTATTTAGTGTTATTATTTTAATTGATAACTTGCTGCTTTATAAACTGTGTTGATTTCAATCACATCAAAGTTGGAAGATTCATCATATAACTCAGTTCCAGCATTTAATTCACTAACAACATTGAATTATTATACCTACTGTAACCTGCAATTACACCTGCCCATGTGATAGCGTGGCTATGGTATAAGGAAAGAAAACAAAAATCTAAACTCAAACACTATGTGTGAATTACCAGTGGTGATTTTAAATGTTTGAAGCTGAAGAAGGAAAAACTATTTAAATTTAATCAATTCAGTCTTCTTAAATTGAATTTGCTGATTTTGCACTGCATTAATAGAAAACAGATATTTTATTTATGTTAGGAGAAGAAATCCATCTCATACTATAATCTTAAAGTAACTATATATCAAGATGCTAGAACAGCTGTCAGCTGGTGAATATACTTTCTGATACCAGATTTCACAGATCAAAGCTTTTGAAGTCAATCAAAAATAATATAACAAACACTTACGTATCATCATCAGCTTTCATGAACCAGTCAGCATCATTTAAAAAGTGTTTGTACACATAGCGAAATGCCTCTTTTGTTTTAGCCCATAGGTACCCTCTGCCTTCAGATACAGGTAATTTTACAGTAGGCAAAGATGTATCTGTAAATTATGAACAAATACCAAGGCATATTAAGGAGAATCAAACAAGTAAATTTTACACAATATGCAAAAACAAATGATAAATTTTGCTTCAGTCCTTATTTCCAATGGTTATCTGAAATCAAAAAAAAATATATATAAAAGTAGACAACAATTTAGGTATATACAAAAATATGGATTTAGATACAGATGATAGCAAAATATACAAATAAACAGCTAGTTACAGCTTCACACAGTATAAAATGTTAGGTGCCAAAGAACAAATATATATTTATATATATAAGAAAAACCACCGCTTACCAAACATGAGGGCTCCAGCGGCGTCAAAACACGAAAAAACACACAAACACAAACATAATACAAATTTTCGAGCTTAGCTCTTCATCAGGTTGTAGGATGAGGTAGCTGCCCCGCGGAAGCTAGCAGCCAACTGAGGAGACCACACGGGGTGCACATGGTCGGCGTGGAGATGGAGGGGGGAGAAACAACATGGCGGGAGGCGGGGGTGGGGGTGGAAGGACCTAAGCCCGAAAATGATAATTAGACTGCACAGTGGAAACGCGGTTGCGGTCATAAGGTCACAGGCATAAAACAAACCAAGGAAAACACGGGGGGGGGGGGGGAATCTACTGAAAACGATCTATAAGTGCCCCCATAAAAAATTATTCCACACGCAAAATTATTGAAAATATTACACACGAAAAAATACTGCACACGGAAAAAATATAATAATATAAAACACACGAGAGAAAAATATTTTTTTAGCAATAGATCTAAGTACAAAAAGAGAAAGCTCTGGTGAGCGATGGTTTTGTGGGAAATGATGGCAGGTAAGGGGCAAAGGTCGGAGGGGAGAGGAAAATTGGAGCTATCTTAAATTTAGTCCAGGTGGTTGTCTGGTCCCCAGTTGGTACTGAAAGGCCAGTTCCCACCTCCTCAGTTCTGAGATGCTGCTTTTGTCTGGGAGTACTTTGATGGCGCGGACTGTGAAACAGGTGTTGAAATTGTTGGTGTTATTAGTGGTGGCATGAAAAGAAACAGGGTGGTCAGGGTTCTCAGTCCAGACCGATTGTCTGTGTCCATTCATCCGGATGGCCAGTGGATTTGTGGTCAGACCTATGTAGGAGGCTGGGCAGTGGTTGCAGGTAAGTTGATAGATCAGGTGAGAAGTTACGCAGGTGGCCGATCCAGTGATATAGAAGCTTTCCCCTGTTACGGGATTGGTGAAGGTGGTGGAAGGCGGGTGCATCATGCAAAGTTTGCAACGGGGCCTGTTACACGGAAAGGATCCTTGGGGCTGTCTTGTGGGCTGAGGGGTTCCATGTTTATGGACCAAGAGTTGGTTCAAGTTGGGGGGTCTACTGAAACAGGTTCTGGGGGGCTGGGGAAGGATTAGTGGTAGGAGTGTTTTCATTTCCGGGCAGGCTCGGAGGAGATCATATCCTTGTCTTAGGATCCTGTTAATGGATTCTAAGCCAGGGAAGTAGCGGGTGACCAAAACTGGGCTTTGGTTGGTTCTTAATGGTTGTGGCTGACTCCAACACATACCGCCTCCTTAACCATGATCCTACAGCTGCAATTAATGACAGTATAAAAGATTATATACAGTCTTGTGGACCCCTCCAAGGCCTAACTGCCCACTCAATCTCACTCCTTAGCCCAAAAAAGCCTCGCACCCCTTACTTGTACCTACTTCCGAAAGTTCACAAACCGGGCAACCCTGGACGCCCCATAGTTGCAGCTTATGGTTCTCCGACCGAACGCATTTCCGCCCTGGTAGACCAACACCTACAGCCTATTGTAAGCCAGTTCCCCTCCCACATCAAAGACACCCGGCATTTTCTTTCCCGTTTATCCACAGTTCCCGTGCCTATTCCACCTGACTCCCTTCTGGTTACGATTGACGTGACCTCCCTATACACCAATATTCCCCACTGCCATGGCCTCAGCGCCATGGAACATTTTCTAGACCAGCATCCCCCTAATAGCCTCCCGTCCAGATCATTCCTAGTCTACCTGGCCGAACTAATTTTAACTAACAACATTTTCACCTTTGATGGCAAAATCTACCGACAAGTCAGCGGCACTGCCATGGGCACCCGCATGGCTCCCTCCTACGCCAACTTATACTTAGGCCGCCTAGAAATGTCCTTCTTAGCTGCAGCCCTTTTGAAACCCCTGCTATGGGTCAGATTCATTGACGATATTTTCATGGTCTGGACCCACGGGGAAGACAACCTTCTCCTTTTCCTCAATAACCTCAATAATGCCAGCACTTTGAAATTTACATGGAATTACTCCCACACCCATGCCACTTTCCTGGATGTCAACCTGTCCCTCTCTGATGGCGGCATCAATTCTTCGGTACATATAAAACCCACCAATCTACAACAATACCTCCACTACGACAGTTGCCATCCTAATAACATCAAACGCGCCCTCCCATACAGCCTGGGAATCCGGGGCAGGCACATTTGCTCCAACGAACAGTCCCTTAAGCAGTACACTAATAACATTTCTGAAGCCCTAATATCCCGCAATTACCCCCCTGATTTAGTTCATAAACAAGTTACACGAGCCACATCAGTACCGACAAAATCCATCAACACCCCACAACCATCAAGAACCAACCAAAGCCCAGTTTTGGTCACCCGCTACTTCCCTGGCTTAGAATCCATCAACAGGATCCTAAGACAAGGATATGATCTCCTCCGAGCCTGCCCGGAAATGAAAACACTCCTACCACTAATCCTTCCCCAGCCCCCCAGAACCTGTTTCAGTAGACCCCCCAACTTGAACCAACTCTTGGTCCATAAACATGGAACCCCTCAGCCCACAAGACAGCCCCAAGGATCCTTTCCGTGTAACAGGCCCCGTTGCAAACTTTGCATGATGCACCCGCCTTCCACCACCTTCACCAATCCCGTAACAGGGGAAAGCTTCTATATCACTGGATCGGCCACCTGCGTAACTTCTCACCTGATCTATCAACTTACCTGCAACCACTGCCCAGCCTCCTACATAGGTCTGACCACAAATCCACTGGCCATCCGGATGAATGGACACAGACAATCGGTCTGGACTGAGAACCCTGACCACCCTGTTTCTTTTCATGCCACCACTCATAACACCAACAATTTCAACACCTGCTTCACAGTCCGCGCCATCAAAGTACTCCCAGACAAAAGCAGCATCTCAGAACTGAGGAGGTGGGAACTGGCCTTTCAGTACCAACTGGGGACCAGACAACCACCTGGACTAAATTTAAGATAGCTCCAATTTTCCTCTCCCCTCCGACCTTTGCCCCTTACCTGCCATCATTTCCCACAAAACCATCGCTCACCAGAGCTTTCTCTTTTTGTACTTAGATCTATTGCTAAAAAAATATTTTTCTCTCGTGTGTTTTATATTATTATATTTTTTCCGTGTGCAGTATTTTTTCGTGTGTAATATTTTCAATAATTTTGCGTGTGGAATAATTTTTTATGGGGGCACTTATAGATCGTTTTCAGTAGATTCCCCCCCCCCCCCCGTGTTTTCCTTGGTTTGTTTTATGCCTGTGACCTTATGACCGCAACCGCGTTTCCACTGTGCAGTCTAATTATCATTTTCGGGCTTAGGTCCTTCCACCCCCACCCCCGCCTCCCGCCATGTTGTTTCTCCCCCCTCCATCTCCACGCCGACCATGTGCACCCCGTGTGGTCTCCTCAGTTGGCTGCTAGCTTCCGCGGGGCAGCTACCTCATCCTACAACCTGATGAAGAGCTAAGCTCGAAAATTTGTATTATGTTTGTGTTTGTGTGTTTTTTCGTGTTTTGATGCCGCTGGAGCCCTCATCTTTGGTAAGCGGTGGTTTTTCTCCTATCCCAATGTCTAATATATCCGCTCTCAGCGCCTTTGTTTCCAAACAATCAATATTTATATTTATATATATATATATATATAAAAAAATCAAAACTGCTAAAACAAACACCCTAGAATTTTTTTGAAATTTATATTGAAAACAAAACAAAAAAATTAAATGACTTGAACTTAAAAAAATGAAATATCAGTATTCCTTACCATTTGAGCTACTCATGAAGAGAAGAATATTGCAACGTCTACCCCAAGTGGCTTTCACATGGCGCGCCTTAGTAACGTGATTGTTTGGTGATGTCATAACCCAACATAAAACACGCACTTTATCTGCCAACTTCCGTGCCACCTTATCTTCATCTGAAAGGTTTGGAAAGATCAAGTTAAACTCTAGTTTGAGCTTCAGTATCTAAAAATAAGAACTGTAATATTAGTTTCAATTACTTTAAAAAAAACGGTGCACACATTCTTAACAAACTTTATGTTGTTTTGCGGCTCTTGAATGTGTCAACAGCATATGTTAACAACAAACTGATAAGGCACAGTAACTAAAAAATGAATCAAACTGCTGTCTGTAAACAGGTCGGTCACACAGACAGCAGAATAAAATAAAATGATAACTGTAAAGAGGCCACAAAGACCTATAAAGTTACAAACAATGACTGGCTGGCTGTAAAAAGGGCCAACCAGATCGAGAAAACAAGAAAATTTCTCGCCGACTGTAAAACACTGCAAATGTTAAAAACACAATACTTTGTGTTGTTATTTTTATTTGTGAATTTTAGCATGTCAACTTCATGATTCTCAGAGTCAAAACAACAAACTGGTATAACAACATGGCATAAATTGAATCTAAATTACTGTGCCTATGACCAACTGTAAAGAGGTACAGACAGCAAAGTAGTATACAATTCTAAAATGTTGGCTTTATATAGACCACAAAAAAATAAACACTGCTAAAAATGTTTGGTTGGCTGTGGAAAGTTCAACCAGATTAAATAAGATTTTCCAGATATATATATATATAAACTTAACAAGTAATACAATATTAGGATCAATACTCGTAAAAGGACCACCAATCAAACTCGGACTTCTGAGGAATGGGTTTTGGCTCGTCCAGCAACATTTCAATGTTTAAGGGTCCACACAACCTACAGAAATTTCTGACTCATAGTAGACTCATGAACACACCTTTTCCCTTCTTCTCCTTACCACTGGGTAGGCTGTAAGGCAACAAGGAGAATGCCTCGCAAATTTTGATGGGTCTGTCTGTTGTAACTTCGAACCCTGAGCTTTTTCTTGAGATTGCGAACCATTTGTAGGTGTAGTGGGTGTTTTTGCTGCTGCTGTGGCTGGTGCTTTAACTGCTGCTGTAGGCATAGCAAATGTAGCCGATGCTACTGACAATACTGCTGGTGAAGCCTTACTGACTGCTGCTGATGGGGGTGGTCAGAGTTGCGGTGCATGCCTTGTACACCTGCTTACGGAAGAGTAACAAAAATTGATGGATGTGCATACATCAACTTCCACCACAAGAATTGCATACAAACATTGGTTTTTCAGATGTAGCAATGGTGAATGATGGGAAAAAAATAATCTATGGTGGTTTGGATGAGCCAATAGAGGTTGGGTAGTCTGTTGAAACTTTTGTGGAGGACATCTGGAAAGATTTCATGGTGGAGGGTCTGATTAATGGATTTGATAGCAGGAAAACTGGGGCTTTGGTAAGTTTTTGGTGGTGCAGCTAGAGTGTTGTGGAATGAATGGTTGGTAATGGTGACAGATTTGCTTTTGTACAAGATCTGGGGAAAGGGGGTAGAGTGGGGAGGGAGTGGCGCTCAACAGCAATAGGGTATGAAGGCTTGGGCAGGTTCTGGAAGTATTTGAAGAGGGAGTTTTCATCAGAACAATTGTGTCAGCCCTTTCTATTCAGTCTAGAAACATTTGTAATAAAGTGTGTTTTCTATTACATGAAAATCTACTTACTGGAAATTAAAATTGTTTTGATTGAGTGCTGCTCAGTACATAATCATTTTTTACTTCTTTGCAAAAAGAGCCTATATAAAGTATACAACAAAAAAGTGAAAAGATCTCTGCCTGGAAGCGAAAAGATCTCTGCCTGGAAGTGAAAGAATGTATGTTAATAGTTAAAAAACACATTTACTTTTCTATGCAATTTCTTTAGTTTAATGCACTTTGTCCAACATTTTTCTAACAGATGGATTTCATTCCTGAATTTAATATCCAGCTATGGTAGCTACCTACTTTTAAACTGACTCAAAATGTTTTTCAGCTATAAATTTCTCTACATTTGAAAATAGGTGTAAGTAGAGCGAGTCAAATTTGGTGAACAGATTGGATGTTCCAACAATTCATACTTCAGACTCCTTAAGTTTCAAATTGCCAAAGCATCTTTATAGACAGTTACAATGTCCCGTTGGAAGACTATTATTTCTTTTGTCAGCCAGGTCACAACTCTCGTTTGAGGAATTGAGTCTTTTAGGGGTTTTTAGTGTGTAGCATAATGGTAGGATATGTTGTTAGGGGAGCTTGTTGCAACAGAGGTCTTTAGTGGAAGAACTACTCCTTGTGGACACAAAAACCGAGTTGTGCCAGATCGAGAAATTAAAAGAAAAATGTATAAATAGGGGTCAACAGCAGAAATGGCAGCCTTTCATCATACAGCAGACAGTGAGTACGTGAGATATCTCCAGAAGTATTGAGAAGAAGTCTTTACTGGAAGTGAATATCTACTTGCATGATAGCCAAATTTATTAGTCATTTTATTTGGGATGTAGAAGTTGGGTCAATTAAAGGGTAGTGAGCCAGAGAAAACAGAAGTGGTGTGTTACAATCTAATCCACCATAACAAAACTGGTGCACAACAAAGGAGGAAGTCATTTTAAAATGGTCCAAACATTGTTGAGAAATTTGTTTTCAGCATTATTTTTGGTTAACATTTTACCACGCATTCTCATATTTAATTTCTATCTGTAAAATATACTGTAATCTTTCTTCTGTTATACTAATTGCCTCAGATATGTCAATGTTCACTTTTTCAATGTTTTATCTGTGGTTGCAGTTTTTCTTCTTTCTTCAAGTGGTTCATCTTCAGGAGATGTATGACCACATTTGAATTCAGCTGCTCAATTCTTAACTGTTGAAAATGAAAGAGCAAACTCCCTTTACCAATTTTTGATGTCCATTCATGGCGAACCATCCAATGTTAAGAATTTTATGATGGTACAAAATACTGAAGGAATTTAAATTTGTAAAGGGCAGAAGTAGATTGATGAGGAAATTATACTCAAAGAATTTAAGGTAAAAAAATAGATGTGGAAGGAAATTGTAATTAAATTAAATTAATAGGGGTGTATGCAATCACAGATGACTCAGATAATAAGTAAGGAGATTTTTATCAAAATCTGAAGAATGTTCTGAATGATATCAACCATCAGAAAGAAATAATATTAATGGGAGAATTTAATAGTGTACAGGAACAGTACAAAACAATAACGTGGGTAGTTGTAAGGAAAAAATAATAAATGATGATGGCAAAAGATTAATGTCAAACACACTCCCAAAAATTATAAATGGATTCTACTTGTAAAACAGTTAAATATATTTAGGCACAGCCCACAAGAAACTGGCACTCCACAACTGACTTAAGTATATAAAAACCAGAACTCATAATTATAATGAAGGAAAGGGAAATTAACCCACCACATACCGAAGTTGACAGCTTCGATGAGAGAAAACACTTTAAACTCTTAGACAAACAAATACATAATTTTCAGCAATTGCCTTCATCAGTAGTAGATAAACGGGCCATAAGGCTCCGTACGTGTGTGCACACACAGAACGTCACCCAAAGACATTGGGTGACGTGTGTCCATCTAAGAGTTTAAAGTGTTTTCTCTCATCACAGCCATCAACTTCGGTATGTGGTAGGTTAATTTCCCTTTCTTTCATTATTTATATTACCTAGAAGCCGCTTCCATTTTCCTTAGTTTCATCAGAACTCATATGTAATAGCACAAGATGTGAGAGTAAATAGAAGATGGAAAATGATTCACACCACTATATACTTGAAGCAAAATTTCTTGTTAATCACAAAACAAACAACAGATTACATCAAAGAAAATTTATTGGAAACAAAGAAATATAATTTGAAAAGCTTGAAAGAAGAATATTCAAAATTCTTAGGCAAAGTAATGTTAGTGAAGACAGAGGTAGTCTACAGAAAAATCAGAGGATGTACAATTGTATATACAGTGCAGCAATAGAAACTTTAGATGTACTAGAACAGATTCATATAAAGAAACCAGAGTGGTGTATCTAAAATATAGAGTGGATAATTAAAGAAAAGAAACAACTCTTCAGAAGTGTAAAATGAAACAATAGGGAAATGTAAAGAGAGGTTTCGAAGTCAAAACAAGAAATGTGGGACAAAATATGCAAGAAACTTAAAGGCTCCAAAAATAATTTAAAAAATGTTAGAACAGATTTAAAGAAAAAACCAAAATTCCACTTAATAACATAGACACATGGGTGAGGAATTTTAAGAAATGACTGAATATACAAATGAATATAAGTTAGTATTCCCTCAAATAAGAAACCTAAGCTAAACTAAGTATGGTCCTCAACCCAAAGATTGGATGGACCCTCCTAAATAAGGCACTCTACACCTGGTATCAGAGGCAGGTGAGCCAGTTCCTTTCCTAATCTAACCTACCAAGCATAGGGTACCTACACTTTAAAGGTGGAATCCAAACCACAGAAACGTTCTGGTATACATCACTACACAGCAATCTGTGCCAGAGGATAGGGGCAGGTTAAGCGCCTTTAAAAATCCCCGCCAAGACAGGAGACCTTTCAATCTCCAGTCTGGCATTTTAACCTTAAGCCACCATATTGCTCTAAGAGACCTATAAAATAGAAATATTCATCAATTTCTCTCAAGAAGGTGAAACAAGGGATAAACCAAATGAAGAATGTAGAATGCAGAGGAACTGGAGATATGCTCAATGAACTAGTTAAATATGGATCGAACATCCTATGGCAGTTATCAACAAAAATGTTTAATAAATTTCTGTTGGAAGGGAAAGATTTTCTTCACATTGTATTTACAAAAAAATGGAATAAATGAGGATTTAATAACTACCAGGAAATTAGTGTGACAAGTTTATAGGGAGGTTTCATGGTCGAATACTGTAATACCAGATGGCAAAAGAAACATTTATTACGGAAGAACAAAGCAGATTTTGAGCAGAATACATTGATAACATCTTTATTCAACACAGATAATAGAAAAAGAGAAAGAAATTAAGTTACACATTGAGCTCTCATAAACTTGGAGAAGGAATATGACAATAGTCTCTAATGTAATCTTTCCGAAATTTTTGAAAATAGTAGAATCAGTGGAGTAAATGATAGAGCAATTGGGAATATTTATACAAATATCACAGGTGTTAAAAGGGTCAGAAAGAATATCTCATATCACTTCAAATTGACAAGGAACTGAAGTAAAACTCTTGCTGTTTTCCAATTTTGTTGAAAATACATATTCAAGGCATTTTAAAGAAGAGAAGAAAATTCTTAAGAACGATAGAAATGGGTGGAAACTGTTCATATAGTTTTATTTACAGATGACCAAGAAGAGGTGGTAGCAGTGGACAAAGACGACTTATCATACTTGCTAAGGACATTATTAGAAAAATATAATAAGTGGGGGTTAAAAACTAGCACCACAAACACACAATATCTGGCTGGTGAATAGATGACAACTATCAGATAACCTAACAATAAATACATCTAAAAGGTATAAATATTTTGGGACCATTATAAAAATAATGGAATATGTGAATAAGGAGGTTTAGACACTGACTAAATCAATGGAAGACTAATATTAAAAAAAAAATTTCTTTCTATGGCTCACTATGACTGATGTGCAAACACAAATCAATATGTATAAAACTATCATGGAACCTATTATGATATACAGGACAGAAAATTGGAGTTTTAGAGAAAGGAATCACAAGAAAATAAAAGCAGTGTAGACTGATTTCCTTCAAAGGAATACCTAAGTTAGAGCAGCGAACAGTTGGGCATCAAGGAAGTACGCCATTAAGAATCAGTTAAAGAAATAATAGTTAAGAATGATGAACAAAAGCAATTACTGCGGTTGAGACATCTAACCAGGCTAGAAGAAAGCAAAACGAGTTTTCAATTATCAATCAACAAACTGGAGCTTAAGGGGCAGTCCAACTTTAAGATGGGTTGCAAAGTGAGAAACAATCCACAAGATTGTTTTTAAGGCTTTCATACAGATCTAGCATGCACATGTGAAACACAACAAAACAATATAAAATTTAAAACAAATGCTATGTTTTGCTACATCTAATATTTAACAAAATACCTTTGTTCCTTCCCTCCCTCCCCTGAAATAATGACAGCATTATTTGATCACTTTATAATCCTGATGAGTTACAGTACTAAATACAATCTTCTCAGAAGAGCTGTTAGTATATGGCTTCAAAATTCTACACCTAGTTATAACTGTGAAATAAGAGAAAACTGAAACAAATTTTAGAATGATAGACATAATAAAATTGCTTGATTCTGACAACTCGAAACATTTCAATTTAAATGAGGACAAAATGAAAACATTTTTGTGAAAAGTATGTCAAACCTTTATGGAATTCTTCATCACGGCTGTGAACTCCAAATGAACCAATATCAGGACCTTGAATATTGTCCAGATCACTATGGTGATGAGGGTCACGAGAATAAACAGCCCTGTAGAAAAACAACAATATAAATTGTAATCGTAGGGCGGCCAGAGTCAGTTGATTCTTGGCTGTCCGGGTGGCACTGCGTCATGTTTCCTGTAGCCGACGTTTTGACCCTCATTCTCTTCTTCCAGGGCAGAACTGGAAGAAGACCCCAGAATGAGGGTCGTAACGTCGGCTACAAGAAACATGATGCGGCGCCACCCGGACAGCCAAGAATCAAAAATATAAAATATTAACAGTTGCTAGTGGTTTGTACAACTATAAACATGGACTTATATAATATAATCACAGTACTGAACCCTCTTTAAAACCTTGCTAGACAGTCAGATGGGGGCTCATGTTCCATGCTTTCCTGAGCAGAGTTGACTAAATTTGGTCAAGCTGTAGCCTACTGTCCACATTCATATTATCTAGTCTTTCTTTTCACAAGAGAGTACCTCATAGGAAACAACAAACTAATAAAAAATGATATGGTACATAATTACCTCACTAGAGGACATTCAGACATCCACAAAACGTTTTGCAGGACTACTACATATCAAAAAAGTATTTTAAATTCAGGAATAACAGTCTATAATAAAATACCAGAAGAAGTAAAAAATGCTTCCTGTAGCTCATTTAAAATAAAACTAAAGGCATTTCTAGTTAGGTACAGTTTTTACTCTGTTAGTGAATACATGGACTCATAAAAAATGTGTTTTAAGATTTCTGAAATTTTGTTTTCATCAACTATTTTATTGTTAAATTCTCTTCATGTACACTTGTTTTGTCATTGTTTTATCAATCATATATACAAGTCCCATCATCTCATAATAATATGTAACATCGATCCTCAAAATGACTTATCCAATGTCAAATGTGCACCTGTACTATAAATTGACTAAATGGATCAATAAAAATCTAATATATATATAATAACAATGAGCAATAAAACTAAGGAAGGATAGGGAAAAATGACCCAACACTTACCACAGATTGTGATTTTATCAATGGTTTGTGAAGTAGTTATAATTATAAATAATTCAGTTCTTTCGATTCAAACAGTTTCAGTTTATTGTATATTATTTCAATCCACTAGGGATTACACCGAAACTGGGTAATCTCCGAAGGTGCAGGTTCTTTTAGGCAATGATAATCACAAGCACCCGATCTACTCTTCTACGCCGATAGCCAAGATTTCTTGAGTCTTTATTTCAATAGCAACCTATGTCATCTTGCTTTTCTCTAAGAGTATATATTATTAATTTTCATCCTTGCTCAAGGAGCTAAATATTAAGTTCTTTTCCCTTTTTTAAAAAAATATTTCCGTTATGTCACAAGATGAAGGTGGCTGGGAACAACGAACACAAAAAAACAAACACAACAAAAGCGCAATATTTTGGCATACAGCCATATTCGTGCAGAAGTGAGACACCAGGCGGGGTCAGATGTTTACACAGGGCTGGCCATCTAGTGAATGGCGTAACCGAGAAGCTCAAATACGGTATCGATAATTGACACTGTTGACGGTATAATATCATTGAAAGTGGTAGACCAACATAATAATAACTGAGTGAGGATACATATATAATTCAAATTTTGAAAAAGTGAAAAACGATATATAAGATAAACAAGAATATAAAAAATACAAATAGTAGAGATAATAAGTGCTGGGTCAGGTGAGAGGAGATTGAGGCCTGGAGGATGTCTGTTGTCCAGGATATTCTGATAGGCTAGTTTCCATCTACGTAGTTCAGAGGAGGTTGTGTTGTCAGGGAAAACTCTGATCGCCCTAACTGAGAAACAGATGTAAAAATTATTCAGTTTGTGGGAACTGGCATGTTTTGCAATTGGATGGGCCTCATTGTTAGTATATACTGTCTGCCTGATTCTGATAGCAAGTGGGTTGGTAGTGAGGCCTATATATGAGCTGGAACAATGGAGGCATGTAAGTTGATATATGAGGTGTGTTGTCATGTAGGTAGCATGACCAATGATAGGGAATGTTTCACCTGTGGTGGGATTACTATTACTATTACAATTACTCCGCGATTCACTAAAAGTGTTTGGCGGAGGGTGCATTGCACCTATCAGGAAAGGTAATGGTTTGGAAGGGATATACGGTATATGGCAGGTGGCGCCCATGGGCTATTGTGAGGAACCATCCCAGCATTCGCCTGGAGCGATCTAGGGAAACCATGGAAAACCCAGATCAGGATGGCCGGAGTGCTTTATCGGAAGCTACTCCTGTCCGATTTTGTGTTTACTTGCCCGATAAATCCATTCTATTCCATTCCCTAATCGCTCGTGGAAAAAATGAGTAGAGAAATGAATCGGTTCTGGCCCTGATTTCTCTTATCTTATTTTCGCGGTCATTCCGAGATATGAATATTGCTGGTAGCAATATTTGTTTGCTGTCATTCCGAAATACGTCAGTCGAGAATTTTTCAATTAGCTTCCGTCGAGAGTAACGCCTTCGGTGCTCCAGGTCTTCCCAACCTAACTCCTTCAACATGGCACTTACGCTTTCCCTCCAACTATACATACCTGTCACGAATCGGGCGGCTCTTCTTTGGACCATCTCTAATGCCTCCATTAATCCTTTTTGATGGGGACCCCATACAGAGCAACAATATTCCAAGTGAGGCCTCACTAGTGACTTGTACGCAATCGATTTAACTTCCGGAGAGCATTGTTTTAAATTACGACCTACAAATCTAAGCATACGATTTGCTTTCCCAATTACATTCTCGATATGCTCATTCCACGACAAATTATTACGAATTGTTACCCCTAGGTATTTAGCGGAATCTACCGTTCTAAGGACAGTGCCATTAATTGTATATTCAAAGCTAAATGGTGTCACCTTTTTGCTTACACGCATGACTTGGCACTTTTTAGCGTTTAACTCCAACTGCCAATCTTTACACCACGCAATTATTTTCATAATATCGTCTTGTAACAAAGCGCAGTTGTCCTGGGTTGTGATTTCACGATAAATAATAGCATCATCGGCAAATAATCTTTTCATTCCCCTTATTATGTCGCACAAATCATTAATGTATATGAGAAACAACAGAGGCCCTATCACGCTTCCTTGGGGAACCCCGGACCTCACTTCGGCAAGTGATGAACGCTCACCGTCGAGAACTACACACTGTGTTCTGTCCTTCAAAAAGTCTGCAACCCAATCACATATTCGTCTAGATATACCGTAACCGCGAAGTTTCCTAAGTAACCTAGTGTGAGGCACAGTGTCGAAAGCTTTTTTGAAGTCTAATAAAACTAAATCATTGGAGTAAGTGGTAAGTGGTAGTAGCTGCATGTTTTGCAGTGGGGTCTGTTGCAAGGGAAAGATCCCTGTGGTAGTTTGGGGGAATTACTGGGTGAATACTTGTTAACCAAGATATTTTTTAGATTTGGTGGTCTGCTAAAACATGTGCGTGGGGCAGTGGGTAGGATTTTTTGGAGAATGGTGCGCATCCCAGGGAAGGAACGTAGGAAGTCATGCCCACAGCGAAGGATTAGGTTAATAGACTCAGGACCAGGGAAGAACTGAGTGATGAAAGGGGGCTGCGGTTAGTTTCACCACTATCTGTGTCGGTTATGCCATTCATCAGATGACCAGCTCTGTGTACACATCTGACCCCACCTGGTGTCTCACTTCTGCACAAATAAGGCTGTATGCCGAAATATTGCGCATTTCTTGTGTTTGTTTTTTTTGTGTTAATCATTCCTAGCCGCCTTCATCTGTGGTAAGTGTTGGGTCATATTTCCCTATCATTCCTTAATTTTATATATATATATATATATATATATATATATATGGTAAACAGGAAATAATAGACGCTAAGCAGTAAACAGGAATTACAAATTAGGATAGTGAAATTAACCACCACATACATTAGATGATGGTTGCATGGCGCGAACACACAAAAAAAGACAAGAACACAAAAACTTTTTGGGTCTAGCCCTTTATCAGCAGAAGAACATTGTGGAGAGTGAATGTTGTGAGATCCCGCCTCACAGTATGACTGTTAGTCAGGAATGTGGTGGGGTTAAATTTAAACAGAGGACAGGGAGATGGGAATAGTGAATTGGAGCTAATATAATTATATTAGCTGGTGCCCGTGACTATGTTGATGTTTGTGAATAATTTCAATTGATAGCTACTAGCATGGAATCACCACAGAGCACAATGGGAGACTGAAGTCTACTACCACACACACAAACACCAGTGATCTGCGCAGGATATTTATGGCTGCAAAGTGAAATATAGGGACACACGTCTTTGGATGAAATATGAAAGTGCCCTCGGTTTAATTCTTTCAACCATCCTTTCTACCACACACCTGCACAGCTGCCGCTGTGCAGGTGTGGGTGTGTGGGAGACTCGAGGCTACTATCACACACAAAAACCAGTGAAATATAAGAACACACACGTATTTGGTAAAAAAAAAAAAAAAAAAAAAAAAAAAAAAAAACCTTCGACCATTTTGAACCGCCATATCTCCAAACCCCAAGAGCTAACGACATTCAACCACCATGTGCACGATGGGAGACTTGATGCTACTACCACACACAAACGCCAGTGGTCTGCACTTGGTAGTTATGGCTGCAAGGTGAAATATATGGACACACATCTTTGGTCAAAATGTCCCAGATCTACCACTTTCAACATCTCACACACAGCTACCTTCATTCGGCCAATGTTGTGCACGATGGGTGTCTCCATGCTACTACCACATAAAAACACCAGTGGTCTGCACTAGGTAGTTGTGGCTGCATAATGAAATATAGGGACTCACACACCTTTGGTCAAAAGATGATAGTGCCCCAGGTTGACCACTTCCAATCACCATCTCTCCCACACCACCATAGCTACGGACATACAACCACCATAGTGCATGTTGGGAGACTTGATGCTACTACCACACACTAACACCAGTGGTCTGTGCTATGTAGTTGTGACAGCAAAGAGAAATACAGGGACACACGTGTATTTGGTCAAAATATGAAAATGTCCCACATCAACCACTTTCAACCATATCTCCTCCCACACCCCCAATACCCCTAGCAACATTTGTCCAACGTTGTGCATGACAGGAACCTCCATGCAACTACCACACACAAACATCAGTGGTCTGCAATAGGTAGTGGTGGCTGCAGGGTGAAATATAAGACACACACATTTATTTTTACAAATAGAAGATTAGCTAACATAATTATATTATTCTGATATTTTTGCAGTATTTTGTCATGCTTGGGTATTAGCTCCATTTCACTATCACCCTCTCCCTATCCTCAGATTTTACCCCCTCCACATTCCTGATTAACAGGCATTCTGTGAGGCAGGCTCTCACAGCATCCACCCTCCATTATGTTCTCCTGTTGATAAAGGGATAGATCTGAAATTTCTATGTCTTGTGTGTGTGTGTGTGTGTTCACGCCATGCAAACGTCATCTAAGAGGGCTCATAAAAGAACACCTTTTTCTGGTAATATACCAGCATCTACGGCTCAACAATTCCCGTTTACACGTATGGTATGCTCGGCTATCAGCCTCATGGCAGAGGAGGGAGTTGTAGCGAAAATGGAAAAATCAGAAGCTGTACAATTGCCAAAAGAGAGAGAGAGAGAGAGAGAGAGAGAGAGAGAGATTGTGTATACAACCAAAGAGCAATTGTAGTACCGGTATGTGGTAACTACAATGGAAGTGTGAAAATGGAATAATAACAGTGAAAATAGCTTATTCAGTGGTGTTCATGCCAAAGCCGACGAAACCATTAACAGTAAGAATGTGCAAAGTCGATGGAACTTCAGAATCTGTTACACTGTAGATGACTCAAATACATACTTCAGTATTTTCTAAAGGTACCTCTATAAACAACATTTAAAGTGCCACAGCAGCTGTTGCCGTCAGTTATATGAGGTAGGTCTGGTAAGTACTTAGCCTCTCTTCCTGATGGCGCCACTGTCGCCAGAGAAATTTATTATCGTGTAGTACATTATCTTAGATGGCTATTGTTAAAATTTCGGCCAAATTGGGCTCATAGTTTTGTTTAGATCACGTGTGAAAGTGGGTGTGTCCGTGAATTTTAGAAAAATGGAAAAAGAGCAATATCAGTTGGTAATTTGATTCTTGTTTTTGGAAGGAAAATCACGCAGCAAAATCAAAGAGTGCTTGGATGCAGTGTACGGTGGCTCTTCTCCTTCGATCGCGACTATTAAAAATTGGTTTAACGAGTTTCAGCGTGGTCACACATCAGTTTTTGATAAGCCACGCCCAGGTGCCCCGAAAACGGTTACCATGGAGGATAACGTGACAAAAACCCACGATCTCGTATTGGCAGACTGCCGATTGAAGGTGCGCGAGATTTCTGGGACAGTAGGCATCTCAAAAGACTGTGTGGGTCATATCTTTCATGAAATTTTGGGCATGAGAAAGCTGTCGGCACGATGGGTACAGCATTCACTCACTCCGGACAACAAGCACAACCATGAGACCACTTCACAGCAGTGTTTGGCACTGTTTAAGCGCAATCCGAAGGAGTTTCTGCGTCGTTATGTATCCGTCAATGTCACATGGATCCACTGGTACACACCAGAGACCAAGGAACAGACAAAACAGTGGACTTTACCCAGCGTAACGTGCTCCATAAAAAGCGAAGACTGTCCCATCGGCGGAAAGGTGATGACCACCGTTTTCTGGGATTCACAAGGTGTGATCTACACCGACTACCTGGAGAAGTGCAAAACGATCACTGAGCTTTACTATGCCGAATTATTGGGCTGATTCGACGCTGAATTGCAGAAAAAATGGTCCCATTTGGCGAAGAAAATAGTGCTCTTCCACCATGACAACGCACCAGCTCACACCTCCGCCTTGCTGCCCACCCACCATATTCTCCAGATTTGGCCCCGTGCGACTTTTTGTTTTCAAACTTGAAGAAGACAATCGCCGGACAGAAATTTGAGTCGAATGAGGATGTTATCGCTGCCATGGAGGCCTACTTTGCAGATCTCCAAAAACGTATTTTTCAGACGGGTTAAAGAAGTTGGAACATCGCTGGGTCAAGTGTGTCGAGCTACAAGGAGTTTATGTTGAGAAATAAATCGCCACTTTTCCAAAATTTTCGTTTTTTCTTTTGTAGGCTAAGTACTTATTGGACCACTCTCGTATATGAGAGTAAGACAGTTATACATATCTATATGTCGGGATCAACCAGCAAGTGGCACATTTTGGAGCTCGCGGGCCAGCTACCAGAGGGCACAGCAGATGAAGTGAGCAGCATGCCAGCGACTGCAGAGTGACCTATGAGGGGTCTACTTAACTGCAGCGCACACCGGATGAAGCTCTCTTTATGCCTGACCACTGGGGCATAACCTTCACTGTATTACTACTTATTGTGTACCTTACATCGTGAGACCAAGGCTACGATAAATTGCATCACTGCATGAGTCGTATTCTCTCTGCTGTCATCTACTGTCCGAGGGATACCCTCAGCCTTTCAACGACCACAAGCCATACATGCACATCATGAGCCCAGCCCTGCCCTGTCGTGACCTGACTCTCAATGTGCCTGCTTCCAATTCGACATCAGAAGTAGGATCCCCCTGGACTAAAGAGATGGATCAAACCACACTGCTTAGCATAACAACCCTCAGAGCGCTGTTGGACGCCCAACAGCAAAGCATGATGAATGTAGTCGCAGCACTGACTTCACTGGTAGCCTTCATCCTCCCCAAATTCAACCCCAATCTCCCAGGCAACGAACTGCGAGCCTGGTGCGCAGCGGTGGATTTGAGTGTTACCAAAGGCCAGTAAGGTGCTTAAGGGATCAGGAGCTAGTTAGTAGCCACAAGTAGCCTTTGCCGGCAACATGAGGCAGCAATTTATTAGTTTAGGATGACATGTACAAACAGACAAAAATTCCAAAAGTTATAGCTTTGGCTTCTTTTGAAGCAGCGTTGTATACCAAATTTATTCTTTTTACAAAAAAATATAGATAGCAAAATCATGCACATCTAACTTTTTTTTTCTTTGTACTTTCTGGCTTGTCAACAAAGAGGTTACATGACAGTCAGGAGAGTATGGAGGCAAGGAATGGGAAGGAATACAGTAAGGGCCTTTTGAAGAAAGCATCCTAACAATCACCTGTGTTGATTTTGGGAAACAATGGAATACTGAAATAAGTATGGCCAGACAGTTTTATCCTGCATCCTTCCAAATGCCTGACCCACATAATTAATTCATGGTCATTTCTTATGTGTACTGACTATACTATTTTATGGTTGGTAAAAACTGAAAGCTGGATTTTCTGCTTTATGGATTCAAAAACTGAACAGTTTGACTAAGTAACCTTCACTTTTGAATTATGGTGATATTTCTGGCATGTATTTAAATTCTGTTATTGCTTTTGTTCCATACATCTGGAATATTGTAAGAACGAAGACTTTCTCGGTGTACAACTGCAATGAAGTCTTCACGGGTGTACTGCCAGATTGTGTTGTGAAAACACAATATTTCGACGGCTAGCTCTGCCGCCATCTTCATCAGGTGTGGAGACATATCCACTGGTCGGCTGTCCCGTAGATACTGGTATACTAGTATGTGTGGGTCAGCCGACCAGTGCAAATGTCTCCACACCTGATGAAGATGATAGAGCTAGCCGTCGAAATATCCTGTTTTCACAACACAATCCAGTGGTACACCTGTGAAGACTTCATTGCATCTGGATTATTGTATTTAAGCTTTCCTCCGTGATCATTTTAAGGTACCCAAAATTACCTGACAAAAAAAAAAAAACACACACACACATTTCTAAAATTAAAAATCCAGATCAGGCCAAGAATAAATTAATTCCATTTTAACATTTAAAACTGGTACAGAATAAGCACATTTCATATGCTGTGCTCGTATAGTTACTGAGCAACGAATCTGTTATTTCCTACGACTCGGAGTGAAACTAATGATGTATTCAACACACTTTCCATATGATATGTCATTTTTATATAGGCTACGCATATTATTAACAGATTAAAAAAAATAACTCTGTACCCTATCGCCAAAAGAAATAGACAAAAAACTGATTTTTCTTAGCAATGTGGAATTTTAACTTACCCCAATGGAAATAAGCTGATCTCTCCAAAAGAGCTTCGACTTGTTGCAAGTAAAATACATGCAAAACTAAACCCAAACAATATACCCATAGACAATGTTAGCAAGAAAGTACGGCCAATCTTGGGTCTAAGCGAACCTGAAAAAAAGTAACATCATGTTAAAGAAAAATGTGTAGAAGATTATCTTTTCTCTTCCCTCTATAAAAATGGCAATATACTGCTATAAAATGGCACACATTTAGACATCAATAGTACATTCTGTAAACAACACAACTATTTACTGGATTAACAGTTCATGTCAAAATTTTTGCTATTGATTTTGAAAAAGGCCTCAGAAATGGCCCAAAATTGGATCCAGGAATAGAAGGTGATGTTTCAACTACAAACTAATCAAATTTTTCAAGAGTCCTTCAACTAACACCCTTCCAATGTCATTATTGCCCAATGGAGGATATAACAATGTTAATCAGAGTCAAGAAGTAATACTGAAAGGGATAGAGGTTAAAGCACAAAAATACTGGTGAAAAAGGCACAATATACAGGCCTAAACAAGGGCCTAGCAAAAAGGGGGGGGGGGGATGGGGTGAGTTGGAGGCAAATGCTGCAAGGGAGCCAACTTAGAATTATGAAGGGTCTAAAACAGATTAGGATGTGGCTACTGCAGTGGGAAGAGCTGACTAAGGGTTAACTATTACAGATTTTTGAGTGAGAAATGATCAATAGTTAAGACAGAAGAAAAGTTGATAAAGCAAAAAAAAAAAAAAAAATAAAAAACGTGTTTCTATGATGCATGTTAAATGAGAGGATTGAAATACACTACTAATGGGAGTACAAAGCAAAAAGTGGAAAATTATGTTGAATGAATAACTATTATAGACAAATGATAACAAAACCACCTGCCAGTGTGGATTCATGCATTCAGACACTACTACACTGAACCAGGCAGGCACAATGTAGCCAGTTTTGAGTCCAGGCCCCCCACATACCAGCCGTCCTGGCTATAGTTTTAAGACAGTTTTCCGCAATCAACAATTTTTTTTTACTTTGGGCTTTACGCCTCGTTGACGGCTAAGGTCATTAGAGGCAGGATGGGACTGGGGACAAGGAACAGGAAGGAATTCGGCCATAGCCTTTTTGAAGGAAGCATTCACCTAGAGTGATTTGGGGAAACCATAGAAAACCCAAATCTGGATGCCCGGATGGGGATTTGAACCCGTGTCCTCCCGAATGCGAGGCCAGAACTTACGCACCACGCTCAGTGCAATCAACAAGAAAATGCTGGAACAGTCCTGAAACTCCCCACAAACAAAAAAATACTTACTACACATACAACATAGCTATATGTTGATGGCAACACATCAACTTCCCCATAAGAATGTGACAAGCCAAGCATGCTGGTAGTCTGGCTGACACATATGCTTTCAAAATAAGCACAAACCTCTAACAACATGAAGTTACCAGGCTAAGACATGAAAGTGGAAAAAGTATGTAAAATTGATGATAATAATAATAATAAAAACTCAATTCACAGAGGGAATATTTAAACCAGTCATGTCACATATAAGAGTATACAGTAAATGATCAGCCAAGAAATAAGACGGTTACAAATATTTAAAAAAACAGCCCAAGTTCCAGAATCAAATAGGCATTTCAGGGAAGCTTACAACATGTGAAAATAGGGTACCAGTAAAGTGGAAAGAAAGTGGCAACAGTACAGAGAAACAGTAAGAACAGATTTTTTAAAAAAATATTTTTTTTAACTGCTTTACGTCTCTCAACAGCGAGGTCTTTAGAGACGGGAAAGGATGGGGGGCAAGGATGGGGGCAAGGAATGGGAAGGAATTCGGACATGGCCTTATGAAGGAAGCATCCCGCCATTTGCCTGGAGTGATTTGGGAAACCATAGAAAACCCAAATCTGGATGCCCGGATCGGGATTCGAACCGCCGTCCTCCCGAATGCGAGGCGAGAACGCTAACCGTTACACCGCCAGGCTCGGTTTAAAAAAAAAAAAAAATCCAAACAAAGAAATAAAGTACAGAATCCAAGTGCTACACTAGCAAGTTAAAAAAGGCTACAGCGATAGCTAAGAAGAAAGAAGCAAGGCAGTAGGGGACATGAAACTATTAAACAAATGAATTGATAGCTGCAAAGAGAGAAGTTCAATATGTAGTAATGAAAAATATTATTTATGAGGTTTGGGATAAGCAATGAGTGTTGCAAATAGTAATTTCTATGGTTACAATATGAAACCCATGGGGAGAAATTAAACAGTATTGGATATAGAAAGTGAGGTTGCTCCAGAAAACATTACAAAATCACTACCATTAAGCAACTGGTTTGCTCACACCATTAGGGGCTGGCATATAAAAATAGGAAGGGAAATATCAAACAAGCAGCTTTACAATATACTAACACCAGGAAATTAAAAATAGATCCTAAGAATATTATGTAAAAAAGCTGATACTATGTATAATACTGCCACAGGTTATTAGTATACCACTTTATCTCTTCAAGGCACACAATACAATAGATTACAGAATAGCAATGAATACATCTGAAATCATTGGGGTAAAACAATGGATTAATTCTTAAAAGCTGTGAAGAAAAGAGTCAGCGTAAAACATGCAATATCAGAACACAACCACTTCCCCATAAGACTGTGACAGGAAAGTCACAACTGTATTGAGGCTTTTATAATTCATTTTCTAATGAATGAATCTGTTGCTGATTTACTGTCAAATTTAGATTGTAGAGAGTAGGTTGAACAACAGGATTAAAATGAAACAATTTTGAATAGCTTCTGCGATGAATGAAACCTTTTTGAATCTATAGTCATGTCAAAATCATGTTGTCTGGCTAGACAACATGATTTTGATGCGGCTACAGAACAGAGAAGCTTTTTTTTTTTGTTTTGCTTCAGTGTTGCACCAGCAATAGTTCATAATTATTATTTCTGAACAGAATCTTTAGCTGGGAATGTAAATATGGAATCAAGACAAATTCAAAAGATTCAGCTTATTATGTACACAGTTGTTACTAACTACAATTGAAGGCAGTAGGGCCAGACACATCCTGCATTTATCTGTGGTGGCCAGTTATTTTCCCTATCTTTCATTATTTCCCCTGCCTAATGGCACTCTCATTATCAACACAGGAATTTTTTTTTTTTTTTTTTGTGGCTTTATGCCTCGTCAAGGTCATTAGAGGTGGGTCAAGACTGTGGGAAAGGAATTCAATCATGGCCTTTTGAAGGATCCACCCTGGCATTCACCGGGACTTTAGGAACCTAGCAACAGATCACATTACTATTAACCATTTCCAAAAGATAGGGAAAAAATTAATTGACTCAAACATTTTGAACTTTGCATTAGTATAAAGAAAAACTGTATTAATGTAACATATGCCTAACCATTTATCATATTTTTATCTCTCTCTTACAAGCACATCTCTTCCCAGTTGTCAACTGGTAAAAAAAATGTGCAACTTATATACCATTAGATGTAATTTAGTAATGTTATTTCTGTTTAATTTAATTTCCTTGCACAGCCATTTTCTCCTCCCTGTATCCACCTGCCTTTGCATTTTACAAATTTTGGCTTTAAATTCTTTCAACACTTTTGGTAAAATTAATCATCTCTCTTGGTAATTTATGCCAACTCCCATACCTAAAAAATGAAATTTTCCCATTCCCTTATCCCTGATATCGAGTGCCAGCATATCTTTCTACGCCTCATCACTGATATTTGCCTTTTAAATTGCAAATATTAATTAGTAATAAATAATAATTTCTAAACAATTATAAATATGTATTGGAGCTGTGTGTCTGCCTGCATGTTGTGGCAAAACAAAAAAAAACTACTGAACAAATTTACATGGGATTTTCTACAAATCAAAATCTTAGATTTCAATATAAAATTAGGGGCATGTCTTGCCTTGCGAAGTCACCTGGCATTGGAAAAAATATTTTCTGAAGATCAAATCCTTTTACCTACAATCTGGCATAACTTAAAAACTATTAAACAGACTTTATCAGGGTTTTCAAACATAGAAAAATTAAAGCCAACGATTTTGTAACATATTACCTTAACTGGACACACAATAGAAAATTAATATCCAATTAAAATGGTAACAAAGAAATCTGATGTTATTCTAATAGAATCTATTAATTCTTTCTATAGATATCATGTTTTCAACCTCCAAATCTAACAGATGGTCATAGTTACCTTGAAGATTAAAATTATGGGAATTGTTGACATTAAATTTGTAGCTTATCATAGCTTTCTCTCCTAAGAAATTGTGGTAATGAGGAAACCACATGCAAAATAAATTAGTAATTACAAAATGACAATTTTCTATTTCCCCCACTCTGTCCACAACTCTCTATAATAGAGTATATGTATGCATTATTTTTATATTTCAAATCAATTATTTACACTGCTACATAAATATAATATATAAAATATAACATTGATGAAAATATGAAAATGTAACATAAAAAAATATATTTTAAAACTGCAATCCAGTTCGGACGATTTAAATGCCACCAGTTTGGTGCGCTGCACTGTTATACCCATATTCCAAAAATGTAATAGATTGGATGTGTCACTAATCTCCAGCATATCAAAGATTTTTGAAAAAGCAATGTAATAGAAAGGAAACTTTATTAATAGACGCTACATAATTACAGATGCTCAGCATTGATTTAGGAAGTATTGGTTTATAAAAACTACAGTTACAACATCTGTAAATTCTCTAAAATTAAAAAATAGTCCGTGGATGATGTAAAATACACAGAAAAATGGGGAATAAATGTAATGCATATGAAGGAATCAGATAATATTTGTTAAACATGAAACAATTTTCAGGTATCAAAGGTAATAACGTAACATCTAAGACAGCCACTATAAAATCAATAGTATCTCGGGCTCAGGGATTGTTCCTCTATTGTTCAGCCTACACATAAATGATATCACAAGACCAAAAGGAAAGAATGACTGCAGTTCTTTATGCAGATGATGCAACTGTAAAGATGTCAAACACTCAAGGATACAAATCTAATTATGCACTTTCAGAATCTAGCACCAAGGTTGAAAGATAATTATCTTGTAATAAACTTAAATAAAACTCAAATGATATCATTTTATACAAAAAAGGAGACACTATGTAAATTTAAATGTAAGCAAGTAAGTAAGTGATACTAAAGCAGCTAACTTCCTGCATGTACAAACTGACAACTACCTGAATAGAAAAATCAGATGGATCAGCACAGCAAGAAGACAATTCCTACTGTATTCATGGTTAGCAACCCCAGACAATTATGCGCTAGGAAATTTCTGTTGAATATTAACTTCCTACTTTTTGAAAGACTATGGTATTTATTTCATTTCACTCCACTTGTCTGCACATACAGAGAATAAAATGTACAACTGTATTTATTATGTGATTTAATAATAATAATTTTTAAAATCTCCCTCCATGTTGTCATTTCCAACAGCAAACTGATCTTAGAGAGTAATGTTTTCTCGGAATAAAATTTTACGATATGCTAATCACACATCTGGTGGGGAAAAAATAATTTATTTCTTATTATATATTTTTTGCCAATCACTCAAATCATTAAAATTCAACGAAAACGAGGATGCTACTGCGAAAACACGTCACCGATTTGCTGACGCGGTATCAACTTCGACCTACAATTTCAGCTGATGAAGACGTCGTGTATGGCAGAACTTATCCGGCTGAACACCCATGAAGAATTTTTATCAAAATACGGCTTAGTAAATGCAGGTTAACGCGCGAGTTTAACTTTGTTTTTTTTTTTATGAGAAGTTAACAGGAAAAGAAGATATCGTTCACTGTCAACTTAATATAAATTTTAAATGCTGGAATGCTCAACTGAAATTTCAAGCTAAAACGCATCTAATTATTGGCAACCTTCCAAGAAGCAGGTTTGTTAATGTAAATCAGAACAGATTCAGTTTTTCCATGCGGTTGCATCAAGATATGAAATTAAAAATAGAATAGACTATAAGTTGATATTACCGTACATAAGACGTATTTTTATTTTAAATTTCGACGTCGTTTGTGCTTGCACTATGGCCAGGATTTTCTGATATTTTTCTCCGTTTCCTCAAACCGCAAGGAGAAAAGGAAAAATCACATACACTAACTTTGCAAAACTGCTTACACCCAGACAGCTTCAGTAAACAAAATTTACTCGAAAAGTTGATTAAACGCCAGTAATATCATTCATTTTGAGCTGTTAGTACCATTTAGTTTCAAGCAGAAACGTGGGTAGATTCGAGCCATCAAAGTAGATGAAACACTTCATCTAACAGCACTTGGCAACAAAAAAACACACACAAAATGAATTTCGTTAAAACAGTGCCGTGGCGATATCGGACCCGCAGGAACCGATGCCTCAGCTTGCTGAGTCGGGACTCTTGAAACATAACGCAATGCGCAGACAAAGCGCCGCAGGTTTCAACACTACATACGCCTAATACCAGTCTTTGCAGGTGTAGCTATGACAGTCTCTAAACCATTCAAAATTCGTTTCTCACAAACGGTTCCACCTTAGATGGTTATGATTACTCGCCAAAAGGACAGCATCAAGGGCAATCGAGATAGATGTGCTCAAGGCATTGGATAATATTCATGGAACAATTAGCTTTCACAGCTCCTAAAACATTTACGGCTGACCTTATAGGCGGCGCTTAACTAGAACGGATTTAATACCAATAAACTAAAGAGACTTGTCACTAAACAGTTCGTATTGAACCTGAAATTCCTTTAGCTGACTGTGGTGGTACTTCAAAATCAATTCGTTTCACGGTTTTTCAATGAAGGAGTAAATACGAATGAGAGAAAATTCGAAAAGCATACCCAAATCTAAAAAACCAGTATAAGGCATGAAGCTACGAAACTAGATTAAACAAAATTTTATTTAAAGAAAATATCTGTAACAGCTGTAATTAAATAACCTGCAACAAATTTGTGATTTACGACGAATAAATAAAAGCACCTTATATTAACTGATTTTGAAAAGGCTTCTGCTACAAACATGAAAATATTGTTTAAAAGTCCTTAATGAAAATAAGTTTTCGCCCAAATAATAATATGCAGTCCAACAAACTAGAACAAAATAAGAAAATAGACTGTCCAATCTTTCCAATTCAGCATAGAAACAGGACTAATGCGGCTCAACACTCTTCAAAATATAAATAAGTGAAACTTGGGCAGAATGGGAAAATAAATGTCAGGAAATAGGCTTTAAATACGCAGCATGGGACTAATGAGTCGCAAACTAAGATTCAAATTTTTTAGGCCCTTATAAAATCGAAATTTGTTCTAAGGTGGCATCGTTTTTTGAGAAACAAATTTTGAGTGGGTTTGAGACTTAAAAATAATGTTTCTGGTGGTATCAAAGCGTGCCAATGAGCTGCTGTAGCTAAAACGCTCTTTGTAGGTCACTTGTAAAAGAAAAACACGATACAAGGGAAGGCTCTTCTAATAAACATTTCATGTACATCGAATCTTACATACTTTACATTGGTGTATCTCTAACGCTCTATGTACCGCATGCCAAGAAAGCCTCCTTCGCGAGAAGTTTGAACGACTTAAGTAAATTCGACATTGCCACACACAGATCCATCAAGGGTAAAAATAAAATGCAGACTAAAATCCAAATGGAGGTTTATTATTCATAAATAGAAACTGACAAATCAAATATGTGATTCTGAAATTACAAAGGTACAAGAGCCTATTAACAGCATGCAAGGATACCGTATACAAGAACTCCATTTATATAAAATTCACATTTTCAATTCAGATGAAACAAAACGTTGAGCACAGGCCACTTTTTCGCTCTTGTACCCTCATGTTTCCACAGTAAATTCGTTCATTGACTTGCGATAACGAAGGAGCGGCCGAGTGTGGTGGATGAGCGCTTAACGCTCTGGCCGCGCATTCGGGAGCACGCCGGTTCGAATCCCCGTCCGGGCATCCAGATTTGGGTTTTTCATGGTTTCCCCAAATCACTACAGGCGTTTGCCGGGATGCTTTCTTCAAAAGGCCATGGCCGAATTCCTTCCCGTTCCTTGTACCCAGTCCCATCTCACCTCTAATGACCTCAATGTCGACAAGGCATTAAAAAAAAATCGAAGTTGGAGACGCACTCAAACACTGCTAAATACAAGTCAAAGCATAATTTACAAAAAGTATAGTACAACACGGAAAAACAAATTCAAGAAATTGCGTGAATGGTGCCATAATCGTGGTATCTAACGGAACTGCAATCGTTTAACCAAGAGGAAATGATGTGTAAACTCAAAACTAACTTCACTGAAAGTTCCATCTGCCAACAAACAACTGACATTCATTTTATTCTTACCGAGTCTGGTTGTAGCAGAGGAATCCCCACGTATCAGAGAGAAATCCCGCATTTTAATAGTAGTTCGATTATTTATACTTATGACTCTGGTTGGCGAGTGCACTTCTGTTTCGCAACAACTAAAACAAGTCCATTGAAGCAATATCTGCACAGAAAACCATGTAAATAAAAACACGAGATACGCAATACTCGATGTTAAAGATACCCGATAATACACACTGAAGTGCCGAAAGTTATAGGATAGGAAGATGCAAATATCCAGACGGCGGCGTGTAAGAAATTGAACGTTCTGGCCTCGCATTCGGGAGGACGGCGGTTCGAATCCCCGTCCGGGCATCCAGATTTGGGTTTTCCATGGTTTCCCCAAATCACTCCAGGTGAATGCCGGGATGCTTCCTTCAAAAAGGCCATGGCCGAATTCCTTCCCATTCCTTGCCCCCATCCTTTCCCGTCTCTAAAGACCACGTTGTTAAAAAGGGACGTTAAAACTGTTTAAAAAAAAAAAAAAAAAAAAAAAAAAAAAAAAAAGAAATTGAAAAAAATGTGCCGTGTAGTGTTGGCGTTAAAAATTCTTCGTTAATTTTGTATTCCTCGATCCACAGTGCCAGGAGTGAGCCGTGAATTTCCGGTATTCATTCCCGCAATGAACATCGTAGTGGCTGACCACGTCTACTTAATGAACGAGACCTCGACGTGGACGTCGCAGGTCAGCGTCGAGGTGTCGATGAACAGCAACACTAAATACGGAAGCTTTGAGTGCGGCGCGGAGCTCAAGAGGCCATCCAGGGTGTCAGGAAGGGACTGTGTAAACTATTCTGGTACAGGCGGCTTTTACATGGCTCGGTCTGCCACTGACTGAAAATGCGTATGTTCAGGTACTCGGATACCATTTGCAACCATACATGGCCTTCATTTTCCCAAACAACGATGGACATTTTCAGAATGACAGTGCCATGTCATCAGGCTAAAAAATTGTTCATGATTGATTTGGCCATCTAGATCATCAGACATGAATCCAATCGAACATGATTGAAAGGTCAGTTCACGCAAGTCCTGCTCTGAAACCACTTTAGCAATTATGAAATAGTTTTAGAGGAATTGTGGCTGAATATTTCTTCAGGGGACAATTTGCTGAATAAATGACATGTTGAGTTATGGCACTTTGACGGGGAAAAATAATTCCACAAGGTATTGTGAGGTATCCCACGACGTTTCACACTTCAATACAGTCAAATTTATGGTGTGGCCAATACATTAAGCAAAAAATATCAGACTTCGACACTGACAAATGAGATAGCTCATAATACAGGAAGAGTTTGTGTTACTCATTTGTTATGTTATCAGGTGAACACTCTTTCCATTCAACTTTTTTTTTATCAACTGCAATCATTTCAATACTTCATCTGCCATTTGACTGACTAATCTTCTGCCACAAATTAGGATTAACAAGATGTGAATGAAATAGGGCCATTAGCAAAGTGTAAAAATTAGGATAGAATCTACGATCGAGTGGCTACTGTTGGAGTTCCCTCTAAAACAGCCACTCCAGCAACCTCTCCTTGACCTACTCCCACACATGTCCCATTCCTAAATGTGGAAATTGCACTATGAAAAAAAATGCATGTCACACCTCTCTTCAATTCAAATCCAATAACTAACTAACTAATAAGCACACTTCAACAGTTGTCATCCCTTCCACACCATACAGCCTTGCCATCCACCACAAGCACATCTGATTTGATGAACAGTTCTTCTGCAGGTACTCCCAATGTATATCACAAGCTTTTGTTTCCTGCTACTACCCTACTGATCTAGTACACAGCCAAATCTCTCGTGCAACAACCCACCCATCACTCAATCACTTTTATCCTTAGAAAACCAACCAAAAGCCGCCTTTGTCATCCAATTCTCTCGTGATCATAATCCATCAACCTGATCCCTGACATGAACACCCTTCCGCCAAAAACCATACCTACTGATCCCCACATGTTCTTCAGCAGACCACCAAATCTGAAGAACAAATATTCCTATTTGGACTCTACCAAATCGATACATGGATCCTTTCCATTCACCACACCTCACTGCAAAACTTAATGCATACATCCAATGGCCTGTTCCAAACCCACCACAGGGAAATGTTTCCCATCAATCCACATGCTATTTGCACCACTTCATATGCTAACAGATCTGCCTAAACAGTACTAGTTCTTATAAAGGTCTTACAACCAACTTTCAATCATAATAAATAGTCACAAGCAAACTGTCTATATTTCCAACCTAGATCATCCAGAGGAAGCCTTTGCTAATTCACACAACTATTTCAACCTGTACTATTATGCGAGTGATAAGATCAGTTAAAAGGACAAGCAAATAGTTAATAAAAATTATTTGAACATTGTCTATACTTGCAAAGCAGCAGAGGTTGCCAGGTAGTAAAAGCAACAAGATATTATTCAGAGACAGCACCCCTTTGGCGAGATGAATGTCAGTCAACAACTTATGAGTCCCAAGGAAAGAAGTGAGAAAATACCTTGTACTTATCAGAAGTGAAGAACGTCTGGACGAAGCTTTGAATGAAATACAACAAGAATGGCAGAGATAAAATACAATTTATTGCCCCTCACCAGTGGCTCAGGTATTTTTCAGAATCTTGGAAAGTTACAACGATTTCTCACAGGAAGAAAGGGAGAATGTGTGTGTGAAATATATTGAGTGAATGTGGGAGAAAACTGTTGGAAAATATGGAAAGTCGCTGGCTGGAAAAACACTAATGTTGAACAATTCTGGCCTATCGCACAGTGAGATAATTTGCAGGATCAATGGAGTGGATGGTGACACCACAGCAAAAGAAAAGACAACAGCGAGAGAGGCACTATTCATCTTGACTTTCATCTAGACAATTTTGTGACCGATGGCTTGGTACCTGTGGGTGCCAAGACCTTATCACTGCTCGTGGCTGTTATGACTTCTAATTTTGGCCTGTACAACAACTCCACATGTTATCTCATATCGCTGGATGCGAAGAGGTTCAATACCTGAGCAACATGACAACACATGCCACAATCCATTGCTGGGCCAGGGTCACACGATGGTAGTAAGCCAATGTATTTCCTCACATCATATTCTCATTAGTGAATTGTAAGGAACCAATCATGCACAACCGTTTACCAATACTATGATTTGAAAACCATGTGAAGATCATCCTCTGCACTCTCTCTCTCTTCCCCCCCCCCCCCCCCCACCAACTGTGAATTGTTAAGATTTTTGTTTGTAATTAATAACTTCAGTTATGTCTTGTTTTTTATTCTAATGTGGATTTACATTCACTAATAAAGTTCATTCATTTTATCTAATGAACAGAAATATACATGTTCATATTTGGTTATGAATTTGTGATTTTTAATTCTGTACATTAATGTTTCCAGCCTTTCCTAATGCATCATTATTTTATGTACAGTAAAAGCTCCTTATTCGCGGAGGACACATTCCGTAAATATGCCGCAAATATGGAATGGTAACTTGTATGGGATTATAGGGGAAACATTCCAAGGTACCAAAAAAAAGTCAAATTAAAATCAATTTATTAAGAGATTTTAAGCTATATGTTTCAATTATTATTGTCAGACTTAGGCAATAATTTAAAGAATTTAGTAATTTTTTGCACACCTTTAAAAAGTTTTTCAATTCTGATTGATATTCAGATATGGCATTAACAATCATATATATTATTTCTATAAGGTATTTTTTTGTCACAAGCCTTTATCTTTCTTCGTACTTAACCGAAATCAATGAATGAGATGTCATTTTAAAGCTAATGGTCTCCACTTTTGACACATTATATTTTAAAAATTGAAGTTTTCGGAATTCGACCCTTAAAGGGCAAAAATGTCAATATTTCTGAAATGCTGTTTTTTGTGTTACGAGTCATTTACCTTCCTGGATACCTATCTGAAATCGTTTGATGAAGTAATATTTCAAAGATTAAGATCTCCACTTTAGTGACGTCATATATTAAGAAGGAATTTTTTCGGAATTCGACCGTTAAAGGGCAAAAGTATCAATATCTTTGCAATGCATTTTTGTGTCCGATCGATTTATCTCCCTTAATATCTAACCGATATAGATAAATGAGATATCATATTAAATAATAAGGTCTCCACCGTGGTAACATTATATTTTAAGATAGGAATTTTTCGTAATTCGACCATTAAAGGACAAAAATGTCAAATTTTCTAAATTGTGTTTTTTGTATCTCGAGCAATTTATCTCCCTGGATATCTAACAAAAATCGATAAATGAGGTAGGATTATGAAGAGTAATGTCTCAGCTTTGTGACATCATATTTTAAGAAAGAATGTATTTGGAATTCAACCCTTAAAGGTAAAAAGTATAAAAGTTTCTATAACGCATTTTTGTGTCACGAGCGATTTATCTCCCTTAATATCAAACCGATATAGATAAATGAGGTATAATTTTAACGAATAAGGTCTCCGCCATGGTAACATTATATTTTAAGAAAGGAATCTTTCGTAATTCGACCCTTAAAGTGCAAAAATGTCAATTTTTCTAAAATGCGTGTTTTGTGTCTCGAGCAACTTTCCTCCATAGAAATCTATCAAAAATCGATAAATCAAGTAAGATTATGAGAAATATTGTCTCAGCTTTGGTGTCATCGTATTTTAGGAAATTTTTGGAATTTAACCCTTAAAGGGAAAAAGTATACATGGTTCTACAACGCAGTTTTGTGTCACGAGCTATTTACCTCCCTTGATATCTAACCGATATAGGTAAATGAGATATGATATTCAAGACTAAGGTCTCCGTCGTGGTAACATTACATTTTAAGAAATGAATTTTTCGTAATTCGAGCCTTATAGGGCAAAAATTTTAATTTTTCTAAAATGCGTTTTTTGTATCTCCAGCCATTTATCTCCCTTGACAATTAAACAAAATTGATAAACGAGGTATCATTTAAAAGATTGAGGTCTTCGTAATGTCTTCGGTTAAGTTACTACATTTTAAGAAAGAAATTTTAAAAAATTCTAACTTTTGAGGGCAAAAGTATTAATATTTTTACAACGCATTTTTCTGTCACCAGCTATTTAATTTCCCTTGATACCTAACCGAATTCAATAAAAGAGGTATCGATTTAAATTATCCGCTATGGTCACATCATATTTTAAGAAAAAACTTTGTCCAAATTCAACCGTTGAAGGGTAAAAATATCTTCATTTCTCAAAACTTCTTTTTTTTTTTTATCTCACTTGTTAACTAACCGAAATCGATAAATAACCCATCATTTTAAAGATCAAGGTGGCTCCTTTGGTCACACCATATTTTATAAATGGAATTTTTTGGAATTCGACCCTTAAAGGACAAAAGTATGAATATTATTTATACAACGTGTTTTCCTTTTATCAATTTATTCAATCCATTTATCTTCTTCGATACCTAGCCGAAATCGATAAATGACATATCGTTTTAAAAATTAAGGTCTCCAGCTAGGTAAAATCATAAATTAAGAAAGAATTTTTCGGAATTTGGTGCTTAAAGTGGTAGCGCGTATGAGACTGTTCAGAGCGAAGTCCCTAGATTGCAGCAGTGAATATCACAGAGATGTCAATAAACTTTTTTTTATTCGATAAGTAGCTTTTCGGATATTTTTTTGTTTTTTTCTGTTACGGAAACACAGTAGTTTTGCTATATAATTCCAATGTAAAAATTTTATTCGCATAGCAAAAAATATTTCAGAGATTTTGATATGTTGTGTGCATTTTGTTCAGGTTGGTTTAATTCTGTTAAGGTCAGTGACAGTTTGTCATAAATGCAGAATGTTTTAAATTTTCCTAACTGTTTCGTAATATGTTGCGAGTATTTTGATGCGTACCTATTACATTAAAAAAAAATATTTGCTACAAGGTTAATGTTCTACTTTTCATTGTATTACAAGCATTCAGCCTCACTATTCATCGCATTTTATTCGCGAAATTTTCGCACGGGTCGTCTAGTTTCTTTTAAAAACAAGACTGCTTTCCACAAACAGATCAATTTTCATGAAGAAATCACAAAGCACATTTGCCATGTGTAGACCTTTAGCCAGGTTTTTTTAAATTAAGTGTCTCCATTTCAGTGCTCGTTGAAATCTCTTCTTCAATGGGTTGGAGATTTAACATTTCCTCAAAATCAATTTCAGTCAAATCTTCATCTTGTGATTCTAGCAACTCTTGAATGTCACTTGATTCTATCTGTTCAAAACCATCTCATCCTATTCTATTCACAACTTGAGCAATGTTTACAGTTAAAGTTTGAATTTGCATGGTTTCTCCACCATTTCTGACAGTGAGATCAGGTCACAGTTTTCTCCAGCATTATTTCAAAGTGCATAGCTTCAGTTCTTGCAACGATTCTTTTATTGTAACAATGCATTTTGCTATGTTAAAATTTTTCTAGCATTGCATAGCATTTATGTCGGGATTGTATTCCATGGTGTCCAGTATGATTTTGAATGTTTGTCTGATGTAATAGAGCTTAAAGGCCTGGATTATTCCTTGGTCTATAGGTTGAAGTAAAACTGTCATGTTAGAAGGCAAGAATATCACCTTTATGTTTGGATGCATAGTTTCTAGCTCACGAATGTGACCTGATGCATTGTCCAAAACTAAAATGGCCTTAAAGTCTAAATTAGTTTTCTTTAAATAAGTTTCAACTTCACGAACAAAACAGTTCCAGAACTATTCACAGAAAATAACACTCGTAACCCATGCTTTTTTATTTGCATGCCAAACACTGGCAGGTTGTCCTTGTATTAATTTTTCAAAGCACAGGTATTTACAGATTTGTAAAGAATTAGTGGCTTAATAACACAGTCACCTGATGCGTTAGAACACAGCAGCAGCTGCATTGAAACCAAGGGCGGATCCACCGTTGTGGGCACGATGGGCATGCTCACAACCTTAATAGACTTGTGACATCACACTTTTACGGTCTATTGAGATCGATAGGCTGATGATAATAACCGATATGCCTTAATAAAATTTTAAAGAACACAATGAATCATGAATCGTGCGTGATTCGGAACGCAGCAAAGAGCCGTAGACGATATGCTGACACTTTATGTCACATTTTTGACAACATATTATCTGTTTCTTTTTTGGCACATGAATACTTGTATAAGGAAAAAGAGATGACTATGGGTCGGGTAAGCACACTCGCGCAGACATATCTACTAATTGAAAAGTAAGCGTGTTGTATGCATGCACATTGTTAGCCGTGGCCCTGTTTAAGTATGAGAAATGTATTCGTACATTTGTAATTTACCTGTTTACTTCCCAATCCCGCATGTCTTAACATATGACCCAGCATCCCGTCTTTTCTTTCTGTGAGACTTTTCCTCAAATTTCTGTCCTCGCCCGTATTTCGAAAACACGCTCATTTTATACTTTATCTGTCCACTTAATTTTCAGTGTCCTTCTGTAGCATGACATTTCAAAGTTTCAATTTCATTTTTTCTAGTTTTCATTAAGACCGAAAAAATACTTTTTCCCGTTCAGAGTGTTATAAAGAGTTCTTTCTGAGTCCTAGACTATAATAATTGAAACTTTTTCCATCGCTAGCTATTCCTCTTTCATCATTCCTGCTTCACCCATCAGTTGCCAATGCTGCTTTCCAAATAACAGAATTTATTTACGTGTCCTATTAGGTGTAAACCTGTTTTTTATAATCATTACTTGACTAGTTTTGGTACCTACTTTCGCACAGGAATGATGAATAGCTGATTTATAATTATTTATAATGTATGATTAAAATAGCTAGATCTGGCAATGATTAATTAAACTGTGATAAATTAAATTAACAACGATTGCATAATAATTTTGGAAACCATAAAAATATTACTCATATCAAAGTGTTTTAATAGCGGTGTTTACAGGTTTTTGTAACATTGACTGTACGCAACTGTGGTATCATATCTCAGTCCATCCTCAGTCATAGCTGGTTAGCCATTAATTTGAGGAAAAATAGCGTAGTCATCCTATTTTTCTATTTCATTTAAGTGATATAACGCTCATTGAAATATTTTGTTGCGTTAAATTTAAGTAGGTTATGAAATGAGGAATTATTGCATATAACAACGGTAAAACATCCATCAAAATAAATATTTAAATAAATGAAAGTTCAATAAATTTGTGCTTCATAATTAATCGAGTAGTTATCACCTAATAATGAAAGATTAAAACTTTAAAAATGTCTGGAGGAGGGTCAATTCGTTATTTCTTCCCCGAATTTTGGACATTTCATTTTTTAAAGAAAAAAGTATTCAATGTTAAAGTTTCATTTCTTTGTAAAAACCTTCCTTGGCGCACGGATCAAATGTTTAAATACTCCAGATATTCCAGAATTTGTAGTAATGGTTAGTGTCACCATTTTCTTCCGAATTTCTAAAGGAAAAAGTAAATAAAGCAAATATCTACTGTGTTCATTGAATAAAGTCTGGTATGAGAAAACTGCACAAAACATTTGGTAGAATTAGTACAAAAGAGCTACATGGCACCAGCGGGGAGAGGGGGGGGGGGGGGTAGAATCAAAATCCACGTTAGGTCACATGGGGGGAGGGGGAGGGCAGCAGAGTCCAAAATGGAGATACGTGGTTTATGGACTATCCCTAACAGAACAGAAAATAGATTCAGTTCAGGTAGGTAATATGCCTACCTTTTACATAAGTCACAGCCCTACAGCTAATCTAAATTTTACCTAACCTAAAATAAATTTAAAAAACCTGTCTTACCTCCCACCAATTCTTAAGATTTTTGAAAAGCTGGCTTGTGCATTGCATGTTGTTTTGAATTTTTCCTGCATTGTTTGTTTCACAGGGAGATGAGGTTGAGCGTATTATTGTGGAGAATAAGGGTGATGATGGTGGTACAAGTGGCTCTAAGCGGAGTTATAATACTGCTTTAACGCGAAAGATTGACACATATTTCTTTAAAAAAAAAAAAAAAAAAAAAACCTTGAGGTTGAGCCGGGGGCACTGAGTACTGGTAGTGAAATTGATAGTCCTCCAGCTGAAGTGAATGATGATTTAGATATTGCTTCTTCTTCAGATCAGTCCACGTCTACAGCTTTAACAGCGTCATCATCATCAACCATATCTAGTGGCTTGTCGTTGAACTCTGAATTTGCTTCAGATATTGGAAACTATATTTCTAAAAAAAAACAAAAAATGCATGAATTACCTGATGCAACTAAAGCTGCACTACTAGAAAAACATTGGGTGCCTTCACCTAACTATGATTTTCCACACCAAGTTTTGCAAAAACACGGAAAACTTACAGAAAATATGTCCAAAAATCACATCTTGAAAAATTCCATTGGCTTGTGCTGTCACATAAAGATCAGGGACTGTATTGCAAATATTGTGCCTTATTTATCACTCAATCTGCCACTGATTTCGTTAGATCAAACCCTGGACGTCTTGTGTCAAAACCATTGAAAGCCTTTAACAACTTATTAGGTGAAGGCGGGTTATTACTGCAACATCAACGTAATCATTACCATAAGATGGCCGTTGAAAGTGGGAAGAACTTTTTGGCGTATTATCATAAACCTGAGGTTGATATTGCTAACCAAATTTCTACTCAAAGAAAGACTCAAGTGGCAGAAAACAGAGATCGTTTACGACCAATTATAAAAACAATAATATTGTGTGGTCGTCAAAATATACCATTACGTGGCCACCGAGACGATGGCCAGATTTTTAGCACGAACACCGTTCATAGAGACGCCTCCTCTTCAGAAGGAAATTTTCGAGCTCTGTTGAAATTTAGAATAGATGCAGGCGACTCAGTTCTCAAACGCCATTTATCATCAACAAGTTCTACAGCGACTTACATAAGCAAAACTGTACAGAACGAACTTATAGACATTTGTAAAGAACAGATTCAGGAAACTATTTTACAAAACGTGAAAAAAGCTAAGTTTTTCGCTATTCTTTTTGACGAGACTATATTTCTCATACCGAACAGATGAGTCTATCATTCAGATATTTTAATGATGGTTTTATTAAGGAAGATTTTTTTTATGCTTCTGCGACGCTTATGAAATGCTTCAATGTGAAGAAAGAGATAGCTCAGACGGCACAAAAGAATTACGGTTAACAGGCACCGCATTAGCGAAAATCGTGGAAAATCTTTGCTATAAATTTGATATAGATTTATCTTTTTGTGTAGGGATAGGAACTGACAGCTGTTCAGTAATGGCATCCGACGCAAAAGGTGCTGTTCAGGAACTCTCTAAAAAAGCAATTCACGCAAAACGTTGTCCTTGTAGCAATCATGTTTTAAACAACTCCTTGGCCAAGTCATCAAACGTCGCTTCGTGTAGAAACACAACTGGGACAATGAAAAAAATCGTAGCGTTTGCTAACGCTTCTGCAAAACGCCATAGAGTATTCTCAGAAGAACTTGATGGTATGGCAATTCAAAGTATATGCGAGACACGATGGGCTGAAAGACACGACGGCCATTTACAATTCCAGGGTGATAATATGGTTAAAATTTGTAACGCTCTGGAGAGAATATCGACATGGCAAGATAACACTTCAAGTGACGCTCACTGTCTCTTACAAACACTACGCAGCTCTGATTTTATTATATCATCGATATGCCTAACCGATATTCTAGGTAAGAAAACAAAACATTACAAAACGATTTATATGTAAGATTTTTTTTCTTTAAGGAAGGTTATAAAATGATTTTTTTATATATATTTTAGGAACTACAGTTTCGTTGAGCCGATTCCTGCAAACTGCTTCGGTCGACATCAAAAGAGCCACCGATGCAGTGATGGATGTCATGGAAGTATTACGATCGAAACGCCAAAACGCTGTATTCAAGCAATTATTTTCAGAGGCGACAGAGCAAGCAAAACAGTTGGATGTTACATTAAAATCCCCACGTACAGTTCAAAGGCAAACAAACAGGTCCAATTATGAGGCGAAATCGGTGGAAGAGTACTTTCGGAAATCAATCTACATACCTCTATTAGATTCCATTATTAATGATTTGGAGGAGAGATTGTCTCCGGAGGTACTCGACCTATTTCATTTGGGAGTTTTTCTACCTAACCCAAATTTTAGTGTCAGGGACTGCGATATCGATATCGAGACTGTGAAAGTGAAAAAAGTGGTCCAGATGTATCGCCTATTCATTAACGATAGTGAATCAACTGTTATAAATGAATACCGACTCTGGATGACCAAATGGAAAAGAGAATGTAAGAACAATTCGGTCATACCAGACTCGGTAGCTCATCTCATTGAAGCATGCGACCAAGATTTGTACCCTAACATAAAAATTTTCTTACAAATACTGGCAACTCTCCCGGTCAGCGTAGCTACCGCAGAGAGATCGTTTTCTACTCTTCGCAGAATAAAATCTTGGTTGCGTGCCTCAATGGCACAGGAAAGATTATCCGGGCTAGCTCTCTTAAATATACACAAAGATGTGAACCTGGATATCGATAAAATTATCAACGTTTTCGCGAAAAAGAAACGTAAGCTTGAATTTGTAATTTAAGTAAGCACCTAAATAAAGTTATTTAATGTAAAATGTTTCCTAGCATTTAATTTAATTTGTATCCTTTGAAAATGTAAAAAAAAATATCAAAATCGGTTCAGTAGTTGTAATGGTATTGGTAGCCTAATTAAGTCTCGTCTGGTGCATCTCACTTGCTGGTCACACTTACGACTCCTGAGACAACGTCAAGATACCTATTTACCCAGTCTAGTGTCCGTATATTGGCTTACTGGCTGCTAGGGAAAAAAAAAAAAAAATACAATTTATTGATTGAAATTGGTTTGGTATTTAATCGAACTGCTTAACTATTTTAATTGGACGAAATCGGGTCTGACTTCCTCCAATGATTAGTTCCATTCCTAAGGCCAAAGTCCTGATGCGCGGACAAAAGGAAATAATCAAATTCAAAAGTGGTTCATGAGTTATGCATGATTGTTCATGAGCGAGTTCGTACTCCGACTCGCACTTCGCCGATTTTCGGGTAGCTGTGCCCACAACCTTTTTTGAGTGCTGGATCCGCGCCTGATTGAAACCAGAGGTACACTTTTCTCTTTTGGATATAAAAGTTTTGTTTGACATTCTTTTCCAAAACAGGGCAATTTCATCTGCATTAAACACTTATTCAGGTTTGTATCCACCATCAGCAATTATATTTAAAAATTCTTCTGGATATCTTTCCACCGAGGGCGGTGTCTGCAGATGCAGCTTCTCAAACAATTCTGATGCTAAGCAATGATAGTCGCACCTTGAATTTATTGAACCAGCCTTCCAATGCTTGAAATCCTCCACTTGTAAGTTCATCACCAGATTCTTTAAAATGCGCGTAGAGATGCTTTGCCTTCTCGCAGATCATAGGACCATTTAAGGGAACTCGTTTCTGGTTACGTCTTCAATCCATAATGATAATGCAGCTTTCACTTTTTCCATTGCTCGCTCATGAACAATTTTTGCCGAGGTTGAAGCTATAGAATTCTGTATTTTGTCTTCGGATTTCTTGATGAATCGTACAGTTGGTTGTTAATATTAAAAGGACGTGATGTGGATGCAAACAACTCGTCACAGCATAAATGGTCCATCATTTATATTTTTATTCTAAGCGGCAACATAATTTTTTCCGTGTAGGAACTAATTTTTCTTTGCTTTCACTAGACGTTATAAATTGCGAACAAAGCAGAGCAGACACATGTTAGTCACTCAGAATTACTGCAACGATTGACTAGTTGAAGTAATAATAGATTCAGAGCCAATCGTGGCAGAGCGGCTTTTATCAAAGGTCATAGCAGAACACATAACAGTGACAGGTTTAAGTTGCAATAAGATTTGCTAGTCATTTCGTTTAGATAGAGTGACTCCCGGCACATGCCAGCAATACTCAAATGATGCCGACATGTCAGCAAAAGATACCAAATCTGCTGAATGTACCGAATGGATCTGCGAATAACAAAAATTTCAAGCGGCGAATACAGAAAGTTGTCACAATTATTTCATCTGCAAATACAGAATGTTGTCACAATTATTTTAACCATGAATAAAGAGCTTTGACTGTATACCTATATTGAGTATCATATTGATTGAATCCACTGGTGGCCAAAATAACCCTTCAATTCTTCACAGCAATTGCAATTTATGCAACAACAACCAATAATTAATTAATAATTACCTCCAAGGAAATAAGGTATACTTCAATCACAGCCTAAGTATTTGGGGATTATTTCTTATTAACACAATGTTGCTCTTCAACTGACACAGTATGTGGAATTATTGTAAAATATTATTTCCACAAAATCCCTTATCAGTTTTAAAATAACCTCTCCACAACTGAAGGAGAACTTGAAACTGTAAAAACTGTTTTACAATAAAACCCATCAGAGTTTTCCCTGACACTACCACCACTGCCAAACTCCGTACATGGAAACCAGCTTACCAAGGCAGCCACCTGACCTCAACTTCCTATGAGATCCCACCAATAAACCCATTACTTATTGTTCATACTTTGATTTTATTTTTTCCCTTATTTCCAGCACCCACCAGTGATACTGTTTTTCCATAGTTATCAATAGATTTTCTGTTTTATTCAACCCTTCCATTCCCACTTCTTCCACCCTGATCTCCATAGACTATGCAGTCATGCAATAAGCCAAATTGTGTATGCCCCTCGCTTGACAAATGTCTCATATCTCTCTACATTAACAAATGGTCAACTGAAATATTATACAGTTGTGTTTGTCTCTTCATCATCATCTTCCGTCTCCAGTTTCCCGGGTGCGGTGTAAGAGCGCTCTCCACTTTTGCCTGTCCAAGTATGTTTCCTCTTCTTGGATTTTGGACCATTGTACACCTTAATCCTGTAGGTCCAATTTCACAAGATCAGTCCATCTCCTTCTGGGCTGGCCTCTTCGTATTTTATCCTCAAATTCTTTTTCCAGCCATATCCTTGGTGATCTTGTAGGGTCCATCCGCTTGACGTCTGCTAGACATCGTAATCCTGCATTGGCAATTTTTTCTTGGAGGGTTTCACTGAGTGGGATCTGTTTGTGGATCACTTCATTCCTGATCTTGTCTCTTCTGGTTTTCTGGACCATTGTCTCTTGTTTTGTGAATTTGAAACAGACCTCCCACCTTCCACGCTGGCCAGAGTTGAGTTTATTTTTCCTACATTTTCTTATTGAAATTAGTTAAAAGCTGTTGCCTTGTCCTTAAAATACATAACTTTCGTTTTTCTGATCCTTAATTTATTTTTTACTAGCCGTTTCCCACAATTCCATATGCGTGGACTTAGAATTTCATTGCTAGAAACTAAGTTAAATAAGATTTGTCCCAAACAACTACGAGTCGGCACAATATGAAAGGAACACAACCACTATACCATTTTACTGTTGAACCTTTCTCATGAAGAGAATCAATTTCGAACATGTTTAAAAACAGAAAAAAATGAAGGTGCGAGGAGTTGGGGGAGGGAGGGAGTTAACTAAGGGCAGCTTCAATTTCAGCTATGTCTTCTCTTCTTTCTTCAGCATGAGCATTAGATTCTTGGGTTCTAATAACTAACTGCTCATGCTCTGTTAGAGCTACACCTTAGGTCTGGTTTATGCCTGCAAGGCATGTCAAAAAAGAAGACAAAATAAACTGATGCCAGAAACGTGTAGGCAGACAGAGAGTAGAAGTACAGTGCAGCGCAAATCAACATACTAGATAATAGTTTTGTCTGTAAATGAAATTTATTAATAGATCATACACTAACTGAATGTGACAGAAGCGCAGCCTGATCAACCATGTATTATGTGTCCTTCTTAAGATACAAAGTATTTCCTTATTAAATTCCATCAATATCGGCATAGCCATTTAATCATCAAAACATAGCAAAAAGACTGGGACTTACATTCGCATTTATAATATTTTTAGTATTTTTTTATTATTATTATTATTTTTCACTTACGGCTTTACGCCTTGTCGACGGCTAAGGTCATTAGAGGTGGGATGGGACTGGGGACAAGGAACGGGAAGGAATTCGGCCATGGCCTTTTTGAAGGAAGCATCCCGGCATTTGCCTAGAGTGATTTGGGGAAACCATGGAAACCCCAAATCTGGATGCCCAGACGGGGATTCGAACCGGCATCCTCCCGAATACAAGGCCTGAACGTTAACCATTCACCCAACACGCTCAGTTTTATTATTAGTATAGATCACACACAAACTGCCTACGAGAGAAACAAAGCCTGAGAGACCAGTATAGAGTAAATAAAGTAAATGCTTACTGAACTGTTCGACCACCTACGATTTGTCATGCATTCCTCCTATGAATTTATGGGACCTACATTTTAACATGGAATCCTTACAACAGTACTTCCAGGCTTGGCTCATATGATGAAAAACAATTCTTAAACATTTTTGCTCCCAGCAGGATTTGAACTCGAGACCACACTGGGAACTTTAGAAAGCAAGCATCTTGTCCACTGAACTGCCACCCACTCTCTTGGTAAGAATTATAGACGTATACATGCTACGTGTTTTTCACAGTTCAGTTAGTTTTTCATAATTCCATGGCCAGGCCCGCCGTAAGCGGGCGTGCAACGCGTGCGCCGCACGCGGGCGGCACATCGAGGGGGGGCGGCAAAACGAGCGATCGACAGTCGCCACCCCGCGATAGTTGCCACTCCATTGTCGCCGCGACGAAATTTGCAGCGTATTATGTAAGGGGGGACCTTTTTTTTTTAGCTCAACAGCTGCTTCGGGCGGCCGGCGACACTCGGAATGGCAACAATGGGGGCGGCAAATAATGTTTGAAGGGGCGGCAATCTCACAGTTTTCTGACCCGGTTCGGAAATTTCCTAAATCCACCACTGGCTAGTTAGACAGGGGGCGGCATAATCGGTATTGCACGCGGGCGCTCAAACAGCTAGCGGCGGGCCTGTCCATGGCAATGTATATTATCTATACAGCAAATAGTATCCTAAGTCCTTCCTTGTCAAATTTCATCACGAGGTGTACAGCATCTGGTCCATATCATTATCTGTTGGCCAGCCGACCACTACAGATATTTTTGCACCTGAGGAAGACAGTGGCCCTACTTGTCGAAATATCCTGTTTTCACAATGCAATCTGGTGTTTTACCCATGAAGACTTCATTGCATATTTTCCATGAATTGAACATAATTCACACGTATTATATTTGATTTATATGAAAATAAGGAAGAATGGAGAACTCTTCATGAATTAGCTTGTCATGCGGTAGGTTGTAGTGTGCACACACCCCTCCTTTGCCAAATGGCCCTGCCATACATATTTGAATAAGATTTTAAACTGAAATATTGTAATGTGTGTTTGTGTTTTTGTATTCATTTGGCTCTACTACCTTTATGTGTGGTGACAGACAGGTTATTTTCCCTATTCTTCCCTATTTTCATTGCCTAAAAGCACTTTCATTGTTGTCACTATCCAATTGATTTATATGTAAAGGAACTTTGGTGAGGGATAGATACAGTTTATCCTTCCTTTCCATATAAATATTACCTCACAACATTTCTTTCGAAGTCCCTGTTGCCGAGATTATTACAGTAAGTGGAAAAGTTAATAACCACAGTAAAACAAAACAAAAAACAGAAGCCAAAGAATAATAGTGTACCTTTTGTGAGAATGTCAAAGGAGTGTTGAATTCAGATATAGTGTGATCTTTGACACCTATCTGTCATTTCTAAAATGGAATATCAATTTTTCTATGATCCATGGTTACATAGAGGCATAAGATAAATAACAGATTTTAAGCAAGGACATAAACATTCAAAATTTGAAAACCCTATTCAAATCAGTAGTTTTCGAACAATGCATCCTCAAATTCTCATACAGATGCAACTAGCTTACTGATTTATAATAGTGTAGATGATAATAACAAAAAGGAAAATGCTTTTAGGCAACGAAAATAACAAATGTTAGAGACTGTAGACCCATCACAAATGATTATCCCGCAGAATCAGTCCATAAACAAATATTCTTGGTCATAACCCATCCAACACTACAAAACAACCATCACGCATAACCCCAAACCAACTGCAGTTCTCCCCTCCCCCATAATCTAGTATTCTCCTGACCTGAAATCCCTGAACCAAATCCTTTGCCATGACTATGACTTTCTCAGATCCCACAGCATACTGCGTCACCTTCAGTAGACCACCCAACTTGAATAACAGACTGGTATACAAATACCAAACTGCATATGCTCCTAACCACCCCATGGCTCCTTCCATTGAAATATGCTTAATTACAAAACAGGTGACGTGTTTGATCATTGAAACCTACCGCAATCCTATCAATGATACAATCGACCCCATCATAAGCCATGTTGCCTGTACCATTACTCACTTCATGTACCACCTCATCTGACTCCTGTAAGGGATTTAGGCTACTATACCAGGGCTAGTATAGAGCCTAATACCTCAACTGAATATTTACTTGAAGTGAAAAGTTCTCAAAATCTGCATCAATAATTTTATATGACCATGTAGCCTGCCTGGAATACTCAACTGAAATGCTTAACGGCCGCCACAAAGCTTTTTTAACCCAAAGCTGAGGAAAGGATTCAGTATACTACGAAATCATAGAAATTCTCTTGAATAAAAATTTGAAGTTTATTTTCAGAGTAACATTTCAGAAAATAGCAGTTACAGTTGAGTAGGCAATCGAACAAACGTTTCCAAAAATTGTCGGTTATAGAGAGGAAGAGAACGGGCCGATACCTCTTTTTGAAAAGTTAAAAGTCATTACTAATCACCCGTCAGAAAATCTAACATGATGATACGTCAGCCATGCGGCCACTCAAAGTTCAACGATTACCGGTTATTGCTAGTCCTAACTGACACACACACACACCATACCTAGCGCAGATTACTTTCACACAACATTCCCGGAGTAAAGACAAAAGATGAAACAGTAAAGAATAAAGACCAAACCGTAAAGACAGCCTCCTCTCCTAGGCTCCTGCCTATATAACCCCATCCGCATACCACATGTATACGGACGCTTTCCAAAAATAATATTTTTTTTTTTTTTTGCTGTCGTCAGTCTTTCGACTGGTTTGATGCAATCCTCCAGCCTTTCCTATCCTGTGCTAACCTCTTCATTTCTACATGCCCCTTACTGCCCACGTCCTCAATTATCTGTTTCATATATTCTAATCTCTGTCTTCCTCTACAGTTCTTACCTTCAACTGTTCCCTAACAAATTAACCAATCCAGCATGTCTCAAAATATGACCTACCAGCCTGTCTCTTCTTTCCGTAAGCTTCTTCAACAAACTTCTTTTCTCACCCATCATTTCCAAAACCCGTTCATTTCTTACTTTGTCTGTCCACTTAATTTTCAGCATTCTTCTGTAGCACCACATTTCAAATGCTTCAATTTTCTTTATTTCCGGTATTCCTAAAGTCCATGTTTCGCTACCATAAAGTGCTGTGCTCCACACAAAGAGTTTTAAAAAGTTCTTTCTAATTCCTAGATCAATATTTGAAACTAAAAGGTTTCTCTTTTTCATGAATGCTCTTTTTGCTAGTGCTATTCTGCTTTTAACATCATTCCTGCTTCGGCCATCGGTTGTAATTTTACTTCCCAAGTAACAGAATTCACTTACTTCTCCTATTGCATCTGATCCTATTTTTATATTTAGTCTACTAGTATTGGTATCATTTCTGATACATTTCATCACTTTTGTCTTGCTTTGATTTATATTCAGTCCAAAACCTTCCTTCAGTATTTTGTTCATGCCATTCAGTAACTTCTCAATATCCTCAGCCCTCTCTGCTAACAAGACAATGTCATCAGAAAAATCGTAGCATACTGCTTTTTTCTCCCTGAAAACTGATGCCACATGGAAATTTTTCTTTAACTTTATTCATTGCTTCTTCTACATACAAGTTGAATATTAATGGGGATAGACTACAACCTTGTCTCACACCCTTTTTAACTGATGCATGCCTCTCATGATTCTCTACTTTTATTATAGCCACTTGATTCTTATATAGTTTATAGAGTATTCTTTTATCTCGATAATTTAGACCTGACTTCTTTAAAATTTTGAACATCTTGTCCCACCTAACATTATCAAATGCTTTTTCTAAATCAACAAATGCCATAAAAGTATCTTTGTAGAAAGGTGTAATTATAGAATGTGTTCTAACTTTACTCGTGTGTAGCCTGACCTTCAAGGATTATTAAAAGTATTTGGCAAAAGTTCTCAAATAATTAGCTTTCTTGTAATTAAATCTAGTTTTAAAGCGCATTGATAAAAAGTTTTCACAAGTTAATTTGTGATTCCCCAATTTCTATCTGAATTTATTCAATTTTTAGGCAACCCTACTGGATTGCAAATTGTTGCAATAAAATTAGTGCCATTGTGTTCTATAAAAATCCCTGATTCCAGTGGTGTAAATTTTATTAATATTGGTGGTGTAATAACAAAGTTATTAGTTTGTCAAAAATCTGGTTTAAATCTGTCTAGCAGATACTTGGTTTCTAGTTCATTATGATTAGAGTATTGTTTATATCAAAAAAGTAAAGCTATCTGAATTTTCTTTGAATTTAGTTACGTCTTTTAACAGTTGTTTTATTTATGTAAGAGGCTAGGTTTAATCACAATTAAATTTTGGAATTACCACATTGTGTGACGAAATAACTTTAACATGCATATAAAATCTGTTCTACTGCATGGAATGTTCCGAAATTTAAATATGTTATACTAGATTTTTAGATCTTTCAGGGAATCAACTTTTTAGTTCGAGAAATTATCGAAAATATATGATAAAAAATGTTAAAAGTACCAGTGTACTCCACGAGCTGTTTAAAGTTTTATTTAAGCTATTTACACGGTCTGAAACTACAGAATTTTAATGAATTTAGCTTTCTTTTGAATTTATTATTATTTTGAAATTGCTTTACTGCCTCAAAGTGTTAAGGATTAGTGAAATGATCATGTAGCAGAAATCTATTGTTTGCAATTTGGATAATAATGGATTACCCTATTCCAGGTTTAGTGCTTATATTAAGTGTTGTGGGTATTTACTGTTTTTAAATTGGTTTATTTATTTAAGTTAGGTTGCAGTATCAGCTTCTGCATGAAACGTTTCTCACTTCCTATACTTGCAATTAAAATTATATGTTTACTAGAAAGCTTACTCCATCCCTTATGCTTTAGCTAAGCAAACTAGCTAAGCTAAGCAAACTTACCAAAATTCTAAGGTGCTTACACTCCATTGCCCAAGTTCACTGGGTTCCCCAAAAATCAGTCGTACATCAGGATGAATGATGATAAACAAATACTTTTCTTCCAAAATCGAGACCACCCGGTTACTGCCAATGCCAGTTCTCAAAAATCTCATGATCTCAATAATTGGTTTACAGTTACAACCTTCCGAAAACCACATCCCCATTCAAAATCTGTAAGTGGGAAATCGCACTCCAACACATTTGGAACATCTGACACCTATCAGGACCAAAACACAGATAATACCTTCCTTTTCAATATCTTGCCCTTGTAGACCTAACAATTCATCTTCATTTTTATTTTATACTAGCTGATGCCCACGACTTCTTGATTGTAAATAATTTTTATATATAGTTACTGACATGTAACCACCATAGTGCACGACGGGAGGCTCGAGGCTAATACTACACTTAAACGTCAGTGATCTGTGCAGAGTATTTATGGCTGCAAAGTGAAACATAGGGACACACGTCTTTTGTTGAAATACAAAAATATCCTTGATCGACCACTTTCAACTACCATACCTCTCACACTCCCACAACTATTGACAATCAGCGAACGTTGTACATGATTGGTGACTCTATGCTACCAAACACAAACACCAGTGAACTGTGCTAGATAGTTTTGGCTGAAAAGTGATACATAGGAACACATACGTCTTTGATCAACCCAGGTTGACCACTTTCAACCACTATAGCTCCCACACCCCCATATCTACCAACATCTAACCATCATAGTACACAATGGGAGACTTGAGGCCACTACCACACAGGTCTGTGGTCTGCGCTATGTAGTTGAGGCAACAAAGTGAAATATACGGACACGTCTTTCGTCGAAATACGAAAATATCCTTGATTGACAACTTTCAACCACCATATCTCTCACACTCTCACAGCTATCAACATTCGACCAACGCTGTGTACAATCGGTGACTCTATGCTACTACCACACACAAATACCAGTGATCTGCACTATATAGGTTTGTCTGAAAAGTGATACATAGGGACACATGTCTTTGGTGGAAATATGAAAATACCCCAGGTCGGCCACTTACAACTATTATTTCAATCTTCCACACTCCCATTGCTACTGACATCTAATCACCATATTGCATGATGGACTCAATGCTACTACCACACACAAACACCAATGGTCTGTGCTATGTAGTTGTTCCAGGAAAGAGAAGTATAGGGACACACAAGTCTTTGGTCAAAATACGAAAATTCCCTGCATCCACCACTTTTAACCACTATATCTCCCACACCCCCAAAGCTATTGGCATTTGGCCAACATTGTGCATGATAGGAAACTCCATGCTACTACCACACACAAACTCCACTGATGTGGTGCTAGGTAGTGGCGGCTGAAAAGTGAAATATAGGGAAACACACATCTATTTTTATGTACATAGGACTATAAGATATGATAATTTCTCACCCTGCAAAATTCCACATGAGCAAATATTATGAATTAAAAACAAGATGTGTATAGTTTATTTTAATCTGTCCAAAAGAAGAATTTAAAATTACAAATATCTGTACAGCATTAGAGTTCACCAAAATATTATATTGCTAGGTGCTGACAAATCTACATCTGCATCAATTCTTATCAATTTATAACTAATGAATAATTGCAAAATATTTACAAACCTGTATCTTGATGACCCATTCCCGTGAAAGAATATGTCCTACGCAGTAACTTCATCGGTAGTAGAAGCAGAAAATCTATAAAATATTGAACAAAGAAGCTGTAAAATCTGAAAAAAGAAATTTACTGGTGCAATACACATAACAAAATCACTAGAAGAATTAATGTACAGAATTTGACAACTACATATATAAGAAAATAGATATTCATTTTAAACCACATAGACACAGTAATGATTCACCTAAAAAGACCAAAGAAAAAAATATTCATTTTGTTGAATATCCATGCAATGATAGGATGAAATTGAAGTGCATAAAAAAGCAGAATTTAAACAAAGTCAAGGTTAGACCTATATTGTATTATAAGATACTGCAAGAACCACTTTCTTCACACCAGTACTATCAGGCAAAGACTATCATAATTCAAAAGTGCAGTGAAAAACCACAATAAGAAAATATCATATATATTATTTCAATAAGATGTTTTCTTGTCACAAGCCATTATCTCCCTTCATACCTAACCGAAATAAATGATTGAGGTGCCATATTAAGGCTTATGGTCTCCACCTTGGTCACATCATATTTTAAGAAAGAATGTTTACAGAATTCGACCCTTAAAGGGCAAAAATGGTAATATTTCTAAAATGCTGTTTTTTGTGTTACGAGTCATTTATCTCCATGGATACCTACCTGAAATCGTTTAATGAAGTATGATTTTAAAAATTAAGATCTTCACTTTAGTGACATCATATATTAAGACAAATTTTTCGATATTCTACCCTTAAAGGGCAAAAGTATCAATATTTCTGAAGCGCGTTTTTGTGTCACGAGCAATATATCTCCCTTCATATCTAACTGATATAGATAAATGAGGTACCATATTAAAGAGTAAGGTCTCCACTGTGGTAACATTAAATTATAAGATTTTTTTTTAATTCAGCCCTTAAAGGGCAAAAATTTCAATATTTTTAAAATGCTATTTTTGTATCTCGAGCCAATTATCTTCCTAAATGATAAATGAAGTTGGATTATAAAGAGTAAAATGTCTCTCGGCTTTCGTGAATCATGTATTAAGGAAGAATTTTTTTTGGAATTCAACCCTTAAAGGGAAAAAGTATCATTGGTTCTACAACACATTTTTGTGTCACGAGCCATTTATCACCATTAATATATAACCGAGATAGATAAATGAGGTATCATTCTAAAGATTAAGGTCTCTGCTATGGTGGCATCATGTTTTAAGGTGGGAATTTTCTGAATTTAACTCTTAAAGGGCAAAAATATCAGTATTTCTAAAATGCATTTTTCTGTCTCGAGTCATTTATCTCCATTGATGAATAAAGAAAATTGATAAACGAGGTATCATTTTAAAGACTGAGGTTTTTGTAAGGTCTTCAGTTGGTTACACCATATTTTAAAAAAGGATTTTTTCAAAATTCGACCCTTAAAGGGCAAAAGTATTAATATTTCTCCAACGCATTTTTCTGTCACAAGCCCTTTAACTCCATTGATATCTAAATGAAATCGATAAATGGGGTGTCATTTAAAATATTATAGTACCCGCTTTGGACATATCATATTTTAAGAAAGAACTTTCTTTAAATTCAACCCATAAGGGGCCAAAATATTTCTAAAACTTTTTTTTTTTTTTTTACCTCGCTTGATGCCTAACCGAAATCGGTAAATGGGGTATCATTTTAAAGGCCAAGGTGTCCACTTTGGTCACACCATATTTTATGAAAGGATTTTTTTTTTTTTTTTTTTTTTTGGAATTTGACCCTTAAAGGGCAAAAGTATCAATACTATTACTACAACATTTTTATTATTATTATGAGCCATTTATCTCCTTTGATGCCTAACCGAAAACGTTAAGGTCTCCAATTAGGTAAAATCATAAATTAAAAAAGAATTTTTTGGCATTTGATGCTTAAAGTCATCATGTGTATCAAAGAGTTCAGAGCCATTTCCTCAGATTGCAGCAGCAGTATCGCTGAGATGTTAATAAACTGTTTTTTATACAAGTAGTTTTTCGGATATATTTTTCTGTTATGGAAATATTTTTGATTTGCTGTACAATTCCGGTGTAAACATTTTATTCGCACAGCAGCACGTATCACAGAGATGTTGATATGATGTGTGCATTTTGTTCAGGTTGGTTGAATTCTGTTAGGGTCAGTGACAGTTTGTCGTACATACAGTGTGTTTTAAAATTTCCTGACTGTTTCGTAATATGTTTTGAAGTGTACCTGTTACACTAAACAAATAAATATTTGCTACAAAGTGCGGATCTATGTTTCATTACATTACAAGCATTCATGTATTTTATTAGCGAAATTTTTGCATGGGTCGTCTAGTTATTAATACTACAGTCCACTAATTAGATCATGAATATTATAGGTCCAAGGATAATATAGAACAATCATCTGATGAAATAGTAAAGCTCTTTGTGTGGTTTAACATTGCTATATTATTATTAATTAATCTAATTAAGGCAAGTAACATATCTTTCAGGCATGGCCTATTACCTCCATGGAAGAAATTAGTGCCAACAATACAGTGGACCTCAAAAGAACACACAGCACTTCAAACTATAATACCTTTGCAATTCATTTTCAAGTTGATGAAACAGGGTAAAATTAAACTTAAAGGGAACACAATATGAATATGCAGTTTCATTTCGTTATCTAGCATTTCATCCAATAGTAAGTAACATAAAATTGCAGTCTTTTATCAACATTATTTTCTTTTCTTTTTTACAATAAAGAGTGAAACAATAATACCACAGGCTGCCATTCATTGGGAACAATTTCCATGAGGACAAGTTAAAAATGCTTCATGATCACTTATTTCTTCTGTTACTAGAGACTCCACAAAGTCATCATAAGGCTTTAATGGGAAGATATCAAAATGTTTAGTCCCCTTGCACTCTGCTCTACCACTTCTGTGAAGCCTCCTTCCATTATTTATTTATTACTCTTGTTCCCTAGATCACTGCTGAGGAAGTGCCTGTGGAATGTCATTTGCATTCTGGGGTTTGTCAAAGATCATGATTCCACATAACAGTATTTGTCCATGCTCGCAAATGACATCATAATACTGCCCTTTTTTTACTTGTGGCTTATCGCCTCATCGACATGAAGGTGATTAGAGGTAGGATGGGATTGGGGAGAAGGATCAGGAAGGAATCCAGCCACGGCCATTTTTAAAGGAAGCATCCCAGCATTCACCTGGATTGATTTGGGGAAACCATGGAAAACCCAAATCTAGATGCCTGGACGGGGATATGAACCAACGCCCTCCTGAATGTGAGGCCAGAGAGTTATCCCACTACGCATAGTCACAGTAGTGCTGTAGTCTATCCCAAGACGTATTATTTTGAAGCAATTCCTGGGCCACCATGACACCGTTAATAGTATTTCAGGAAGTATTTGTAGTTTCTTGCATTTGACAGAATTATGATGGCAATTTCTCATGGTATAGCAACCTCCAATAATACCAGTTTCTGTTCAATTTTATATCACACAGTCATATTGCATATCATATTAAAGCTATTTTTTCTTTTTACTTATGGCCTTACACCTCATCGACGGCTAATTTAATTTAATTGCAATGGAGCACAGGCTCTGGTGGCAATTTCCCTACACACCCAACTTCCCCCTATCCTACACTCACCTACATTTGCCCTCTACAAATTTTAACTTTAAATTCTTTTAACATTTTCAGTAGGTTATTCATCATTCCCCTTGGTAACTCATTCCAATCCCTGACACCCTTACCTAAAAAAGAAATCTTCCCACACCCTTGTGCCTGAAATCGAGTGCAGCTTGTGGTCATGGTCATCTTTTCCCTTCCATGAACTACTTTTCATACCTACTGCAATATCTTTTCATGCCTCATCGCCAGTATACACCCTGTACACTCCCATTACCCTCCTCATCCTCCTCCTGTCTTGCAATGAATCCCATAAGGTCATTAGAGGCGGGATGAGACTGGCGACAAGGAATGGGAAGGAATTCGGCAATGACCTTTCTGAAGGAAGCATACAGGCATTCGCCTAGAGTGATTTGGGGAAACCATGGAAAACCCAAATCTGGATGCCTGGATGGGGATTCGAATCCACTTCCTCCTGAATGCGAGGCCAGAACGTTAACCGTTCACCAACCACGCATGGTAAAGCTAATTTAAAACAGAAGGGAATGACACCAATATCTGAGATATAAATCAAGTAGTTTTTGAGCAACATCTATTAAAAGTTTTCAGGTAAATGTCAAATTTGTGCATTTTTGCTTCTTTTTTGAAAAGTGATTGCTCAAAAACTAAAAGCTCAAAAATATGAAATTTTGCAGCTGTCAATTTTACTATTAATACTGTTGTACAAACAATGATTAATTTCTAAGACAAGGTCTTCACCATTGTTTGATGTGACATGCAATGCAAGAGCAAGAAACTGCTCACCGATTGACATGGAATTCCTCTACTGCGTAATGCTATTTATAATCCTATCCGAGATTGCATAGGTTTCAGTATAAACTGAGCTAAATCTTAAAAATACAAATTTCGTTTACTCTATCATGAAATATGATCTCTTTTTATTCTGGTCCAGGTAATATGTATCAACCAAACCACAACCTCCCCCTAAAACTGCTACTAGAAAATTAAAATGTCTACCATAAGCGCTACAGCGTTCGCAAACAAAATACAATAACTTCATTTTCCACAGAACCTTATATAAAAGACAGGTTTTGTTGGATGTGTTAGTACAGCCAAAAAGGAGCTACTTCGTTAGCTTCCGATTCACAGTAAATAATTGCTTTCTTTAAAAATTCTAAGTGCAAATCAAACGAAAATATTTTTGGAAATTCTTACTTACCATACAATATTCGGATATCATGTCATCAGGGATTTTGCTTAATTTATGTCTAAGCAAGTGGTCAGCAACTCTTGACAAGTACTTGAGCCTATGATGCTCTCCATGAATACAGATTGTAAAAAGCGACAGCTAACATCGTCACACTCCGCCAAACATTCAGAAAATCACATGGCACTGATCCCCTGTCAACAATTCTGACCTTACAAAACATTTAGAACGCATACCCCCACCAAGTGGTTTGCGGTACGGCTCTTGAAAATACATCGATACATCGAAATATCGATATCATTCTTTTTTTTTAATGTCGATATTAATAAGTGATATTTTCTATCGATATTATGATGTTGAAATTTGGATATCAGTTATCATTTTTCCATTTCCCCCCTAGATGCTGTTAAGCTATTTTCTAACAAACAGAAAACGGTGCGCTTTGTTGCACATACTTTAATCACAGATGGAAATTTATGAAAAAAAATACAAATTCTTAAAATGATGCTGATAAATTAAAATCAATTGCAACATATTTTAAACGCTTACGTGAATAAGTGTTTCTAATAAATTGCGATCTGACAAACTAGCAAAAGAAAAAATATTAATGTTCAGTCAACCACATGGGCGCCGGCAGGATTGCTTCTAGGGGGGTGCACCAGGGCTGCGTTAGTGCCCCCCCCCCATCGGCCCAAAAATTTCCGGGCGACCTTTTTTTTTTTTAGGTCTATTACTGACCAACGGCGACCCGGGATGCGGGATGTAGGGGGGTGGGGGTGCAACCGGGATCCAGGGGGGTGCACCAGAGCCGTAATTGGTGCTCCCCACCCCCTATCGGCCAAAATTTACGGGCGACCCGGGATGCCAGGGGGGTGCAAGTGCACCCCCTTGCACCCCCCTCCCGGCGCCCATGGTCAACCAGTTATTGGAATAGTTGTCTGGACATGAGGGAAAAGTTTTTAAGTTTGGTCTTAGGGTGTAGCAAAAGTATGCGCAGTAATAGCTAATCTTAGTGTAATATAATTGGTAGCTATGCACGAAATGGTTATGCTTCGTGTTCCATTTATAACAGCAAGAGAAGAATTGAGGACAGTTTACTTTTGGGCTTATCACTAAATTATTTACTAATACAAAAAATTAAAGCAAAATGTCGATACAAAGCAATTTGATGAAAGGTATTGATGATAGGTAAGGGTTTGGGAGAGGCTATACTAGTCTTTTCCAACCAAAATGTCAACCTCTCCTTCACGTGGTACACCCTGTTTACACGGACGAGGCTCTGGCGACTGAAAGATTCCCGGCATAAGGAATCATCCACTGCTTGCCAACGGCCTCCGAAAGGAGCGCAGAAGATCGGGGAGTGGTCTTGCCCTTGGGGTTGGAAACCGTCCCTAAAGGCGGATGAATCAGAAATGAACAACGGCGTGGGGTTGCAGAAGGCAACGGGAAACCACTGCATTAAAGACCCAAAGAGTATCCCGTGGACATGTAATCCTCTCAAATTAATTATAATATGATGGCATCTTCCTGGGCAAAATATTTCGGAGGTAAAATAGTCCCCCAATCGGATCTCCGGGTGGGGACTGCTCAGGGAGGAGTCATTAGAATTGATAGAAACATTCTACGAGTCGGAGCGTGGAATGTTAGAAGTCTGAATATGGCAGGTAGGTTAGAAAACTTAAAAAGGGAGATGGAACAACTTAAGTTAGATGTTATTGGGATTAGTGAGATTAAATGGAAGGAGGCACAGGATAACTGGTCTAGGGAACACAGGATAATTAGCACACAAGCTGTCAATGGAGTCACTGGTGTAGGATTTGTAATGAACAAGAAAGTAGGGAAGTATTATGAACAGTTTAGTGACAGAATTATTTTGATGAGGTTAGAAACTAAGCCCGTCCCAACCACATTAGTACAAGTGTATATGCCAACGTCACAGGAAGATGACGAAGAAATAGAAAAAATATACCCTGAAATTGAAGAATTAATAAAAATATGTGAAGGGGGAGGAAAACCTTATAATCATGGGTGATTGGAATGCAATAGTGGGAGAAGGAAAAGAGGGGAGTACTGTAGAAAGTTTTGGTCTAGGAGAAAGAAATGAACGAGGAAGCAGGTTGCTAGAATTTTGTGAAAGATATAAGCTAGTAGTGGCAAACACACTGTTTCAGAACCATGCAAGAAGAATATACACCTGGAAACGTCCTGGGGATACAGGCAGGTATCAGCTAGATTATATCATGGTCAAACAGAGATTCAGGAATCAAGTTCTAGACTGTAAAGCGTACCCATGAGCAGACATAGACTCAGACCATAATTTGATAATAATGAAGTGCATCCTGAAATTCAAGGGAATAAGGAAGCAGTATAAGCAGAACAGACTGGAAGTGAATAAACTGAAACAATTTTGCTCAAGAGAAAAATTTGCAGAAATGGTAGACTCAGGTCTAAGAAGTAACTCTGAAAGGAGATCGCGTTCTGGCCTCGCATTCGGGAGGACGGCGGTTGAAATCCCCGTCCAGGCATCCAGATTTGGGTTTTCCATGGTTTCCCAAATCAATCCAGGCAAATGCCGGGATGCTTCCTCAAAAGGCCATGGCCGAATACCTTCCCATTCGTTGCCCCCCATCCTTTCCCGTCTCTAAAGACCTCGCTGTAGACATTAAGCAGATAAAAAATAAAAAAATAAAGGAGATCAACCGAGGACGAATGGAATGCGTTAAACACCGAGATAATGAAAGCTGGTAAAGAAACATTAGGCTTTAAGGAACAAGCTGCCCGAAAACCTTGGATCATAGAAAAATTTTGGAGCTGATGGATCAGAGGAAAAGGTACAAAAATGCTCAGGATGAAACAGGAAGAGAGCAGTACAGGCAATTTGGAAATCAAATAAATAGGAAATGCAAAATAGCAAAAGAAAAAATGGCTACAAGGAATGTGTGAAGAAGTAGAAAAGGAAATGATCGTAGGTAAAGTATATGTTGCAAATAGAAAGATCAAACAGAATTTTGGAAAAATGAAGAAAAGAGGTATGAACATTAAAGCTACCGATGGGAAACCTCTTTTAAGCTCAGAAGATAGAGCTAACCGATGGAAGGAATACATTGAGAAACTTTATGATGGGGACGACTTGAACAATACTGTAATGGAAAAGGAAAGCGATGTCGACATTGATGACATAGGAAATCATGTTTTGAGGACAGAATTTAATAAAGCTCTGAATGACTTGAAAGCAAATAAGGCAGTTGGAACTGATGAAATCCCTGCAGAACTTCTTAAATCCCTAGGAGAGGAAGGAAACGAAAGATTATTCAAGCTGATATCAAAAAGTTATGAAACAGGAGAAATTCCAACTGATTTTAATAAAAATATCATCTTCACACTTCCAAAGAAAACACAAGCTGAAAAATGTGAGAATTATCGCACCATTAGTCTAACATCACATGCTTAAAAATTATTGACCAGAATAATATACAGAAGGATGGAAAGGGTAGTAGAAGAGTTTGTAGGTGAAGATCAGTTTGGGTTTAGGAAAAATCGCGGTACAAGTGAAACAATTCTGTCATTAAGATTAATACTTGAAGGGCGGATCAAGAATAACAAGGATACTTTTATGGCATTTATTGATTTAGAAAAAGCTTTTGATAATATTAGGTGGGACAAGATGTTAAAAATTTTGAAGAAGTCAGGTCTAAAGTATCGAGATAGAAGAATACTCTAAAAACTATATAAGAATCAAGTGGCTATAATAAAAGTAGAGAATCACGAGAGACATGCATCAGTTAAAAAGGGTGTGAGACAAGGCTGTAGTCTATCCCTGTTAAAAATTCAACTTGTATGTAGAAGAAACAATGAAGAAAGTCAAAGAAAAATTTCCAAGTGGCATAAGTTTTCAGGGAGAAAAAATCAGTATGCTACGATTTGCTGACGACATTGTCTTGTTAGCAGAGAGGGCTGAGGATATTGAGAAGTTACTGAATGGCATGAAAAAAATACTGATGGAAGATTTTGGACTGAATATAAATCAAAGCAAGACAAAAGTGATTAAATGTAGCAGAAATGATACCAATACTATAGTAGCAGGCATGAAAATAGACCTGCGGAGGTCAATGCATCTCCATACAATGTTGCAAATTCTCAGAATAATCAACTTTCAGTTATATGTGCTGAAAAATTCTAAAAAATAATACTGAATTTGTGGAACAAGGTGATGCAATTTTTAACTCGAAATATTTACATGACAATTTTTTTTTTTTTTTTTTTTAAATCTAGTTCCCATGAACTTCACGAATGAAAATACTTTCTTCACTTCAACCAACCGAAAAAGCTAAACAAATGATAAAAAATAGCTGTAAAAAATTATGCGGCTTCCAGAAAGTTAACAGATTAGCACAGAATATTTTATACTCATTATATAGCGAAGAATGTTATTAAAAAAATTTAAAAGTAATACGAATCTCTTGTTTGTCCCTTTTGTGTAATGTTAAAAGTTGTCGCTGACTAACTTCCGTTCTGTTTGTTAACGTAATAACTTCCAGCGAGAAGGTTTGTGAGAAAATGTCGAAATTAATTTTAGAAAAAACAACAGCATCTTTAAAATAATCCTTCTGGTTTGTTTAATAATTTATGTGCATGAATGTTATCGCGTTGCGCTCGCGTCCAACACTGGCCGACGGCTTCCGTCAATTAAGATGAGCGAGATACTCGTAGTTACCGTACCTTCTCAAAATATTCAAATTCAGGCTCGTATAAGAATTATTTTCGTAACAGAGTTACATGACAACATACACATAAAAATGGTTTCCTGAAAAATGTTATCACCTTAATAAAAATAAAGGTAACGCCATGACTGCTTTCAATAAAATTACTAAAGAAATTATTGAAAAACTTACAAACTGGCTTATTTTCAGAGCATTGAGCCATTATCCTCTCCGTAACTTATTCATCTTCGGATTCGTTGGACTGAATATCACTGTTGCTACTTTCTCCCAGCTGTATCTAGGGGCGGCCCTAGGGCGGTGCGAGCGGTGCGACCGCACCGGGCGCCGTCATATGGGGGGCGCCGAAAATGCAGCGAGAGATCGTCTGCGCAAACAGTAAAAAAGAAATTCTATAATAACCCAGTTTTCTGTTCACATATTATATTAACATACTAATCATCCAGAAGAGTTTATAAACGTAAGAGTTTCAGCTTAATGCATGGTCAAATGTCCTCATAGAATTCGAGTCAACTCGAGTTACTCTAATCAAGAAAATGACAACTCGTCCCATAATTACTCTCTCCGGTGCCGCGCAGCGCCTCCAGCATCTGTTTCCTGCCTTTTCGGCTCTACTCTTGGAGTTCTCGTGTGGGTGCATGTGCCTGGGGCAAAATTCAACCTACTAATCCATTTCTGCCATTTTGGACCTTAGGTGATTACAATTAATGCGGGTATCATAAATATTTACAAAGCATAATGTGTCGTTTACAGACAAGTCGCTACCTATATGAAAACCTGCCTGATGCACAATACTTAAAAAGAAAATAAAACCAATGCAAAGCTGAGAAGGCTTCAAAATTGTTTAGAGTCATCTGAATCGTCGGCCCCGGGACTACCTCAACACGCGACGGAAGACAACTTATTTAATAAAAGTTCTTTAGGCGAAGCCCATGATGATAAAGAGCAGCATGTATTTAGCAATGGTTTGAGCGTCGTCTGCAGTTCAAAATATTACTGAATGGGGTGTCAAAGACATACCACCACTGTCGCCTTTTCAAAGTACAAATTATGATGATATTTCAAAATGGTCACTCTTTGACTCTGTGGCTAGAGATGAAATATTTATCAGCTCAATGAAAAAATCCAAGAAACAAATCATCGACGTCATTTTTCGAATACGCATTTTTAAAGAGTAATGCCAAATGGAGAAACTTATAAAAGAAGATGGCTTGTTTACTCTAAATATGCAGATAAAGTAATTAGTTTTTTTTTGTTGTTTATTCAACAGAAGGTCTCACTCTTATTTGGGAAAAAGGAGGATTTGATGAATGGAGCTACTTGTCAGAGCGTCTCAAAACTCACAAAACTGCAGCATTGATTAGATTTAAAAAAATGAGTGTAACATACAAGCATTTGCAAAAAATCACAGTGGTTTGCTATCCTCAAATGAATGATACCCAAAGTATTATTTTTAACATGCAATAATTTTTTGTTCAGAGGAAGCTTTGTATCTAAAACTAAATACTTCTAATAATGGTAACTTCCTGGGTATATTACCCTGTAATGGTGGAGCACCTCCGCCGTATTACTAATGAGTAATGTCTTTTATTTTGGCAAATGTATTCAAAACGAATAAAGTTCATAATAAAATTTTAACTGTGGTTAAGTCATCTAAATACTTTTCCATCATACTGAATTGAACTCCTAATGTCTGTTACGACGAACAATTATATTAAACATCACTTTTGTTGACACTAATGTAGACGAAGTCCAAGTGCACGAGTGTTTTGATGTTTGCAAGCCAGTAAGTGACTCTTTGAGAGCTGGTAGCTGGACTCACTGACCTATTTATCGATATCTTCGAGAATTTATAATCCATGTATCTGTCATTAAATTAGGTAATAGCAGGTGCCGCCGAAACATCAGTTAAATCGGTTTACTTGTCCGGATTTCTTTAAAGAATATTAGTTCTATTCTCTCGATCAACATAGCGATGGGAAGTGGTATCCAAGCACTTGGAAGAAACATCACCAAAAAACATTTGCGAAATTCGTTTGGACACTAGAGTTTCTAGCCTCGCTGCAGTTCGTTAACACACTCTTCAGTTCGTGACACCCTTCTGAAAACGAATTATTCAGTTGAAGCAACAGAAGCTTGTCTCAGGACAAGATCACGTAACAATTTGTGTTCATAGTTACAATGGTGAGTTGGTTTAATACATTGTTTTAAGTAAATATCGTAAGCAAGGTTACGCAGACTGAAAGTTGATTTATGAAATGCTTCACAATTGCTGGAAAACAGCTCGGAATTTGATGAAGAGTGTCGGATTTATTCTTCTGTTCTCATAACAGCTAAAGACATTGCTTCTCAGACTGGGACATATCCTATCAGATCCCTAAGAAAATAGAGATTTTTTTACTACGTGGTCGTAGATGAGATAGCAACAGATCCAGAAGAATTGTTTACAATGAACGTGTTTCAGGATATGATTGATAAAATTGTGACTGCGTTGGTCACTAATTTTACACAACTGTGCAAAAATTAATGATACAGTATCGCTCTTACACATTATCAAAACAATTCCTGAAAAGTGCTGTGCAGATTTAGAATAAGTTTAACTCAAGGTGAACAATGTGAGTTGGTTGAGAAAGTTTCTAATTGAAACTAATGTTGATGAGGCCTGAATCAGGAGAACCAATAAAAGTTCATCTTATGAAAGAAAATGGTTGGCAGGATATGTTCCCAAATGTGTGGACAGAACTTCGAATTTTGCTAACCATAATCTATATCTGTAACTGTCGCCAAAGGAGAAGTAAATGAAAACTTATCAAAACATATTTACAGTAAACTTAGATTCATGATAGACTGTCAGATCTCGCAATTTTATCAATATAAAATAATATTGCCTAAGAGCAAAAGCGAGGAAGGTGGTGATCTAGGACTTGTATTTATGACTTTATTTCCTCATTTGTTTATTTTAAAAACAACTTATTAAAAACTAATTTGACGTATACGTGATGTGAGCATTGTGTACTCCATAGTACCTTAAGTAAATCTTTCAAACATATAATGTTTCTTTTTTACTGTTGTTATTTCTCATTCATACCGCTGCTATCCTATACCAATCTATCTGATGTTTGAGTTATTATTAATATATAAAGACTATCTTCTGCCCGCGGCTTTACTCGAATGAAATTCATAACGCATTCATACAGGTATTCGTATTCGAACCTCACGGGAACAAATTTTTCGATCGGAATAAAATTAGAGAGCCAATACATTATTCCAAATTTTAGACCTAAGCCGTTCTGTGTTTCGACGTGAAACAGTGACAAACTTCTACATTTATAATATTAGTAGGATGTAAAAAAATTTAAGTTATTTTCAGTCTGTTTGTGTCGACACCTTAATCAGGAATAAGCGATTGCTTATTTGGGGCGCCACAATGAGATCTCGCACCACCTGAAAACTTGCTAGGGCCGCCACTGGCTGTATCACGAACATCCATTTCTCGCGCACTGTTTAACATAATCAGTTTCTTGTATTCTTTCCGAATGTCTTACACAATTTGCCCAATCTTCTTGAGTAACGCTGTCTAAAGATACGTGTGTAAGTCGTTCGACATAGGCAAGTTTGAAGGTCGTGTTCTTCTTAGCCACATCCCGGAGTTCGATTGGATTAAACTGGCAATGATAGGGTGGCAGGCGAACTATTTGATGTCCCATTTCATTTTCCAATTGATCCAATTCGAATACTTTCTTGGCATTTCGAATTTGTTCTTTACATAAAAGCTCATCCCCAGTTTCATGCTGAAGAAAATGAACACCGTCCTTTCCGAGCCTTGTTTTTGTTTTGCAAGCAAGCTCTATCCATTACTGGCTTGCTAGGCCTATCGTAACTTCACCAGAGCTATTTTAGGGTTCCTGTAGGGTCTTCACAGCTACCGTATCGGTTCCAGGGTACACTAGGTCTCCACTGTAGCTCACCCCCACAGGCAATCCCCTACTTTATGCCGTTGCCCATCTCCCACTGCGTGGAGGAGGGGTTGGACTTTGGGAGATGAAACAATTAGTAAAATAAAGAATTATAGTACTGGAAGTAAAAATGATCTTCACGATGATTACAAGTCGTTGTCATTTGTTCAAAAAGAGGTCTGATATTCAGAGATACATATCTTCAAAAAGCTCCCAACACATATTAAGTGTCTAGCAGGTGATAAGAATAAATTCAGGAAAAAATTGAAAGAATTTTTAATTGATAACTCCTTCTACTCTGTCGAAGAATTTATTTCTTAGGTACTTCAAAATAAACTGCAAGTAGTTTATGTAAATATTGTTGACATAATTAATGTACCATGTATGCTGCATCTGGTGTATGTATTACTATGTTTTTTTTCTTCTGTCGTCAGTCTTTCGATTGGTTTGATGCAATTATTTACCTGTAAATTGACAACTTTGCAGATCCCACAGAGCCAGTCTCTTACATTGGGATCAACGGAAAATAAATGTATTGTATTGCAACATCAGATATGTGAAAATACATTGCTGAAGAAGAAACATTTAATCTAATGTAAAGTTAGGTTACCAAGCGTCCCCGTTTGCCGGGGACAGGCCCCCTATTTAACTCTCTGTCACTGGACAGATTTCGTCCCCGCAATGTCCCCGGATTTTTACTGTGGTCCTCAGAATTTTTTTTTTTAATCAAGTGAGAGTTCTTTTAAAGCGCTGATTAGCTAATGCATTCGTTAAAAGCAAGAGATATGAAGCACACTTCTTTCCTTGTATGTGCCTAGGAATAAATGAAAATTGCAAGGATACTGCGTCTCAGACACAACAGCTTTGGAAAATCAAGTTTCCTTGCTGTGTGCAATCATGGAGGAAAGAAATATATGTAGACGACCCAAGGAACCTTCACCACGCATTGAAGTGACGCCGGGCGGTGAGGAGTGGGGAGGCGTGGCCACCATATTACAGACACGGGGAATATGTACAAAACCTCAAGGAGCCTCTAGGATAAACGTGACGCCGCAATCTGATGATGGATTATTATGTTACTCGATGAGAAAAATAAAAAATTAGAATTTTTTGATATCCTGCTTAGTTTTCGAGATATTCTGTCTCAAACGTGAAATGTTTTTGGTTGAAATTCAGAAGAAAAAATTGGTCAAATTTCATAATTGATTCTTATTTAAAAAGACGCAACAAATGTAAAATAAAAATTTTCAATATCTTGCCTAGTTCTCGACATATACTGTCTCAAAAGTGAGTTGAAATGCAGAAGAAAAATTTCGCTAAAAGTCAAATTTGATGATGGATTCTTTTGTAAAATGACGAAAAAAATCGAAAATAAACACTAAAAGTTTTCGATATCTTGCTTAGTTTTCGGGATATACTGTCTCCAAATAGCAGAAATAGCAAAATTATAGATATGTAATATGGGCCGCCACTGCGCATGCGCAGTATCAGCCAAGAGCTTAGAGGCGGCGTCACAGAAGAAGCGGTATTTCTTCTCCATAAGTAGTGTTCTCATACCGAAGCTGGTCCAAGTCCCGTTATGTCTGACGCCAGGATCCGGACCGCGACTCGTGGGGTGCAGCCAGCGACCTCAATTTGTGTGTGACGTCACAGCCGGACAGCGCAAATCATTGACCCAATTCAGCAGGAGTATAACGGATCATCGGCCGATTCCGTATTGCTCGTTAATTAACATACACCTTCTTTAACATTAAGGACGTTACAGGCGCCGGGCATCCAAGTATGACACGCCATATTGTTTTCAGCGTAAAAGAATACATATGGTAATCACACAATACTATTGACTGCTTTGTTATATGAACCTATTTTTTATTGTATGTATGTATTTTAATTAACAATCCTAACAGCAGTTAGCACCGAGCGTAGTGTGGGTGAGCTTTCGGGAGGACATGGGTTCGAATGTACATCAGATCATTATGGTTTCCTGAAATCTCTCCAAGAAAAAGCTTGATATGCTGGAAATACTAGAATTTTTTAGTTAATTTTCGTATATTGTTTCTCTCGAAAACTGTCTCTTGGAATTAATGTGAATGTGTGATAATTTTCCACGCTCTTTTATTTTATACATATTCAATTTGCATTATTCCACCAAGTATGGATCTGTCAGAGTATTCAGCGGAGCTCGGCCTCGATCCCCCGCGGAGATATATCTATTTCTAGGTGTACCGCAGACCAGCGGTCGGCTGTCCGCAATTCTGACGCGTCGCTGTGCTCAATTCTGACCTATGACGCGACATCAGGACACTCAGTCTGAGTATTTCTGACTGCCCCGTTACACACCATCGCCTGAGGCGTTGCTCGCTAATTCAGAAGTAACACACGCCGTTGGTACACGTCTATCAAGAATATTTTCATCTCGACATGCAGCACAGGACGAAAGCCGCTATTTCGAGCGTATCATTACGGATTCACTGACGTGGAATGTGTGCGTCATGTTATACACTGCTAGCTGGTACAAATGAGAGATCCCTCAACAATCGTTATTACCAAACCAGTAATTTTCTTCCTAGGACCTTCGAAGAGCATTGTTTACATCCTGGCTGAACAGAAAAACTGCTTGACTTGTAATTGAATAAAAAATAAGTTATAGACGGTTTAAAAACATTGCTGGTATAAATGAGAGATCCCTCAACAATCGTTATTACCAAACCAGTAATTTTCTTGCTAGGACCTTCGAAGAGCATTGTTTTCATCCTGTCCGAACAGGAAAACTGCTTGACTTGTAACTGAATAAAAACTTTTCATCAATAACACTGAAGAAATCCGCTTGCATGCTGTTAGCATTTGTTATTCAATTTCTTCCTAGCATTTTGTCATGTGTTATTAATATATTGAACTAATTTAATTCATTATTGTTAAATTCCCATAAATTAAATTCTAAAATTATTTTTTCGTATTTTTTCTACAAAACTTATTGTAGCTTTCGGGAGGACATGGGTTCGAATGTACGTCAGGATATCATGATTTCGGTTTCCTGAAATCACACCAAGAAAAAGCTTGATATGCTGGAAATACTAGAATTTTGGAGTTAACTTGGGTATATTGTTTCTCTCGAAAACTGTCTCTTGGAATTAATGTGAATGTGTAATCATACACCAATGTATTCACATTCGTTATATTAGTTACTATGTGGGAGAAAATATTAGAACACAGCTCTATCTAATTCTTTGTTTGACACTGTTTTCATGTGAATTCGTTTACAGACAAAGGTATGGAAAAACAACCGCTATTCGAGTTCTGTGACATGATACATACTTTAACTTTATGAAGAGCAGATCGGTTGATAACATGTTCTGACATTTGGAGCAGGAACAGCACTAGCAGAACACAAAAAATTGTTCTCATTGGGCATTAACCATGCGACATAGACTCATTTGACATAGATTGCGACGTTTCTCTCAAGTGATCCTGAGACAACGAATACTGTATTGTCAGAACAGCGTGATACAAGTCTTAAAATCCGGTAAAAAGGTGTATAAAGCATAAGAGCCTACACCAGCTCGAAGGCTAGAAAAACCAGCACTGCGCCAGTAACAATTCGAACCCATGTCCTCCGACCAAATACAATAAGTTTTGTAGAAAAAATACGAAAAAAATAATTTTAGAATTTAATTTATGGGAATTTAACAATAATGAATTAAATTAGTTCAATATATTAATAACACATGACAAAATGCTAGGAAGAAATTGAATAACAAATGCTAACAGCATGCAAGCGGATTTCTTCAGTGTTATTGATGAAAAGTTTTTATTCAGTTACAAGTCAAGCAGTTTTCCTGTTCGGACAGGATGAAAACAATGCTCTTCGAAGGTCCTAGCAAGAAAATTACTGGTTTGGTAATAACGATTGTTGAGGGATCTCTCATTTATACCAGCAATGTTTTTAAACCGTCTATAACTTATTTTTTATTCAATTACAAGTCAAGCAGTTTTTCTGTTCAGCCAGGATGTAAACAATGCTCTTTGAAGGTCCTAGGAAGAAAATTACTGGTTTGGTAATAACGATTGTTGAGGGATCTCTCATTTGTACCAGCTAGCAGTGTATAACATGACGCACACATTCCACGTCAGTGAATCCGTAATGATACGCTCGAAATCGGCTTTCGTCCTGTGCTGCATGTCGAGATGAAAATATTCTTGATAGACGTGTACCAACGGCGTGTGTTACTTCTGAATTAGCGAGCAACGCCTCAGGCGATGGTGTGTAACGGGGCAGTCAGAAATACTCAGACTGAGTGTCCTGATGTCGCGTCATAGGTCAGAATTGAGCACAGCGACGCGTCAGAATTGCGGACAGCCGACCGCTGGTCTGCGGTACACCTAGAAATAGCTATATCCCCGCGGGGGATCGAGGCCGAGCTCCGCTGAATACTCTGACAGATCCATACTTGGTGGAATAATGCAAATTGCATATGTATAAAATAAAAGAGCGTGGAAAATTATCACACATTCACATTAATTCCAAGAGACAGTTTTCGAGAGAAACAATATACAAAAATTAACTAAAAAATTCTAGTATTTCCCATATCAAGCTTTTTCTTGGAGAGATTTCAGGAAACCATAATGATCTGATGTACATTCGAACCCATGTCCTCCCGAAAGCTCACCCCACTACGCTCGGTGCTGACTGCTGTTAGGATTTTTAATTAAAATACATACATACAGTAAAAAAAAAATAGTTTAATCTAATACTTTTGAGTGTAGTGAAATACTTCTTCCACCAACCTATTTGAGTCGGAAGGACAGGAAAGATAAAATTAGAGAAATAAGGTGCCAGACTGATTCTTATATGAATTCTTTTTTCCCTCGTACCATTAGGGATTGGAATGCACAGCAAAGAGATTAGCTTTGGTGCTGGTCACCCTCTGCCACCCAAAATTTTGTGAATTGAAGAGTATGTATGTAGATGTAGATAACAAAGCCGTCGATAGAATTTTGTGATTACCATAAGTATTCTTTTACGCTGAAAACAATATGGCGTGTCATACTTGGATGCCCGCGCCTGTAATGTCCTTAATGTTAAAGAAGGTGTATGTTAATTAACGAGCAATACGAAATCGTCCATATTTCCCCACATAGTAACTAGTATAACGAATGTGAATGCATTAGTGTATGATTACACATTAATTCCAAGAGCCAGTTTTAGAGAGAAGCAATATGCCCAAATTAACTCAAAAAATTCATAGTATTTCCAGCATATCAAGTTTTTTCTGGAGTGATTTCAGGAAACATGATGATTGATGTACATCGAACCCATGTCCTCCCGAAAGCTCATCCCACCACGCTCCGGTGCTGACTGCTGTTAGGATTGTTAATTAACAATACATACATACAATAAAAAAAATAGGTTCATATAACAAAGCAGTCAATAGTATTGTGTGATTACCATATGTATTCTTTTGCGCTGAAAATAATACGGCGTGTCATACTTGGATGCCCGGCGCCTGTAACGTCCTTAATCTTAAAGAAGGTGTATGCTAATTAACGAGCAATACGGAATCGGCCGACGATCCGTTATACTCCTGCTGAATTGGGTTAATGATTTGCGCTGTTCAGCTGTGACGTCACACACAAATTGAGGTCGCGGGCTGCACCCCAGGAGAAGCGAACAAGGACCATGCTAGGACGCACGGTCCAACTCGAACCCAAGAAGCGGCCTCCGCTTGCCCTGGCACAATGTTTCCGTTGCCAGGGTCATGGGCACATGGCCTTCGACTGCGCCGCTGAGGAGCGGTGTGTAAGGTGCGCCGGAAAACATAGAGTCACCGAGTGCAGCGTCCCGCGAGACGGGGTGCCCACCTGCACCAACTGTTCCGGCCCTCACCCAGCTTGCTACAGCGGCTGCCCCGTGAAGAGAAACCTTCACGCCAACATGAAGGCGACACACACCAACGAGTCGGTGCCCTCGACAAGGAAACCCGGCCGACATCCAGGCTCGACCGGATCTGAGCGACCCGCAAAGGCGAAGAAGCTGTCCGCAACCCGCCATCAACATTACCAGGCGGACTGCAAGCGCCATGACAACTTCAGTGTCATCGTTCAGCTGCTTCAACAGCAAACATTGCTAATGACCCAGGTCTTAGCGAACACAGCCACCCCGGGCTTGACACACCCAATGATGCCACCTCACAGCAATGACAACCTACCGCTGAATTGGAAGGAGATACGGGGCCACCTGTAAGAACTTCCCCACACTCTGGGGGCTATGCTTCCCCAGACGACTAGTGTCTGAGGCACCCCACGAGTTGTGGTCCGGATCCTGGCGCCAGACATAACGGGACTTGGGCCAGCTTCGGTATGAGAACACTACGCCTATATATTTCTTTCTTATATGTGTGCAACATGGCTGTCTGTGATTCTCATTTAAAATACAAATATAAACAATATGTGGCTTTTAAGTTAACCCAGCCTTTAATCATATAAGTTATAAAATTACAAAGCGTAATTAGGACAAATGCGGAAAGCGTCCCCGGATTTTCTGAAAAAGTTGTGAAGCCTCCCCGGATTTTTGGAAAAAAATTCTGGCAATCCTAATGTCAAGGCTTCTCTATGTATGGCAGAAGAACCAACCATCTCTTTGGAATAGACAGAAGACAAGCTCGTGAAAAATATCAATGAAGCTTCTGGTAAAAGTTTTGGCACCACAATATTTGGATCAGCCGAATATTTCAAGATCACCAAATACCCTGAAACTTCGGTGTTGTTAGAAATTGTTTTGTGAGCGTTCGAGTGGTTCAGTAAATGATCTAATTGCCTTCTGTTCCAACATTCGTTCTCTCGTTCGTTCTCTGTCCTACTCTGTTGCATTGAAAAGTGAACATTAACGGAAACTACCAGTGAAAGGTTGGAAGCTGTTAGAATGTGACTGTATCGAGCAATGTTGATTATACTATGGACAGACAACACCAAAAATGCTGAAGTGCTCCGTAAAATGAAAAAGAATATGTAAATATTGATTACCACAAAAACATGGAAAGCTGCAGTACCTGGGCCATATCATGAGGAACAGTATCCCTTAGGTACTCTTACAGTTTGTTTTCCAGGGCAAAATACCAGGAAAGAGAAGTGCTGGTAGAAGAAGAACTTCCTGGCAAAAAAATCTTGAAACATGGACCTCCAAGACAACTACGGAGCTAATCCAAACAACAACCAGCAGAGACAAGACAGCCATGATGGTTGCAGAAATTGAAACGGATAGAGACCAGAAGAAGAAGAATCCAAGAATCAGACAGAAATTGTTCCAATGGAAACTACTGTAATTGAACACTTTGAAGAAGACAACTATGCTACCAGAAATCAAATCGATCACAAAGAAACAAGAGAACACAAGTCTCATGAACAAGTGTAAGATCCGACAAAAAAAGAAGATTTAAACACTTAAAGCAGAATTGCACGACCAATAAGGTGGAAAAAGAATGTAATACTGCAACATGTTCAAAAAATGTTTGCAGTAAGGAAGCACATAATTCATCAGAATTATCAAACATGGAAATTGACGAGAACAACATGAATATTGGGGGAAAAAACAATAGAAAATCTATTAGACCTACTTTGCAAACGAATTATTAACCAATTACCAATATGCAGGTTTATAAAATAACGAGAATAAATGCAACCAGAATCACCTCTTACACTAAATTATAATGCCTAAAAGATTACTTGTACGTTGCCGACATACATATAGCGTTAATAAAGGAGGTTAAAACTAGGTAGATAGGTCCAATATACTCCTATGGATGCTTGATGAAAATGGAACAGGAATCTGGTAAAGCCATCCTTCTCAAGAAAGGAACACATATGAGGAGAAGTCGATTCTGATGAGTGAACGAGGAGTTACAGCAATAACACAAGAGGTGGTAATGATCAACATTTTGCATCCACCAGCTCTCAAAGAATGGGTTTCCTTTTTTTCCAGTGACGTAATTAAGACAATAGCCGACACAAAGAAACCACTTATAATCGAAGGGAAGTTAGTGTCCGACTCAAAGAGGACCAAACCCCCAATTATAAATCAATTTCTATAATGAGCATCAGTTTCTAACAACTAACTTGTCACTGGTGGACACATGGAATCTAATAAAGCCAAACAGGATCGCCCACATTTATATCAGCAGCAAGTCAGCTAGTAGAATGGACAGGACATGTATAGCAAGAGACTAAAGAAAAAAATCAGCAGTTGTGAGATGTGACCACTCTGCTACAGTGACCACAGTGCCTAGCACATAATTAGAGAGGCGACAAGTAATGAAAGCAAAAAGACTTTGGAAACTGAACACCAAAAAACTCGAGGAGAAGAGCTACAAGAGCAGATGAAAGATGTCTAAAATAATAACGCATTAAAGCAAGAATTCGGGAGGACCCGGGTTCAAATCCCGGTCCAGGCATCTAGATTTGGGTATTCCCAAATCACTCCAGGTGAATGCCGGGATGGTTGTTTGAAAAGGCCAGGGCCGTATCCTTCCCCTTTCTTTCACCAGTCCTTTTCCGTCTGTAATGACCTCGAGGTCTATAAAGTGTAAAGTCCTACCCAAAAAACCAAGTACACAACTCTCATCGACTGGTAAATTATATGCACCTAATAGCGACTAAGATCAACCATCATAACGTATGCCAAGTAAAAAGCAGTGTGGAATAAAACAATTAAAACTAAAAATAACTAACCTCGTCTACAAAGCGATTGTTTGTTAGATCCCCCGAGAGAGGCATACTAAGCCATTGTGTCAGAGGTAGGACGGCCAGTTCCTTTCCTCGGAAACCTACAGTTTAACGTAGAATCCAAATCACCGAATGACCTGGCGTAGCTTATAAATTCTAAAAATTCCTGCGCTCACCGGGATTTAGGCCCACGACCGGAGAAGTGAACTTTGAAAGCAAGTGCTTTAACCACTGAGCTCCCGGACCACTCGTAAAATAGTTAAGGAGATTTATTTCTATTGCTTAATAGAACTATTCCAAAAACTCATCTAGTGGAAACAAGCGTTCGATTAAAAATATCATAAATGGAAATCGGAAAGAAATGCAAAGCTTCGAAGTAAGAGCAAGAATCAATCACCTTAGAGGTCCAAGAAGGAAATTTTGTTATACAACATGATCAGAAAAATTAGTCAGAGTCAACAAAAAATGTGCATACAAATTTACATGACAATGGACTCACATATAATGAACAACGAGAAATAATTAATTACATGAAGCAGTCTAATAAGATTTTATTCTGAAGCTAAGCAGCTGCATAATGTACATCGCTATTTCAAAGAAGCAATAACTGATCAAGACAACACCAGCATAGGAAGTGATTTTATGTATAGTGAAATAACAGAGGCGGTAAAGAAGTCGCCCCAGAACAGTCACCGGGGAAAGATAGACTGCTGGCCGAATTTTACTGTCAGTTTTGGGATATATTTGGAACTTATTTGATTCAAGTATACAAGCCGATCAATTTACATCAGAATTCACTGAAGCCTTTGAAATAATGATTGTAAAAAAAAAGTTAAATTCAATACATGCATATCGAAAATGCAAGCACTCACTATACTGGACTCTGACTTAAAAATATTCACGCAGACCACAACGTCAGAATGAAACCTATACTACACAATATCTAAAGTACTTATCAAAAGAGCGGCATACAAGGCAAAACAAAAATGGAGGTGGCTGCTGAATATACTTAACACAGGTCAACAATTTTCTATTATTACTAATTATATGACATGGTCTGCCACGAATTTATCCTGCAAGCATGCACAAAATTGGTTTCGGTGATTCCTTTGTCGCAAGATTAAGGAAATGTGTAGTGAACACGTGCTTTAGCATCCTAACAAATGGATTATTCACAAGCCCAATTTCAATAGGAAAATGTATAAAGCACGGCTGACTGCTATCAACGACTTTATTTTGTATATCCATATAGTCACTACTTCAAAACTTCATAAAAGATTGCTGGATTAGCAATTTTTGGCAACAAACTTGTGTGCCGAGTCTGTGCTGATGATCTAAGTATAATAATAAAAAACAGAGATGAAATAACAGAAGCTCGTAATATAATTCGACTATTCTCTGAAGTAAGTATGGCAAAACTAAACAATATTTACTATCTATACAGCAGATACAGAAAACCTATTTAACCCAACAATAAAGGTGCTGCAATTTGCAGATGATGTGTGCATTTACACATCTTTTCCCTCTCAGGGGATAAATTTCTGGAGGTTAAATGAAGGCGTTAAGACGCTGCACGAGTGGTTACAACAACTAGGACTAACCACATAACCTTTGAAATCATCTGTTATGGTTTTCTCCCAAAAACAAAGCACATACGTAGGGACGGAGATACATTTGGGCCCATATATCTCCCCGATTCGATCATCGGTCAGACGTCTAGGCTTACATATGGGTAGTAAACTTTCATGTAAGGTCCACACAGACCACAGAATAGTCAAAACGGAACACCATTTAAATGTCATAAGATCTGTAACGCGTATTTGGTGGGGAGCCGATGTCACCATCCTCCTCAACCTACATAGAGCCATCATTCGACCTATCTTCGATTATGGAAGTGCCATCTATGGAAATGCGCCCAAGCATACTTCACATAAACTGGATATAGTTTACTACAGGGCCATCCGATTATGCCTTGGAGCTATAAAATCTACTCCAACAAATGCCCTGTTAGTAGAGGCGAAGGAAATGCCGTTAGAAATACGCCGTCATCTTCGATCCAACTTATATCTAATGATGTGCGCGTCCATCTCAAATCATCCTGTGACACAGAGGGTTTCTGAATACACAACAACGTTGGAGAGAAGATGCATACTCACTAGTCCCCGAACGCCCAAATTGGTTCAAAGCCATTTATGAATAAATACATTACCTACCCGGCTCGATCGTTAGAAGCGGCTCAGAAAGCACCATGACTGATACATTGTTGAATCAAACCTGGCCAGAATGAGTTCAAATCTTCACGGATGGCTCTAAAAACACAGATGGAGTCGGTTATACTTTCTCTCGTGAGTCGAAGAAGGTTCGCCTACCATCCGAAACCACGATATATACAGCCAAGGCTTTAGCAATTAGAGAGGCCATAAAATTCGGGTATGAGCGTTATAATAAAATTCTGATTCTATTGGATTCAAAAATTGTTGCCCAAAAACTCGAAAACCCAAAACGGCAGAACGCACTGAACATTATTAGAGATTCTAAACATAATGTATACAGACACCTCAAAGGGTAAAGATGTTCACGTATTCATCTACATATATACTCTGCAATTCACAAAACTGTGGGTGGCAAAGGGTGCTCAGGAACAAACCTAATCTCTTTGTTGTGCATTCCAATCCCTAATTGTACGAGGAAAAAAAGAATTCATATAAGAATCAGTGCGGCACCTTATTTCTCTAATTTTATCTTTCCTGTCATTCCGACCCAAATAGGTTGGTGGACGAAGTATTTCACTACACTCGTAAGTGAAAGTGGGAGTACGCATGTTTACCAATAAGTTAATACGAAACGTGCGTCGTCTATCTACCAGAGACTCCCAGCCTAGTCTACTAATCAGTTCTGTAACGCTTTCATAAGGACTGTAGCAAGCGGTCACGAATCGAGCGGCTCTTCTCTATACTTTCTCTCTACTTTCAATCAGCCCCTTTCGAAACGGATACCAGATGGCACAACAATAGTCCTAATGTGGACGCACAAGAGATTTGTACGCTATCTCCTTTCTTTGCTCATTACAATTTTTCAAAATTCGACCAAGGAACCGCAGCCTAGAATTAGCTCTACCTACCAACGTATTAATATGTAAGTCCCATTTCATGTTCCTTTGTACTGTTCCTCCCAAATATTTCATAGAATCGATCATATCAATAACTGAACTGTTTACCTCGTATTTCTGAATAATCGGATTCTTTTTGTTAGTTATGCTCATTGTCTTACACTTTTTACAATTTATTGTGAGTTACCACTCAGTGCACCATGCCAAAATAACATCCAAATCACGCTGAATTGCTAAACAATCGGCAAAATTCCTTACTTCCCTATAAATAAGCGCATCATCAGCAAACAATCTAAAAAGGCTTTTCACTTTGTCTCCAAGATCGTTTATAAAAATTAAGAAAAGAAGTGGTCCTATTACACTTTCTTGAGGTACACCCGATGTAACATCTAGATTAGAAGAACTTTCTCCTTCAACAACGACATACTGCGATCGACCAGTTAGAAAATCCTTTATCCATTACAAAGCTGATTCGAGATACTGTACGCTCGTAGCTTCGCTAAACGGCGGTTGTGTGGCACAGAGTCAAAGGCTTTCTGAAAATCTAAAAAAATTGCATCTACTTGTGAACCAGCATCAATAACTTTCATTACGTCGTGTGCAAATAAGGCCATCTGTGTTTCACATAATCTTTTCTTCCGAAATCCGTGTTGATTTGTTGTAAGCAAATTATTTTCATCTAGGAAATTCATAATATTCGAGCATATAACATGCTTCATAACTCTACTACAAATAGATGTTATAGATATGGGACGGTAGTTTCTAGGATCGCTTCGATCACCTTTCTTGAAAATCGGAGTTACTTGCGCTATTTTCCAGTCTGGAGGTACTTTTCGCTCTTCTAGGGATTTATTGAATATATCAGACAGAAATGCCCCGATTTCGCCTCATACTCTGAAAATACTCTTACTGGAATACCATCCGGGCCAGATGATTTTCCCCACTTTAGGTGCTCTAATTGCTCAATGATACCTGCAGTATCTATTCGTAATGATTCCATCTCCAACTCGACACGACGCACAATGGTTCGGGATTGGAAAATAGTGCACATTCGAACTAAAGTTATAATATCGATCCAAAAAAATTGATGTAGATAGCATTTGTTGTGGTGATCAAAACTTGTTATCTTCAATTTTTGACAAAAATGAGTCTTTCACCCTTTTTTTTAATTATAAGAAAATGTATGGGTGAAAATTTATTTTATTTTATTGTCATGGCCATATATCAAAGTGTCAAAGTCAAACCTTATGCAATTGTAACTACCTATCCTTCTTAATATTACAACATAAAACTTTCTTGCATATCCTTTCCGCTTTGACTACAGGGTGTAAAAGAATTTCTGCGATTATAATATAGTGGACATTCGAACTAAAGTCAAAAAAATTGATTTAGATAGCATTAGTTGTGCTGATCAAAACTTGTTATCTTCAATTTTTTACAAAAATGAGTCCTTCTCCCTTAAAAGAAGAAAGAAATAAATTATAAGATAATGTATGGGCAAATTTTTTTTTTTTTTTGTCATGGCCATATATCAAAGTGTCAAAGTCAAATCTCATGCAATTGTAAGTACCTATCTTTCTCAATATTACAACATAAAACTTTCTTGCATATCCTTGCCGCTTTGACTACAGGACGTAAATGAAGTTATATATGTTGAATATAATAATATAATGTAATATAAATAATTTTAATTAGGACATAAGAAAAAATATAATATTTGTGCTAGAATCTTTTATTATTAAGAATTAAATTCACTTTCAATTTAATTATATCGAAAAACTCTCCAAGAAATTGAACATAATTAACTTCATTTACACCCTGTAGTCAAAGCGGCAAGGATATGCAAGAAAGTTTTATGTTGTAATATTAAGAAGGATAGGTACTTACAATTGCATAAGGTTTGACTTTGATATATGGCCATGACAATAAAATAAAATAGATTTTCACCTATACATTTTCTTATAATTTTTTAAAAAAGGGTGAAGGACTCATTTTTGTCAAAAATTGAAGATAACAAGTTTTGATCAGCACAACAAATGCTATCTAAATCAATTTTTTTGGATCGATATTATGACTTTAGTTCGTATGTCCACTATTTTCCAATACCGAACCACTGTGCGACGTGGGATAACGGGAATGCTATCCTTATGGATAAAGGAACACGCGTGTATCGATCATAATGAAATGGTCGACCACTTAGCTAAGGAAAGTACAGTAGACGGAGAAATACAGTACATGCAGTACATTCAGCTTCCCCATACAGATCTCACGTCAATTATCAAGAAAGAGTCCTTTTGCGCCTGGTCAGACTTTTAGGTAACTTTGAAAACCATCAGAGGAAAACATTACTCCCAAATTCAACCTCACACTCCATCAATCGCCTGGTTAGCAGTTCCCAAATTGGGGAAAAGACACACAACATCAATTATACGAATAAGATTAGGTCACGGGTGTTACCCTAACCACCGATTTAAAATCGGTATTATTCATTCCCCCTACTACCCGGAATACCAAGGAGAGGTAGCAGACATCAGCCATATTATATTCGCATGCAGCCTTTACCGGTTACCCCAAAACGAATTGTTATGTCTCGTTAAGCTCAACATCACCTCTACCAGTTTCTGTATCTACCCTGCCGAGGACAGAGTGACAAGATGTATTCTTAAGCGAAGCTAATATAAACTTTTAATGACTACATCTTTATTGCAAGGTTGAAAGATAGGACTATTAGTGCAAAGTGAAAATTTACAGTGAAACCTACAACTGTAACAGTGATACACAAAGAGTCTCTCTGACTAAAGCAAAAAGATGTAAAAATGGTTAAAAACATACTGTAAGTTAGGAGGATGATAGCACTAATTATGTTAAATTAAATAACTATTTCTCTGTTAAACTGCTGGTTAATTTAAGTATAAATCTCTTTGTCACATAACAATAGTTAATATTCTTTTACAAAAGACCAAATGCCAAAGTAAAGTTCTTACACAGACGAGCCGCAAGCGAGGAGGATAGTAACTTTAAGTTTGTTCATTTGTACCAATTTTATCCCTGCGTAAGACTGTATGTTAACTATCTAAGTACCATCTAGACATGTAATTTTAGCTATCCATATCAGAAGGAGATATAAGACAGTAGAGTGCGAAAGAACCAACCTAAATGGTACATTTTAAAAATCGTAAAATAGTGAGTTAAATGTGGTAACAAGATCTATAAGAAAACAACAAACTTGCATATGTCTAAATAACTATGTAAAATAATTGTAAACAATTGAATCTTGGTCTAATCATATATGTAAAATAATTGTAAGCACTAGAAGCTGGCTACATGGTCGCCATGACCGAAGGCCAAATAAATAAAATAACAAATAAAGATCATAAAAACTACTGTTAGGAAAAAATAAGCCTGGAATTGGAAATGAATGGATACTAGTAATGACTGAATACAAGGATCTTGCCAGAGATATACTTAATAGTCCAAAAAAAAGGCATTTAAATACTAAATGGAAATAATTCATAGTTTTTTTAAAATAAAAATGCAAAACATTTTGAAATTTTAGTATTTACATAATAGTAGCTAGTTTTTAAATACTCTTATCAAAATGAAGTTATTATGTATATCATTTAATTCATGTACTTTGACACTAATCTTTGTTCAATCTGCCCACGTGTTCAGTCTACGAGGCCTCATTGTAATCCCATTTTCTACTGGACTAGAACTTATAAAACAAGTTTCATTTTTTAAGAACTTTTTTTACTGTTTGAAATTTATTTAGGTAATCTAAACTTGTATCACTATCCTTTAAACATTGTCGTATTTCTATGGCCGTGTTTGCATCGTCGCTGTCTATGGAAGGAGCAGAGTTCTCTATCAATATATAGTAAGATTCTTATTTTTTTACTTTTTTCCCAGTTTGTTTTGTGTAATTTGAACATATTGTTTTATGTTTAGCACCTCAGCAACAAATAATTTTTTTATGTAAACTCTGTTTCCGTTCGGCAACCATTTGAGTTTTTTTAAAAAAAAGGATAAAATACATGGCTAATTCGTTATCGAACTCGTTGGTTTATTCTAATTGATAGAATCTCACAAAACGCCTTTTAAAGCTTCCTGTAATTATATCTATCAATCAAAACAGGATTATCCATTTGTAAACAGCTTAGCATCTATTGCATTCTTATTAATTCTGGCAGTAAACATCGACACAAGGTATCCTTGTTCCCCTCTAAACTTCTGATGTCTTCAACTATAAGTTTTGGACTACTTATATATTCATTAAGAAAATGAATTTCAATCTCAATAAAAGCTGCCAAACCGAGCGTAGTGGGTGAACTGCTAACTTTCTGGCCTCGCATTCGGTAGGACGAGGGTTCGAATCCCCGTCCGGGCATCCAGATTTGGGTTTTACATGGTTTCACTCCTGGTGAATGCCGGAATGCTTCCTTCAAAAACGCCATGGCCGAATTCCTTCCGTTCCTTGTCCCCAGTGACATCCCGCCTCTAATGACCTTAGTCGTCGACGAGGCGTAAAGCAGTAAAAAAAATCTGCCAAACACAGTTTTCTGAAAGCTTAATCCAGAATCTCCTTTTCTGGTTAATGATATTGAACAGAACCATAATAAAAATTACAATGTGTTGGACACAGAGAAGTGGGTAATTTTTCAGTAGACTGTGTGTTTGTTTCAAATATTTTTAGGGACCTTGAACACAGATTTCAAACTATTTGACATTTTTCCATTGCCGCAGCTTGAAATTTCTATTACCGGTTGTTTTGAAGTATTTTTTTTTCTATACCTTGTAAAACAACCATTTATGATTAGTCAGTTCAAAATCCTAAAAACCTTCAGATTGTTCGGAAAATTCTGTCAGTATTATTGTAGTAACACCTCATCAATGTTAGCTGAATCTTTTTTCACATGTGTTTCCAAATCATGTCTCCGATTCATTTGAAATGCTTTATGCATATTTGTTCATTCCCAATAATTTTCACCACAATTATTGATATTTTCAAATCAAATTTATAATGTATGTTAACAATCACTCCAGCTACCTTATCAAATATATGAGATCCTTAAATCTCCAGCTAGAAAGTGTAAAACTTTTTCTTTCAAATCGGTTACAATTCAATGAACCATCATATCCAGATGGCTTCTCTTGCATCAACAGCAAATATCTGCCGTGATATACACAAAACCAATCACTTTTAAATCTAGTTTTATATTTTCCTTGTAGTCTTCAGCAATTATATACTGCAAGTGTGACGGTACATAATTTTTCGATGGGTTTGATAATTACTCAACACCTGTAATTAACGCCCTAAACGAATCATTTTCCACAGCCTACTTTCGTGAAAAATAACAACTACAAAATTCACAACTAGTCAAAATTAATCGAATTCGGTAAGATAGCTGCAATATTGAAATGTTTCATTGTTTCAAAGCGCCTATAACGAGACACCTCCTCTTCTTTGTATGTTGATATTTGAGTTTCTCATACTCCGCTAAAAGGTCAGCATGACTTTTCTCGAAAAATAAATGCTTAATATGTACTTTATTACGTCAGTTGTTTTACTACCACCTCAACTGACGTAAACAAATAAAAATGTTCCAAACCGGTACTTTTTGCCATGTGGGTAATCAGAACAACTATAGCTACTGGTGCTACAAAACTAGCAAATAAAAATAACCTATTGAATAGCTATTATATTGTTCAAAAAGTTTGTAATCGCGTTAATACTTTACTTTAAAATTTTGAACGTTTCTTGCAAACTGCAGATACGTAGGTTTCACTTCCAACCAAGTATTTGCCATCTTCGAAACAATCATCATAAGCATTGTAAGGCGTTTCAGCTTTTGCGGGTCGTCCAGCTCGTTGTCTTTCATGTTTGGCAGTCATTCCAAGACTTTTTCCCCACCACTTTTCTCTAAACAACCTCAGGGTCTTTTTTCGCTTCATCCATCCATCTTGCTCGTGGTATTCCAAAGGGGCGTCCATTAATTACATGAGGTGTTTTTCCGGAAATCTAGACCCCCTCCGGTGGTGACCCCCCCCCCCTCCAATGCTGATGACTTCGTAGCTTCTGGAAACTTTTTTGTTTACCTCTACTGTTCTTCAAGAAACTAAGATTTCACTGGTTACCCTCCCCCCGCCAATTCACCCCACGTAATTAATGGACGCCCCCAACTGGTCTCTTTCCCTTCCCATTATTCTAGAGTGCAAACTACGGCATTCTCATTTCCTCCATCTTTATAATATGCATCAGCAATTGCAGTGTTTTGTTTGTTTAAATTTCTTCCAATGCTTCAAATTTTAAAATCCCTTATTTTTTATATCTTCATTTCTTGTAATGTTCTATATCCCTCTCAAAAACGTTATCTCTGTCACCTGTAATTCACTCATATTTATCTCTTGCCAAGTTTAGGTTTCAGAGCCATATGTCAGTATTATCAGGTAATCTACTTTATAGGGAGAAATTTTGAGTTCCTTCCCTATGTTCCATTTCTAGATTACATCCTTTAATTGATGTTACAGTTGTTCACGCTTCCTTGTTTTCTGCCCTGTTTCTTGTTCTATTTTTCAGTTGGTTGTTTGAAATAATGTTTTAATGCAAACAGAATGTTTTTGCTGTCGTCCCTGACAGAAAATATGAATACTTTTTCCGCTTTGAAAACTTTCAATATTCAATTTCACAAATTGCAATTTAACGAGAATGAACCCAACTACTTTCAATAAAGAAGAATATAATAGCAATTTAATTTTATATAATCGTAGATTTCCGGCGAATTTGCTGCTTGAAGATCTCTCGGGCATATTGCCAGATCAATTGATCGTCGTTCAACGAATTTTTGACAACATAACGTGCGTCATGTTGAGGATGCGCCTTGTGACCGGCGTGATGAGCCCAGTCTTGGACGCGACTGCCATGCCAGCAGCAGCAGCAGCGGCAGCGTCATCGGTATGGCTTACGCCATTAAGTTGTTGCAGTTCCAGGGAATACCCTATGACTGCTATCTGATGTGCTTTTTTGGAATTGGCTTTTTGACTGAGTCATCAGTTGTTGGTTTGTCTGATTTCTTGGTCTCGACGTGGCATCAGGGCGGTGATCAGCTGCGTGAGCAGCGTAACCACCACCGTGAGCTGGTCGCTGGGTCCGGTGCGGCAGTGGCAGTGGTCGGCAGGTCGTCCTTCACGGCGGCCGGCTGGCTGCCGACTGAACCCAGGAGCCGTCGTGGGCTGGTCTTGTCGACGCGGTCCGGCCCGCGTATGGAGCCTGGGCGCTGTCGCCGGTCGGTCGCAGTGGGGTGTCTTGCTGGAGCTGGTCTCCTGCTGGGCTCTCCTGGGCCCCGTGGCAGCTTTTGGGCGATACTTCGCCCTGAGCTGCTTCTTCTTTTCACAGCCAGAGAAGCAGGCAGCATGATTTAGTGGTGCATCTGCGCCGGTTTTTGCACTCCTTTGCCTGGCAGTTAAAGCACTGCCGTAGTTCGGGCGGAGAAAGCCTCTTCTTGGCAGCCTTCCTAGCCCTCTCTCTCGGCATTGCTGTAACGGTCACAGGCGACGGCTGGCTCGGCGGGATGGGCTGCACCATGTCGCAGCCGATGCCCTGCTCACTCAGCAGGCTGATGGCCCTCATCAGGTCGGCGGGGCATATGGCCAGGATCTGCAGGCCTCCCTCGACAGACCAGCAGAACAGAGGCAGCTCTGTAGCCAGTAGGAGCTGTATTTACAGGCTGCCCCAGTTTCCCTCGTAAGCCGCCACCACGGGTTGGACAGGACCCTGTTCCGTGGTTGGTGCTGGCTCTTCCTCCTCCTCTTCTGGCGTGGGCGACGATGGAGCTGCTTGGTCACCCGCAGCGTCGTTTCTCGGAGGACTGGTTTGAGCTGGAGGCTCTGGGATTTTGAAGCCTTGTGCCTCTGTCCCTGGAGTCTGCATCGGTGTGGATGTAGAAGCAACAGTTGTGCCTCCCGCCACCTGCTAGTCCTCTGTTGCATCTGGTTGTTGCTTCCTACGAAGCCTCTTTCTTCTTCCATTTAGTTTTCGGAAGAGTTTCTTCGCGCAGAAACCCTTCGCGAGCACCAATGGAATTGATGTTAGGGCATCCGGACGCTTGAGCCCTTTTGCCGCAGCATCATCGTGAATCAGCTTGACGTCTGGATCTTCCACTCCCTGGAAGGCCAGGGCCGTACTGCAGTCCATATAGTTATCTGGAATGGTCCAGCCGTATTTCGTTCCGACATTGATAACCCATAGAGTGAAGGAAGAGTCATCATTCTTCTGCAGGAAGTTCCTGAACTGCACCATGTCGAGGTTAGGCGTAAAGCGCTTCAGGTCGAAACGGCAAACTTGTCCATCTCGCTCGCGATTTCCCTCAATGAAGATATCATCACCAGCTGCTGAGTCGACTGCCGACAGGTCGGCATCTATAACAGCCGCTGACATGATGATCGCCGTCTCGTCGAGGTCTGCTGTCTCGAATGGTCTAGATGAGCCCTGTCTCTGATGTGTCCTTGTGTGTGAGTGGTGACGACTTCCATGCCGGCCTATAGCCTAGTAACTGCTCCGTTGAGCAGAGTATAGCGGAGTGTTTGTCGCTAGACATTTACTCCTACAGCATTTGGATTGGTTGTAGCTTCACTGTCGGTGGGTCTTCGCGATAGGCTGTTAATGATTTTCTTCTCTAATGGTTGCCGCCGCGTCCTTCTTGTTACATCAGAAGTGGTACGCCGCGTTTTATGTGGCGAAGTTAGGGCTGCCTCGAGGAGGCAGACATGTCTTCTTTTGTTGTCAGGTGATTTATCAACTGCGTGAGAAGGGTGATGAGTTCGTCTAATCTTCTTTCTCGTTGATCGGCAGCGTGTCTGGAGAAGGAGTGGTCGCATGTTACTCTGCCTCCTCCGCTGCCTTCCCCTCTGGTGATCTTCGGCCTTACTTGTTTCTGTGATGGCCGCTGTCTGGTAGTAGTTGTCTAACCCAGCAGCTTCTTGTGCATCCGAGACGCCAGTCCACAATGCAACAGCTATGAAGGCTAAGACCAAGAAGAAGAAGACGAAACTAGGCGGCGCCTTCCCACGTGCAGTAGGTTTCATGGCGGAAACCTCCCATTATCCACCGGGGGCTACTGAACGCGTCTTTGAAGGTGCCACTCCAGAAGACCTATCCCTGAATGTATGGAGACGACGCCTCGAACGGGGCAATCCGAAGAAGTGGTGCTTCTTCATCTCAATCCTCCTTGATGAACGTCGATTCACCTGGAAGATACCAACCTGTGACGTCACCACCTTCGAGCAGGTCTTGACCAGCAGAGAGCACCGCCATCTTGCTCTGAAGTGCCGACCAGTTAATCTCGAGGCGTGGCCGGAGGCACTCGAGTTCCCGACCCCGCTGGCCAGCGATTTCGACTGGGAGGAATACGTCGAACTAACCAAGAGAAGATTCAAGACCTCCAGCTACGATCCTACTACCTGCCGAAACTACAAGATCACACCGATTAGGTCTACAATATTATCTCCATCACCTTCACAAAGTGACGAAATTGCAGCTGCGACGCCTGATACTCCAGCATCACCTCCATCACCTTCACAAGGTGATGAACCTGTAACACCGTCATCTGATTCCTCAACACCGGCAGTCTTCCTGGGACCGGAACAGGGTCCGGTGCCACCAATCCACGTTAACTGCGCTGGAAACTACTGGCAATTACTGGTCCAGTTGCAGAGCGCCATGAAGCTCCCCATGTTCAGCTGGCCAGACCATCTGGGACTTAAGATCCTGCTGTCCTGCCCCGCAGACTTCGAGGCTGCCACCCAGATGCTACAGGAAGCCTCCCTGTCCTTCGACATCATGCTTCCTGGTCACAGAACAAAGAAGACAGGCATCAATACGCCGAGTACAGCAGAAAAACCACCGTCACGAGAGCTGGTTCAGTGCTACAGATGTCAGAATTTTCGACATCTCGCAAGCGACTGCACTGAACCAGCTAGATGTGTCCGCTGCGGAGGAAGACATTATGTTGCTGATTGCGACAAGCGTCGCGAGGACGCTGTTTGCTGCAACTGCGGCTCGTCACACGCTGCTTCTTATCGCGGATGTCGAGCTTGGAAGCAGCAACGTAGCAAGAAGAAACGAAGCCAACGTAGTGGGTTCCATATGCAGCCCGCAACAAGTCGACAAGAGCGAGGGCCCTGCCCTCCAGTGACCACACGCACTGAGCAGTTCCGAGAAGCCTACTCGCAGCCAAGTAAACAACGAAGTAGAGCTACAACAGCGGAATCAACTGCCATGCCGGACTCATCGGGGCGATATTTATACCCTTAGACCCATCCCCTTTTCTCCTGCAGCGGCGCTCGGCTTCGATGTTGGGGAAGGTTCGCTCTAACGCGTCTAGCAGTGGTCTTTAGTCTGCTTGTCAACTCCGTAGCGCACGGTGCCTTAGCTCTGCTGCTTGCGGAAAAGCTTCAGTGCTTAGTTGAGCAACGGGTTCCAGCTAAGCCAGGACTGGTAAAATTAACTACGAAATATTTTATCTAAAATTTGTCTTTTTATAATTGTATCTATTTCGCCATTCAATTTTGGAAACTAGTTTACTGAATCCCCTTATCAATCTGAACTGCATTGTGATCACTTATTCCTTCAGTAACTTAACATTCGATAAGGTTACCATCATGCTTTCTTAGGAAGATATCCAACATGTTTGGTCCCCTTGTTTTCTGCTCAATCACTTGTGTGGAGCCTCCTTCTCTTACTAATGTATGAGGCGCGTCCAGAAAATAAGTTCCGTTTGGTAATAAAATGAAATTGTACACAGATACAGAAGAAATTTTTATTGCACAAAATTCTACAACTCTTAAACTACTTTTCCACATAACTGCCGAAATTTTGCAGGCATTTGTCATAGCGTGACACCAGGTTTTGTATACCTTCTTCATAGAAATCTGCCACCTGTGTCTTCAACCAGTTGGAAACAGTTTCTTTCAGCTCGTCGTCATTGGTGAAGTGATGACCGCCAAGGAAAGACTTGAGATGTAAGAACAGATGAAAGTCGGTAGGAGCGAGGTCAGGGCTGTACGGAGGATGGTGAAACACGTCCCAGCCAAATCCCTGTACGAGGTTTTTCGTCACGTTTGCAGTGTTTAATCGTGCGTTGTCGTGAAGCAAAACAACACCTTTTGACAGCAGTCCCCGGCGCTTATTCTGAATTGCACGGCACAATTTCCGAAGTGTCTCGCAATAAGCATCTGCTTTTATTGTTTGACCACGCGGTAAGAAGTCAATGAGTAGGATGCCTTTCCAGTCCCAGAACACTGTGCACATCATTTTCCGAGGTGTCATGATTTGCTTCTGCTTGACCTTTGGTGGGGATGAAGTATGAATCCATTCCATTGATTGCCGCTTACTCTCAGGGGTGTCGTAAGAAACCCACGTTTCATCTCCTGTGACTATCCGTCTCAGAAATTCTTCGCCGCTTTCAGTATAACGGGTCAAAAACTCAAGTGCACTACCCATCCGTTGTGTTTTGTGTTGATCAGTGAGAATCTTTGGTACCCAACGTGAGCAAAGTTTACGGAATTTTAGTTGTTTGGTAACAATTTGATGCATCAGTGATCGTGAAATTTGGGGGAAGTCCATAGCGAGAGCACTAATTGTAAACCTACGGTTTTCCTGGATCTTGTCATCAATCGCGTGAACCAGTTCTTCTGTAACCAAAGGTGGACGCCCACTTCGTTCTTCATCGTGCACATCACTACGCCCGCCATTGAACTGTCGGACCCATCTTCTCACCATCGAATCACTCATCGCATTTGGTCCGTAAACATCGCAAATTTGCCGATAAATTTCACTTGGTTTCACTTTCCTCGCATTCAGAAACCGAACCACAGACCTCATTTCACAGGCGGTGGGATTTTCAATCAATGCCGACATTTCAAACAAGCACAACAAAGCGTACGTAACTGACAGCGATCTCCAAATGGCGCACGGTCTTCCCCTTGATACACATCGTCTACAGCGCATGTGCGGAACTGCAATCGCAGCGCTGCAGCGGAGATAAATTGAAACGGAACTTACTTTCTGGACGCGCCTCGTATTTGCAAATCTCTGTTCCTTTGTGATATTAACCTTATTTCCTACCCAGTTGACACCTGGTAAATTTAAATCCTCACCAACAATGACCATGCTATGCTCACTTCTGAACTCTGAATATCATCTTTATCATTCCTTCATCCACTATAGTATGCAACCAACACCCTGAATTTTCCTTTTTTATTTCCCCAGACGTCTTCCCCAAGTAACTCATGGTCACGATAGCTGGACACTAGTGAACTATAGTAGTCCTTGCTAACCAATATGCATATCCTTCCCATAGTTGTTCCTCTATCTCTGCGGTACACTCTGTAACCATCGGGAAAATCATCATTGTCTTGTACTCCTTCTTTTAACCAGGACTCTGCCCTAAAACTACTTGAGGTTTGTATATCTCTATTGGGTTTGCAAACCCCATTACTTTATTCATTGCACTTCTACAGTTTACCAGTAGTACTCATATCACTGGCTTTCTGATGTTTTCAGCACTACAATTCGCCTTCCCACATCTGCCCCCTCTGTTATTGTTTCAAAAGCATAATCTGTTTATTTAGCATTTGTGATTTTTCTAACTATGGATCTACACTCAGTATCTCATTAATTCCCTATATTTATCCTCTAACCCCTAATCTAAAAAAAGGCACCTGACCCCATCATGACTGGAAGTGGGCTCCCTTACAGCCTTACTTAAAAACTCAGAAAGCATTCACTTGCCCCTACTATTTAGGTCACTATAGGGGTAACCCCCACGACATAAATAATGACTTTCCCAAGTAGCACTTCCGTTTCCACATTTACCCGCTTCACAGCGTGGTTCAATTCCGTCTGATCATGACGACGTAGGAATTGAATGAGCTCCATCTTGTGTGCTATGCCTCCTTCAACACTTTCTTCAGTTCACTATATTTTTCTTTGCTATCGTCAGTCTTTCGACTGGTTTGATGCAATCCTCCATCCCTTCCTATCTTGTGCCAACCATTTCATCTCTACATATTCCTTACAACTCACGTCCTCAATTATTTGCTTAATATATTCTAATTTCCGTCTTCCTCTACAGTTCTTACCTTTGACTGTTCCCTCCACCAACAAATTAACCAATCCAGCATGTCTCAAAGTATGACCCACCTGCCTGTCTCTTCTTTCTGTAAGCTTCTTCCACAAACCTCTTTCCTCACCCATCATTTCCAAAACAAATTAATTTCTTATATTGTCTGTCCACTTAATTTACAGCATTCTTCTGTAGCACCACATTTCAAATGTTTCAATTTTCTTTCTTTCCGGTATTCCTGAATTCCATGCTGTGCTACACTCATAGAGTTTTAAAAAATTCTTTCTAGTTCCTAGATCAATATTTGAAACTAAAAGATTTCTTTTTTTCATGAAGTGTCTTTTCGCTAGTCCTATTCTGATTTTAACATCATTTCTGCTTCGGCCATCGGTTGTCATTTTGCTTCACAAGTAACAGAATTCAGTTATTTCTCCTATTGCATCCGATCCTATTTTTATATTTAATCTCCTAGTATTGGTATTATTTCTGCTACATTTCATCACTTTCGTCTTGCTTTGATTTATTTTCAGTCCAAAATCTTCCTTCAGTATTTTGTTCATGCCATTCAGTAACTTCTCAATATCCTCAGCCCTCTCTGCTAACAAGACAATGTCGTCAGCAAATCGTAGCATACTGATTTTTTCTCCCTGAACACTTATGCTACATGAAACAGTTCTTTTATTTCCTTTATTGCTTCTTCTACATACAAGTTGAATATTAACGGGGATAGACTACAACCTTGTCTCACGCCCTTTTTAACTGATTCATGTCTTTCATGGTTCTCTACTTTTATTATTTCTACTTGATTTTTATATAGTTTATAAAGTATTCTTCTATCTCGATATTTTAGACTTGACTTCTTTCAAATTTTGAGCATCTTGTCCCTCCCAGCATTATCAAAAGCTTTTTCTAAATCAACGAACGCCAAAAAAAAAGTGTCTTTGCTTTTATTGATGCACACTTCAAGTAATAATCTTAAAGCCAGAATTGCTTCCCTTGTACAACGATTTTTTCTAAACCCAAAATGATCTTCACCAACTATCTCTTCTACTATCCTCTACCTTCTTCTGTATATTATTCTGGTCAGTAATTTTGACGCATGTGATGTTATACTAATGGTGCGATAATTCTCACATTTGTCGACTTGTGCTTTGTTCGGAAGTGTGAAGATGATATTTTTATTATAATTAGTTGAAATTTTTCCTGTTTCATAACTTTTTAATATAATCTTGAATAATCTTACGATTCCTTCTTCCCCTAGGGATTTAAGAAGTTCTGCAGGGATCTCATCAATTCCATCTGCCTTATTCGCTTTCAAGTCGTTAAGAGTTCTATTAAATTCTGTTCTCAAAACAGGATTTCCTAAATCATCAATGTCAACATCACCTTCCTTTTCCTTTACGCTATTGTTCAAGTCGTCCCCATCATAAAGTTTTTCAATGTATTCTTTCCATTGGTTAGCTTTATCGTCTGAGCTTAAAAGAGGTTTCCCATTGCAGCTTTAATGTTTATACCTCTTTTCTTCATTTCTCCAAGATTCTGTTGATCTTCCTGTATGCAACATCTACTTTACCTATGACCATTTCCTTTTCTACATCTTCACACATCCCTTGTAGCCATTTTTCTTTTGCTTTTTTGCATTTCCTGTTTATTTGATTTCCAAATTGCCTGTATTGCTCTCTTCCTGCTTTATCCTGTGCCTTCTCCTCTGATCCATCAGTTTCAAAATTTCCTCTGTGATCCAATATTTTCGGGTGGCTTGTTACCTAAAGCCTAATGTTTTTTATTTACCAGCTTTCATTATTTCGGTCTTTAATGCAATCCATTCGTCCGCGGTAGAGCTACTTTCAGAATTACTTCTTACACCTAAGTCTACCATTTCTGCAAATTTTTTCTCTCGTGCTAGATTGTTTAAGTTTTTTTCACTCCCAGTCTGTTCTGCTTCCTTATCCGCTTGAATTTCAGCCTGCACTTCATTACTATCAAATTATGGTCAGAGTCTATGTCTGCTACTGGGTACGCTTTACAGTCTAGAACTTGATTCCTGAATCTCTGTTTGACCATGATATAATCTAGCTGATATTTGCCTGTATCCCCTGGAAGTTTCCAGGTGTATATCCTTCCTGCACGGTTGTTAAACAGTGCGTTTGCCACAATTAGCTTAAATCTTTCACAAAATTCTAACAACCTGCTTCCTCGCTCATTTCTTTCTCCTAGACCAAAAGATCCAACAGAATTTCCCTCTTTTCCTTCTTCCATTATTGAATTCCAATCTTCCATGATTATTAGATTGCCACTATTACAAATAGCATTTCTATCAATATTGTTCCTCGCAGTTCCCACTATAACTACCCTATCCTCCTTAGTGAAACCCCTCCAAGATCTAAATCCTCTATTACCTGACCTAAAGTTGAACTAAGTTTGAAAAAACTTTTGATCTGGTAACTTGTGCCCAGCTGATCCTGCTTTTATTATTATTCTCGTATCAAAAACATCAAAATACACAGTTATATACATTGTGAAAATCAACAACTTTAAACACACTTAGCCCAGTACTTCGCAACCTCGATCGCAATGTGTGTCGTTTGAAACAGGTCTTCGTTGTTGCAGGATGATGGGCACATAGGGCACTCGAGCATATGATTCATAGTTTGGTCTTCACCACATTCGCACTAAATACTGGTAGTATCAGTATAACCTCATCTCATTAGGTTTTCCTTGGACCTGCCCACTCCTGTTCGCAGTCGATTTAAGGACCGCCAGACGTTCTAGTCTTCTTCATGGCCAGGTGGCAAGCGCTCTGCAACTGTCAGTGGTCCCGAGATGTTGGGAACCCTCATTTTACATAACTGTACTCTTGCCTTTTCAGGTGACCCAATTAGTTCCCGTGATGTTCTGAGAACGCTTTTCCTGGATTTGAGTCTCTGGGCTGGTGGTATATGGCCGTGCAGTGGATGAGCGCTTTCTCGTTCTACTTTAGTCCTCTCCTTTTTCGCAGCCACTCCTCTCCGGATACTGGTTGGTGCAATGCCAGAAAGCTGGTAAAGCCTATCAACTGGGATAGGTTTTAAACAACCTGTCACTAGCCTACAGGTGTTATTGAGGGCTACATCCACCTGTTTGGTATGAGATGATGAGTACCAAACTGGGCATGCATATTCTGCAACAGAGTAACAAAGGGCTACTGCCGATGTACGTATAGTTTGTGGTTGACTGCCCCACTGTGATCCAACTAATTTGCGCAGTAAGTTGTTTCTTGTAGATATCTTCATTTGCAATTCATGCAGTGCTTCTTATATGTGAGGGTTCTGTCGAGTGTCACTCCCAGATATTTTGGGGTGTTACATGTCTGCAGTTCGATACCTGACCACATTACTTTTAACTTACGCTGAGCTTTCCTATTGTTTAGGTGAAAGGCACACACTTCAGTTTTTGAAGGGTTAGGTCTTAAGTGATTTTCCCTATAATAGCTTGATAGTCCTTCAAGAGCAGCAGACAATTTTTTTTCTACAACTTCAAGTTTTATGCTCTGTGAGGCTAGAGCTAGGTCATCAGCGTACACGAAGCTCCTGGTAGCTGGATGTAATGGCTGATCGTTTGTATAAATGTTGAAAAGTATTGGGGCCAGTACACTTCCTTGAGGTAGACCATTCTTTTGTACCCTCCATCGACTGCTAAAGAGGGCCTACACCTGTTCAGTGACTACTACCTAGCAGCAGAACCCTTTTCTTCTTATTCTGTCCTTGCAAGTCCCTATTCCTAAAGGTCTACTGCCCATTACCTACTCCTACATCTACATAAAGCTCTTCCCTCCTGACTCTGGTAAAAGGTTATACCTATTTTTCCTTACCATTTCTGGAGTATCTCGCTTCATCATCCTGTTAACTGTATTTCCGCTATGACCTGTTATCAGCTCCCAATCATCCTTTTCACCCTCTTCGCCATCTCTACTTTCTGCCACCATAGGCCAAACCTCCACAGGCAGAGCTTCAAGGGTCCTTACTCTTTCCCGCAACTCTCTGATCATTCCGTCTTTCTCCCTGATCCTTACGCTCATCACCCTGATCCTTTCATCCCTAATGAAAAGTGGACAAAACCATGGGAGAGCCTCATTATTTCCCACGTGCGCTGTACACTGCATGCTCAATGAAACTCCTTCTTACACTCACTGCATCCCACACCATTCCTCATGTTCCTTGGGATGGGAACCATATTTTCCAGACATGGTTTTTCGCAAATACTTCAAGAACCATCCAAACAAATTTAAAGCAGCAAGAACAATATACTATTAAGGATTAAAATACGGTATTACCATTGGTAGATTATTGTTGAATGGATCTATATCAGGAAACTGAGGGGAAGGGAGGGTGTAGAGACTCTTATAGATAAGGATGGAGAAGAAGTTACTGACGATTTGAAAAAGGCAGAGATTTTAAGTAACTGGTTCAGTGAAAGCATTAGGGACAATGAATCAGAAACAGGAGGGTCTAATTCGGAGAACGAGCTTAACAACACAATTAGAAATGACGATAGTAAAAAATTTGATATCCATCCTGAGGAAATCACGAAGGAAATAAGAAAGCTGAAAAAAATAAAGGGGCTGGTGAAGATAATATTACTACAGATATCTTAAAGATAGCCGGATGTGACATTGTATCTTATCTTGAAATATTATTTAAATTGAGTCTAGACACTTGCTGCTTACCACAGGACTGGAAAAGTGCAATAGTAGTACCGATACATAAGGGAGAGGTGAGAAATAGAGTTGAGAATTACAGGCCAATCAGTTTGACATCAGTGGTAGGTAAATTAATGGAAAGATTGATATGCAACCACATCAGAAATATATATGAGGAACGTAAGTGGTTTTCAAGCAGGCAACATGGTTTCAGGCAAGGATATTCATGCGAATCTCAGTTGGTGGGATATATGCAAGATATTTCAGATGAAATGGACAAGGGAGGCCAAATTGATAGTGTAGCACTAGATCTGTCAAAGGCGTTTGACAGGGTAAGCCATAAAATGGTAGTAAATAAGGTAAAAACCATTGGAGTGGATAAGAAAGTGGTTTTGCTGGGTAGAAGAATTTTTAAAAGGTAGAAAACAGAAAGTTAGGGTAGGAAATGTAGTATCAAAAGAAGTGGAAGTAAAAATGGGTGTGCCACAGGGTAGCGTATTGGGACCATTGCTATTCATTATTCTAATGAATAATTGTGCTGATTGTTTACTATCTGAAATTAGATTGTTTGCAGATGACATAATGCTGTATAAAAGAATCAAAACGATAGAGGATTGTAAACAGTTGCAGGGTGATCTGGACAGGATATCTAATTGGGTTGGTAAACATTGTAATGAGATAAATGCCAAAGAAGAGTCAGCTTATTAGATACAAAAATAAAAAACAAAAGGTTAATTATGATATAAGGTGGGGAAGGAATTGCTTGCTGAAGACTTGAAATGTAAATATCTGGAATTACTTTTGATAACAAGCTTACCTGGGCAGGACACATAGGACAGGTGTAGGAAAAGGTTTCAAAGTTCTGCACTTGTTGGAGAGAGTGATGAGAGGATGTACGGGAGAAGAAGGAAGGAAGTCAAGGAATTGGGTTACAAAACTTGGTCAGACCATTGCTCGAATATGTAGTGTAGTTTGGGACCCATCATTTTACGTATATCAATACAGGAGTTGGATAGGGTGCAAAAAAGGCTGCTAGATTTGTTTCTGGAAATTATCGCAGAATGCAATCAGTGACGGATATGATAAAGGAGCTGGATTGGGATTCATGCAAAACAGGAGGAGGATGAGGAGGGTCATGGGAGTGTACAGGGCATATACTGGCGATGAGGCATGGAAAGATATTGCAATAGGTATGAAAAGTAGTGCATGGAAGGGAAAAGATGACCATGACCACAAGCTGGCACTCGATTTCAGGCACAAGGGTGTGGAAGATTCTCTTTTTTAGGTAAGGGTGTCAGGGATTGGAATGAGTTACCAAGAGAAATGATGAATAATTTACCGAAAACTTTGAAAGAATTTAAAGATAAAATTTGTAGAGGGCAAATGTAGGTAGGTGCAGGATAGGGGGAAGATGGGTGTGTAGGGAAATTGCCACCGGAGCCTGTGCTCCATTGCAATTAAATTAAATTAGCTTTTTAAACTACCAGACTCTAATTTAAGACAGTAATAAACCAGACTACCCATACAACACCCTACTGTATTCCTGATAATAGCTGTAGTTAGTATACCATTAAGCCAGAATAATACCACTAAACCCTGCTACATATGAGTTACTCAAAGTTTAATTTAACAATTTCTCTACTCTCTGCCTAATTCTATGCACACGTAATTTATTTTGAGATCCGATAGCTGTCTGTATCTCTAGGAACTTGCACTCTACTGTATTGTTAAACTATAAATCCCTGTTTTTGTTAAGCATGTGAGTCATCACAATGTCTACTTCCCTCAGTGCACGTCAACTTTCTCAAACGCCTTTCCTACGTAATTTAAACCAATACTTTTACTACACAATATTATTTCAGGATTTACATGCGTCTCTCAATCACCACCGCAGTGATTTCAACACTTAATTTTCTCCGACTGTATACTCAACCTATACCCAAACCTACTTTCTGGCTAGTAACGTGTTATTTCAATTAATTTTAATATTCTGCAGTATTATTGCTCTTAACAACAACAACTTTAACCATCAAAACAACAATTTCTAAGCATAATTTAACAGTAATTTAATAGAGTGGGTCTTAGCAATCTCTCGATATTTCACGTAGGATAATTTGTACAGAATACATTTTCCTCCAGTTACCAGATAGTGAATATTCTGCAGGTTGAATCGTTCACGGAAAACGAACATAGATGTAGTATCAAATAATAAACCTCATATGGATTTTAAAAGTAACCCAACATCAATATTCAAGGAGAGACTTTATGAAGCCAACACCAAAGTTCGGGTCGTAAGTATCTTTACTTCGATGAAACCTTGAGAACACGGTTAATGTGGCCATTATTAATATGGGATCTATTCAGAAGAACTGGATTCCGATTATAGTCGTTCCTACGGAATCTAACGAATAACTGGAGGGCAGTGAAGTGTTGTGGATTTTTTTGTCAGCCAGTGATTTTAGGACATGTACATCAGATTTTCTCAATTTGTCCTCAAACAAAATATACCTTTCATAATGCCTTTCAGACAGTGGTCCAAACGCAATAGTCTTTTCTGAAAATGCAGTTAAAATCGGCCCAAATTATGTCGTAGCCCAGCTGTACTGTGGTTTCATTGGGACCTTACTGAAATGCGTCCGACAATTGGAGCGATCGGAAAAAGAAGCGCATGAGGCGCCAACGATATATTTTTTTACTAGTTATTAAAATGTGTAATTGTTTATTTACCAAAACATTTACCATTTACCAATGGAACTCATGTTCGGGTGGCAATTTCTTTACTCACTTTCACATCGCACGAATTCTTATCTTAAATGATTTTATAGTTTCAGGTAAATTGTAGTATATTCCAGTTTACGACTCCATTGAAAAATAAAAAATTAAATGTCCTCTCTACCTTTAGTCTTAAACCAAGAGATAATTTCTACACATTATTACCTGTCCCTTCAATTCACTACTCCCTAGATACATGGAGCTCTCATGGCCAATATATTCTTTGTACACTCAAGACATCTCCACTATCCTCCTGCTTTCCATTAATGCCCAACGCAGTTGCTTTTATATTAAATAAACAGTATATCAGAAGTAGTTGTTCTCAAAGCAGCTCAATATAATAAATTCTTCTTCTTATGAACGGCTTACCCGTGTTCGATCATAGTTGGCTACCATGGCGGATATTTACCCCTCTATGGGAACGTCAAGGAAGACGATCTGGGGTGGTTTACCGTCGCCTTCGATAGTTTGTAAGTAGTATTGTGAGTGGATGTCTGTGAGAGCGAGTGTTCAATGTAGAGCGTTGTTTGTGTTGTGGTTGAGAGATGAAAGAAGAAAGAAGGCGAAACCCTGCGATGGCCCATTCAAGCCAACACTCCAGAAAGATACCAAGGTGGCCACCATACTTAATGTCCCCGTACGACGGAAGACTCACCACTGTATGTCTTCACTCCATACGCACTGCAGAGAGGTTCTGGATTTAACCCCGAACTAGTCTGGTGATTAGGAATAGCGTACGCTACGTCGTAGTGATGAAAATTTCTTCAGCCACACCGAGCATGGTGGGTAAGCGATCGGGCTCTGATCTCGCATTCGGCGGGACGTTGATTCGAGTCCCCGTCCGTGCATCCAGATTTGGGTTTCCGTGGTTTCTCCAAATCATTCCAGGCGATTTCCGAAGACTTCC